>CAHIKZ030005497.1:1477500-1497500 GCA_903632075.3 Acanthosepion pharaonis
TCTCACTGGCATATTTTCAGCAATCGTCAATGAGGACATGTCTATGTCCCAGTTTATCTTGTCATAAAAAAATAATTCAACCACATCCACTCTCTGACCTTCCTTTTATATTTAGCGTAGATCTGACATTTAATTGGTTAATCAAGACAACCACAAGTCTATTTTTAATACTGACCTTATGTCCTGTTCTTTAACTTTTGGAAAAGAAGTCAAAATTTTTTTTTAAATTTTCTTAAAATTTATTTAATCACTAGTTAATTACCATCGCTTGAAGAAATATAATCATAGTATTAAAGCATGAAAGTCTTTGCGTTGCGATTTGAAAATGTCTTTATTATAATCTCTTATGAAAAAAATATACTATACATATATGTGTATGTGTGTTTTACCACCCGGACACACTCTGTGTGTGTGTTTGTGTAAAAATTCCAGCTAGATAATATCTATAAAAGAGAATATGAAAAAACAAAAGGAAAATTTATCTTAGCCGACGTGTTAACGTTCTCTGAAGAACTTCATCAAGGTAAATAGGATAAAGTTAAAAGAGAGAGAGAGAGAGAGAGAGAGAGAGAGAGAGAGAGAGAGTGAGTGACAGACAGACAGTCAGAGAGAGAGCGTGAGACAGCATTTAAAAAGAATAGATATCAATATATACTTTTGTGTGTTGCTGTACTTGTAATTGCCATTATTATTTGAAACTACTGTAAACGCTATTTGTGACGCATAGATAAAAAAAAAGGATAGTGTTATAAAAAGTAAACTAAAACTCATAAATTCAGCATTGCATCACTTTTGAACTACTCTCCTTCTGAAGCCACACAATCTGTTGTCATTTCTATAGAAAAGAGCATTCCTGGAACTCCATTCTCGCGATAGCGAGCAGTCTCTGGGATTTCCTTGACGTCTTGAAATTATCTTCCTTTCAAGTTGAATTTGGTACTTGAAAAAGAACAAGTCGCAAGCGACTGGATATAAGAAATAAGGTGGTAGTGGGACCAAGGGAATATTGCTCTTTTCCCCAAACTATTTCAAGAGCCATGGTTGCTGATGGTACATCTGTTATGTGGTGTGATGACTATACATTACACGTTGCCCTTGCAAGGACTGCTATAAACAACGGAAGTTCTAACTTGTCTGAGTATGCTCGACAGAGGTGAGGATCCATCTGTTCCAAGCTGTTTTCCGCTGCATATTTTAGCTCAGGTACCATAACACAGACCTGATATATTTAGATCAAAACTTTTATAAACATTTTTTGTGCTTGACCGTGCTCTGGAACGTAAGGAACGGTAACTAGTTCGCTTCAATTCTTCACTGTACGGTAAATATTTGTTTTTGAATATATTATATACTGAATAGTTCTGTTATATTAAATCGAGCACTGTTTATTAACACCATCACTACATATATATATATATATATATATATATATATATATATATATATAATTATTTATTTAAAATATGATTCCAAATCGCGACATAAAAGTTTGTTCCATTTCAAAACGAAAAAACTTTCGCTTAATTATGGAAATTATTTAAATTAAATTTAGTTAAAATAAGCTCTGTTCCATCTTCAAGCGAAAAAAGTTTTGGCTCTTGTTTTGAAACATGGGAACTTCTTATGTCGCGATTTGGAATCATATTTTTAAATAAATAATTATATTTATGCTCTACTTTTGTATCGAGCACTATTTTTTAAAAATAATAACTAAAATACTAAGGCACTTTGGATTATTTACCTAACCAGTTCCTTCCTATTTTCTATATATTTTCCCATATATATATATATATATATATATATATATATATATATATAGGCCGGGGTTAGGTTTAATAGCCCATTTAACAAAATGTGTGGAATGAAAAGCCAAGATAATGATAACAGTATTGCCAATAATTTTTTTTATTATATACAGGGTTATTCAAAAAGAATGAACCGATTACGCAATATTTTAATGAAGAAAAGCAATAAAAAAAAACTCCATCCAAGTTACAAGTATACTACACAAAATGAAGTTTTATTTCTTATTTTACAAGTGTTCAATGTGGCTACCACCTGCAGAACAGGCAACATCAATGAGATAATTCCTTCCAGTAGCATATCAACATATCACGATCCATTGCGTTGATCGCTGTTGTTATTGGATGTTTAAGGCCATCGAATTTAGTGCGTAGCGCTGGAACATAAACGCGATCTTTTACGTATCTACATTATAAAAAATCACACACGTTGAGGCCTGGGGATCTCGCAGGACAAGGACAAAGAGCAAGGTTTTGGTAAGTGTCTGAACGAGGCGTAGTCTGTACGGTTTCAAATGTAGACGTTTTCTTAGCCACGCCAGATAGTGGATTGAGAGATCGCAAGCTGACGGCTAGCTCGATTTGTGGACTTCCGTGGACTCCCTTCAAATGCAGCACGGATTCTCGCTATTCGTTCCTCCGAAAACTCGTGGTCTTTGTGGACATTTTCCTTTACACAGACACCCAATCTCTTTTAACTGTTTAAACCACCATCGAATGTTCTTAATAGAAAGCGGATTCACGTCGAATTGCTTTCGAAAATCACGCTGCACCGTGACAACCATATTTGTTTTCGCGAACTCGAGAACGCAGAACACCTTTTGCTGAGGACTCGACATTCCGGGGGTAATCAGACAACTGAATGCTGCCGGCGATACGACGCGACTACATTACCCCTGTGACAGACATTCAAAACTTAAAACCCCTCTTAGCAAATGGTCATTGACTCATTCTATGAAATGCTTGAGAACTTGAGCAATGCGTCATGAAATCTGTTCATTCTTTTTTTAATAACCCTGTATTCTACTTTTGACTGAATTGAAACACAGACAGATGGATTTTAATATTCGAATTTTCGAACACGCCTGAGTTCTTTTTCAAGGATACGAGGAATAAACAAAGTGTGGGACTTACTCTTCCGAAGAATGTTGTTTAGATGTCTTCCAGTGGAAATTACACTCTATGAATAACGCAAATCCCTGTTCCATGTTTGAATTTATTTTGAAAAATAATTCAACGCCGATCTGTGCCTTTCTTCTCAGCTGACCTTTAACCAATAAAATTCATCGGAAGAGTAAGTCCCACTTTGTTTATTCATCGTGGCATTTAAAAAAGAACACAGGCGTGTTGGAAAATTTGGACATTAAAATCTATATCAATTCCGTCCAAAAGTTAATATATCATAAATAGTAATTTCATTGATAATATTGATATGATTTTGTTGGCTTTTTATTCCTCAAATTTTGCAAAAGGGCTCATTAAATCTACATATCATAAGAAGCATATGTGGACCACATTTTTTTTATCAATTGAGCACTGCTGAATGACAAGCTGATTCTAAAAACAAAGGTCACATGCGTAAATGCGAAGCACTTCAGTAAAATGAATGGAGCACTATGGCTGCTTGGCGCTTGTTTACGTTTGTAAAATAAACAATACGCTAGATTTGACTGACTCGTTCTGTCCAGTGAAGATGGGTCAGTGGTAGAAGCTTTGACTGACATCAATTCAGTTGGGTTTTGAACCGGGCTTGAGGCATTCAATTGTCTAGTCGCACAGCAAAACAGTACTTTGACATACGCACACACACACACACACACACACACACACATATATATATATATATATATATATATATATATATATATATATATATATATATATATATATATATATATATATATATATATATATATACGATGATGGACGGTAATGGATAGCGTCTCTAATTGAGGAATTGGAGAGACGAGTTCGAATTCCAGTCAAATCCATTACATTCACTTACATGCTAATACCCTTGGGAAAGTTATAAATCCTCTTCTTCTCCAGCTACCCAGCTATTGGTAAATAGCAAGACAGACCGGGATCAATATCCTTGATGCCAACTGTGCTATCGCAGAAAGAAATGGCAACTTACTGAGGGAAAAAAAAATCTGCCTCGTCAGACATGTACCACGCATGGCACATGACACATGACTGACTGACACAGTATAATAAAATTGCAGAACCGGAATTCTTACAACAAACAAATAAACAGGAATCAGCGATTATAAATTAGTATATGACTGACTGTTTATGTTGATATAAAAAAAATACATTAGGCAAATGTAGAAAAAAAAAACAACCTCGTCCTCTTTATATGAAAAAAAAATATAGCTTGTTGATCATCCTATAATGCCAGTCTATGTGTGCCCTTGGGCAAATCACCCCCGCCCCGCAAGCTCCTTCATTACATGTATAAATTCTGTAACACTTACGGCAAACGTTGAAAAATTTCGAACGTCTATATCTTCTACTTTTTTGTTATCCCTCTTCTGTCAACCAATTACATAATCTCGTTAGGGATGTTATGCGTAGCTTTCCGCTTTATATGTTCTTAATGTCACTATTTACTAATATCGCTTCTCTTTTTTGAAGCTGGTATCAAAGTGAAGTATCTGTCTTCGGGCAGACAAACTACATTGTGTTTCAGCATTTGGACAGAACGCAACAAATTAATGAGGCATAGCTGATGCTGTGGATTCCACCTGCCTCATTGCAACAAATAGAGAGAATCAATGCAATATCAACGCCAGCCTGACGTTTGTTGCGGAGAGCGGGCAATTTATTTTACCTTGTTTTTTTTTTTTAAAGCATTTCGCCCCAAGCAAGGCGAGAGTGTCACGAGCACGCAAGGGATTACAGAGATTGGGAGCAAGAGTAAAGTGGCGTGATAGAGGAAAGGATAAAGAGAAGAACGGGGAATAGATCAAGGCATCGATTGACACTGCATTTGAATAGTTGGCATTTATAGCTATTAAGGAAGCAAATAAGAGGAAGGGAGTTCCACAGACAGGAAGTGAGAGACATGAAACTATCGAAGTAGAAGAGACAGCTACATTTAACAGTTTCGACATCAAATGGTGCGATCGAGATGCCAACACAGTAGCACGCTTAAATTCATGCAGTTTGGGAACCGGCAAATGTATGTCTTCAGAGCAGTTACCGTGAAAGTATTTGTAGAAAAGACAGAGGGAAGCAACGGTACGTCTGTGAGAGAGCGACTGTAAACGAGATGCTAGATCAGGGCAAATCACATTGAATATCCGTCTCTGGATTTTGTCGAGGACCTTAAGCCTAACAGCAGGGGCTCCAGACCTTAGCCCAGATGCAGGCATAGGACTCATTACTCTAATCTGCCTTGATACCATATTAGCTCGATAAGGTCAAAAGAGGAAACGATCTCCAAAATAACATAACATCTGTTGTTAACTGGGGTAAAAGATTACTTCTTAACTTTAACGCATCCAACACTAACCATCTGTAAATTAATCATTTGAGAGAGCCTAATAGCTTTCCATCAGCATGGCTGATGCTAACCTTCAGGACTCGTTACGCCATTTCGCGTAAATGAGTTTACATCAGTTGTCATCTAGTGGAAAGACTATATTGAATACATTGTTAGGTCAGCTGCTAGGAAAGTTGGTTAACTGTATTATGCGAGAAAATTTATATCTCCAGAATATTTTATACATATATATAAGTCTACCATTCGCCCATATTTAGACGATTGATGCCACATATAGTCCGGTGCCCCTGCTATTTACCTTGAGCTTCTTGATAGCATCCAAAGAAAAAAAAAAGTAATATTATCGGCCTTGATCTGGTGGCTCGACTTCAATTACTTCACCACCGTTACAAGTAACCTCTTTTTTCTATAAATTCTTTCATGGTACCTAGACATTTTTGAATTTAAGCATAATATTAGGTAGGCGTCGAGATCTCATCAATTTATCGATGAGCTGCTTTAAGGTAGCCGTAAGTCTTGTGATAACAGTTTATTTTCTCGCATTTCTCACTTTCAAGTCAACATTAATCTATAAAAATTTAAATGCAATATCTGTTTCTACCATTTGTCCTTCTTATTACTCGGGTCTTTTCCCGATCATTAGTAATGGTTCTGTTGCTAATTATTCCGCGCCCGGTAAACCATTTGTGTCTTAGTGACTTTATTACCTTGCTCGAGTTAAATCGATTAAAAAAAAGGCCAACCTGTGGAGCGGCGAGTAGATAGCACGTGTAGTATTTGATCTCCTCATTTTAGATGGGAGATGACACCTGGAAATGATTAATCCAACCCTGCAGTTGCACCTTCCTCTTTTCAAAAGTTGTATTGGTGTAATATCGACGCCAGGATGACAGTAATCGTTGGGGCTGACATTTTAGTCCTCGGTTTATATGTACATGTATGTTCTCCCCACATAAAAATACATTGTGTCAAATCCTACATTAGTAGTGAGGCCAGGTAAATAAAATCACTATATGTCGGTTAGTATATTGGTCTGAAAGTATTACATTTGTAAGTACGTATAAATCATTGGCGTGTGTTAAAGTGGATATGCGAACAGGAATATGTGTATATTGTGTAGTGTTCGTACGACTTTATTTTCAAACATTGACAATTATATATGTCCATTTCTCTCCCACGGTCCCTAACCTAATCAATAACGCTGAATAAAACCATATCAACGATAAAGAGATTGGTGATTTTATTCTACAGTTCGATAAATTTCATATAATAGAAAGAAATGACAGACAAATTGACATCAACAGAGAGAGAGAGAGAGAGAGAGATAGAGACAGGGAGAGAGTGAGGCTGGGAGAGAAAGAGAGGGGAGAAATAAATTGAATACTCTTTGGAGGGAATGTTACATAGGAAATAAAACACACACACACACATATATATAAATACACACACACACATATATATAAATTGTATGTATGTGGTCAGTAAGAAAATATCGGAATTGGGAAAATAATTTGGGAATAGGGACAGATACGCACACACTTACACACACTTACACACACAAAACACATACACACACACACACATACATATATATATGTGTGTGTGTGTATGTATGTAGCAGAGAGAAAGAAAGATAATGATTAATGAAACTGATAGATAGAACAGAAGATATATATATATATATATATATATACACACACACACACACACACACACACACACACACACACACACACACACACACACATATATATATATATATATATATATATATATATATATATATATATTCTGGGTACGATGGGTAAATTGTCCGTCAGCCTCAAAAAAGACCAACATCCTGGCACAAGACACCGCCTCCTCCCCGGACGTTGCCATCAACGGAAGCACCTCGAGGTGCTGGAATATTTCTCCTACCTCGGGTAGATCATCTTCAGCTCCCTCTCCCTGGACACCGAGATCAGCTCTAGGATAGGGAAAGCCGCCGCAGTCATGGCCAAGCTAAACAAGCGCGTCTGGAACAACAGCCAGTTGACAGAGAACACCAAACTACAAGTCTACTGAACCTGCGTCCTCAGTACCCTTCTGTATGGCAGCGAGTACTGGACAGCTTACGCCAGTCAGAAGAAGAGGTTAAATACCTTTCACCTCCGCTGCCTCAGACGTCTCCTGCATATTACGTGGCAAGACTGGGTCACTAACACAGAGGTCCTCCAACGACTGTTGACGCTGCTCTGTCAAAGACGTCTCAGATGGCTGGAGCACGTACGCCATATGGGTGCTGGTCGCATCCCAAGAGTCACCCTTTACGAAGAGCTGTGTGGGGGTTCCCGCCCAAATGGAAGACCTCAGCTCTGCTTCAAAGATGTCTGCAAACGTGACATGAAGCTGACCGACATCGACCCTAAAACCCGGGAGGCCGCGGCTGACGATCGTCATCTTTGGAGAGCCACAGTCAGTGACGGCGTCACGATTGAAGAAGCCGCGAGGGAAGATCAGCAGGCAGCAAAAAGAGCCAGGAGAAAAGCGAGGACAGCCTCCGCCTCCACGTCATCCAGTTTCATCTGCGCCAAGTGCCTGAGTGACTGCCGCTCCAGAGTGGAACTACATCGCATCTCCATTTAGAATTTAAAAAAATAAAATAAGCGCTACTCCATCGTCTCCCGAGACGGACGGATGCCGAATCGATATCTCTCTCTATATATAAAAGGCAGGATATGTGTGTGTGTGTGTGTGTGTGTGTAACAAATGCACGGCCGCAATTTTCGACAGATTTGAACTAAAAATTACATGCACATGCTCCAAGTTAGCAAGAAGGACAAGACCGACTTTGCATTTCCCAACTCCCATCGATAGTGGAAATAATCGATTTTTCATCCTTCTACGGCAGTTTTCATGTAGTTTGCGGCCATTTTCTACTGGCCAGAGTGAGAGCCTATAGCTGGCTGCCACGAATAGGTAGGACGATTCTATTGGCCAGCGTGAAAGCCAACAGCCGACTAACACGAATGTTAACTAGCATGCAAAAAAAAAATCGATAGCTGCATCCGTCACAAATGGGAAAAAATTAAATCTGCATGGCACTTTACTCCAACTGGCTCATTCGCTTGCTTAAACTCAACGTTGGTTCTGATTCCGCAGAACTGGGTTGGGTGTGAAAAAGTATTTGTTGTTAACATTCTTTTTTCATTCGGTTTTACCAGTTACGAGTCCTTTCTTAAAGCTGATCGTTTTGTGTTCATTTTGTTTAGTTCTTTTTTCGTAACAGATTAAATGTTTAGTATAGAGCTTAGAAAAAATACGCAGTGTGTGAAGTAAGGCATGTAGCAACATCAGCAAAGCAAAGGGCACTCCTTTAAAGGCAAGGGAGGGCACAAATATTTTAAGTCAAGTGATAGCGATTGCTGTATGGGTCATACGATTTTTGAATCAAGCACGGACAACGCGGGCCATGCCATACTAGTATATATATATATATATATATATATATATATATATATATATATATATATATATATATATATACCAAGCAAGGCGAAATGCCACTAGTACGCAAGGTGTTACAGAAAGAGAAAGTAAAAGAAATGTTTGGGAACAATGGGTATTGAGGAGAGCGTATGTTGAACGGGATTCAAGAAGTTAGAAGATGGCGATTGACGTTGCATTTAGATTTTTTAAGATTGTAGTTATCAGGGAAGCAATTAAATATAAGTAGAATGTGCTAGAAAAGAAACTGTTGGAATAGAAGTGGCGGTTATATTTCAACAGATGCCAATCTAGTAGCACGCTTAAATTCTTGTAATTGGGGCACCAGGAGGAAAAAGTCGTCAGAGGAGTTGCCATGAAAATATTTGTAGAAAAGACAGAGGGAAGCCACATCATGTCGGTGAGAAAGTGAGAAACTGAAATCGAGATGCTTGACCAGGATCAATTACAGATTCTTCTTTGGCTGAATACCAGTAAAACCAGATCAGATATGGCACGGACGAATGGTAGATTTTAAATCTGACGAGAAGAAACCTTCGATAAGGACAGCGACTAAATTTTCCTTTCAGTAGATGCATCTATTGATGCGATGTAGTCCTTACCCTTCAAGTCTGCGGAAAATGTGAAGCCAAGAAGGTGCATTGTGCTGCTCCCCAGGCGTCTAGCATAAGCCATGCTGATGGCGGACAGGAAAGTTTCTCTATGGTTGTTAAGTGAGAGAGGTTTTGTTTTGGAGACATTTTAAATTACAAGCCATTTCCTGCCGTAGTTAATCGCTGATAGGAAATCTTTTTCAAGAGCAGCGGCCAAGATAATTTTGTCAGCTTTGTCTGATTTGTTATTGAGACAGGAATAAATGGTAGTGTCATCTGCATAAATGCCTACTTAGGAACTGAGGACACCAGGAAAATCATTAATGAAAATGAGGAATAGTGTGGGACCCAGGATATATCCTTGTGGGACAACTGCGTTCAGGTGAACGCATCTTTAGGCGATTCCATTCAAAGCAACCTTCATTTCACGATTTGATTGGAACAATTGGATTAAATCAAACGTCCTGTAATACCGAAGCCCTGGAGCTTACGTAGAAAACTAGCATGTATGAGAGAGAGAGAGAGAGAGAGAGAGAGACAGACAGACAGACAGACAGACAGAGGAGGAAAAAGCGGAGACGGAGAGATAGAAGTCTAGCGTGTATGAGACAGTCAATGTTGAGTGAAAGGGCAAAGAGATATCAATGAGGACAAAATATTTGATGAATATACTCTTAAAACGATGATTGAAAAGTATATATGTAATATACCGTACCTATGAACACAGATATGTATGTTCCAGTACTAATAAATACTTTGGACACTATTATAGGTGGGGTAATATACTGTCTAAGTAGTCCCCCACTAGCAGTGGTTTACCTAGTTCACGCAGCTAGCGAGTATTGTATTTTGTTGATGCTATAAATATTACCATTTCATTTCGAACCTTCTTTTTGGTTATTCCTCATTCAGTAACCTTTTCTAGGTTACAACAATATATAAATATGTACCTTTCAATCTATCGATATTCCTTATAATGTGATTCAATATACGACAAAACATTGGCCTACTTAGAAAAATGCATTTATATTACAAATTAACTTTTATTTTCTTCAACATAATTCCTACTTTAACCCAAAAGCTTCCACATTAATGAAATGATTTAAACAATCTTACTTATTATAAAACGCAGGTTGTGTGTGTGTGTGTAACGTTTATATGTTGGATCGAATTTCCTACATTTTTTAGCCGATTTCAACAAAACTTCACAGGACTACATAAAATTACCTTGTGGTGGTTCTAACGGGGCCGAAAATGGGAAAAAGACATTTGTTTTTAATAAAATCAATTTGAAAACGCGATTAAGACACATCGTGAGAATGAAAGGGGGACAACTCACCCACGAAAATGTAAACAAAAGAGCATAGCATGATGAAAAAGACGCCGAACTTGACGAAAACAAAATTTTATCGTCTAATGTTCATATTATTATTAAAGAGGAAAGATCAAAGTATTTTTTGGGGGTATTTTTTTTTAATCGTTCCTAGCACGTCTGAAATTTTCGTTAAAATATTGTTTTTTTTTTGGTCAAAAAAGGATAGATAATCATTTTCAATCATTTTTTCGATTTGATAAAAAGATTAAAATCTTACTTTGATATTCTTAAAAAATCAATTATCATTTTTTTCAAAACTGATTTTAATAAAACAGAAATTATCCTGTTTATTTAAAATATTTTGAACCAAGCTTAACTTAGCTTCTGCGCCGAAAAATGTAATTTGAAAATAAAACAAAGCAGGTCATAACCTTTCGCGTCGCTTGACGATTGACGAAAGGCACATTCATGACGTTTAGATAACTTACGGGAGGAGAATTCTTTCTACGGATGGAAGGAAGTGAAATTATTTAAGTGAACAAATTATTTACCGTGTTACTTTTTGGAAAACTTTCAGCGCTCTAATTTTTTTATTTTTTTAATTTTTTTTTGTACTTAGCTTTCATTTTACGTTTACGATGCTTTATGGAAAATATATAAAGAAATTAAAAAATAAGACTGTTAATAATGAGATTAAATTTCATAAGAAAAAGTTATCTAATTAATTTAGGTACCTTTCTTATGAAATTTTATTTTTATTACATAAAATACTATAATTTTAAGTACATTTATTACATTTTACTGTGTTATTTGTATTTCCATTCATTTTATTAATTTTGATATTTCATTTATGGAAAAATGTCATAACTGAGATTAATATAAAAATAAGATCATATAAATTAAAGTTTAGCAGTAGTTAAATTTCATAAGATGATACTGTTAGTTACTTGTAGGTACCCTTCTCAGTTGAAATTGAAAACTCAAATTAACTTCTCCATACGTGTTTCGCAAAAGTAAAGGGCGGAGAACAATGCTGAACTCAAATAATGCAACTAAATTGTATTCTGGTTGGTCTTCCGTACTTGATAATTACTGTCCGACTATAAACACAAAAATTACATTTCTTAATTACCATGGCTAATCTGATTGGACCAAATTATACAATTTTCAGAGCGCTAGACAATGACAATCTCACACGTACATTTTGAAAGGTTGATGTTGCTTTTAACTAATGTTAAACTATTTTTTAAAATTCAATTTAAACATTTTTTAAAAATCTTTTTAAAATTAAAGAAATAAGAAATTATTGTATTAAAAATTCAATTTTCATTGAAAAAATTTTTGGCTTTCAGAAAATATTGTCCATATTCATAAAAACAAATTAAAACAAATAAAAGCATTTGAAACTAAATAATATATTTGTTTTATTGAGTTTTGTATGTTACAATTCAGCTGACTTTTCAAGCACGTTGGCCAAAAAAAAAAAAAAAACATGATTTGCATTCTTCAAAGCCTTGTGCATTTTTGTAATCACTAAAACCGATGGTCTCGAATTTTAGAGTTTTCATAAAATTAGTTATGGGGTGTTAATAAATATAAAAATATTTTGCCATGACTTTAATAAAAAAAAACATATTTATAATAATATGTGACGGTTACACACCTGGCCCAGGGTCGAATCCCTTGGTTACGGCGCCAACTGTGACGTCGTTCCTCCTGGTCGCTCCTCCTGGTTCCAAGCGTGCCGCTCCAACCCCTTGGTTAGATGATCACCAGCCTCGCCTTTCCCAACTCGCTTCCAATACCTGGTTACTGAAGCAACTGTACTGATCTCCGGTCTGTCTACCCACGCTGTGTTTAGACCTTAGACAGACGGGACCAGCAGGGATTGGGGCCAATACAAGTTGAGTCCGACGGGGTGGCAAAACACAAGTAAAAGAAAAAAACTCACGAGACAAAAGGATTGCTGATAAAAAAAAAGGGTAACAACCTTTTATATCTAATGTCCGTTACATAAAGAAAAATTGTTCTTATTTCCCGACCCGCTCTGTGGACTATGGCATTAAGTTTCTATCACACAACCCAAAGATTTCGAATTGCCTACTCTTTTAGAATTGTGTATGTCGGAGTGTGGTTTAGTTCGACACTGGGGCTAATTTCTATCGATCATTCGCAGTTGATTCTTCTCTTCGACTTGAGTTGTATTTCTTCTTCTTCGTCGACTTAGATAGAACTTCTCTTGTCTTCGACTTGGGCTGGATCTTCTCTGCGGCTTTCGAGTAATCTTCTTCTTCGTCTACTTGGGCTGGAAGTTCTCTTGTCTTCGACTTGGGTGGAAAGGATTTCTTGTTTACTTGGGTGGAAGGATTTCTTGCCGCAACTCAGCCGCTACTCTCTGTCGTCCGAGGTGATCTCTTCTCGCTACCGTCCGGGGGCTGAACTCTGCCGTAACTCTTCTGCCACAACTCTTGCTGCCTGTCTGGCCTGCAATTCTTCTTCTTGTCTGCCTGCAATTCTTCGGCCTGTCTGGCCTGCAGCTCTTCTTCTTATCTTCGACTTGGCTGTAACTTCTCTGCGGCTTTCGAGCAATCTTCTTTTCGACTTGGCTGCAACTTCTGGAGGCTTGCGAGCAATCTTCTTCTTCTTCGATTTGGGCTGGAAGGATTTCTTGTCTGAGGATTCTTTTGCCCGCAAAGGGGCGAGTGAATCGGGCCTGATGCCCGCGTTCAGGCTCTATCCCTGCCCGCGGTCCAGCTGCAACTCTCAACTCAACTGATTTCTGTCGACTGGGGTCCTGCTTTTATTGACGCCGCAGCAAACCGGGGTGGGTCTGTTGGCGTCAGGGGTTTCGATAATTCCAATAGCCGCATTAATTCTGTTTCCCCATTATCGCTATTGTTTTCACCCCTACTTCCTCACAGTGCCTTTTGGTGGAGGCGTACACCCATCTCTCCCGGTTTTCGTATGTCAGGTGACCGTTTTTTGACCAATGGTTCCTGATCGAGCATTCTTCCTCTTCTTTCCGCATATCACGTGACCGCTTTCGGCTAATGAGATTGTGGTTGGGCGCCTCCCATCTCAAATCGGGCGTGGCTTACATCGTTCTTGTTTAAAAAAAAAAATCTAATTTTGCCCTTTTTCACGTACGAAAATGACAATCTTGGCTTTTTCTCACCTGGGCTCTGTCAAAACAGCCTGCCGCTAATTAGATGTGACTTCAGGAAAGAATATTGGCGCCATCTGTGAGCTGAGACAATCGTTTTTCACCTCTTGTTTTTGTCAGACCCGACAGTCAGAAAATCTTAATTATCTACATTGAAAAATGTCCCCACTTTATTATCGTGGGTTTCCAATTCTTAACAGGCCAGAATCTGTATACAGTTCCACCGGTCACTCCCCTCAACCCAAAAAGACACTTTTTTCTCTGATTAAAAAATTTCGTTTTATTGTTCTAAAAAAAATTTTCCTTTCTCCGAATTGATAATGAGTCTTTCTACGCAAAAGTCGGTCATGTGCTTCGACTTTTTTTTTTATTATCAATACACTCTTATCAAGCATTGTCCCTTCCACTCTCTAAATGACTTTCCTTCTAAATAACAAATCCCATTGTTCTTTCGAAAATCGGCCAAGATGTTGGCCTAATTACCTTTTGATACGTGTTTTTGTTAATGACCGCTTTTTTGTATTTCTCGACCTCTCTCTTTTGCTTTTTTCTCTTTCTTTTCTCTTCTTTTCTTTTAGGATCGTCTAAGTACAACTTAGTGAATTATTTTCAACTCAATTATTTTCCGTTTAAGAAAAATTAACAACCTGTTTAATAAACCGAGTAAAAGAAAAATTAAATCATATTTCTATGAATATTTCTAATAATTGCCACAAATATCGATCATCTGTGAATAGTTTCTGAAAGTTTCATTAACATCTAACAATTATTTTTATTTTTGCAAGATTTTCCAAATTAATGTGTGTAAATACAAAAAACGCGCTAAAATTATCTATGTTATTTACTACCCCTTGTTGCGACTAAGAGAAACAAGGTTTTTAAATCAAAATTTAGAATATTCTAAAAGATGGAAAAATTTAAAAAAAATAATTAAAAAAAGAATTTAGTCTAGCCTCTTCATAAAAACATAAGCATTTTGACGATAAAATTTTGTTTTCATAAACTTTGGCGTCTTTTTCATCAGACTATGCTCTGTTTTAGCAATTCCGTGGGTGACTTAGGTTAAAAAAAACCCAGGTTATTTTGTGTGTGTGTGTGTGTGTGTTCCTTTATATATGGGATGGATTTCTTACATTTTTCAGCCGATAAAACAAACATCCACTTTTTTTCGGCAGGTAGTATTTTATTGTCTTGCAATTTTTTTCTTTATTTACATTCAGAATGCTTTAAAAATTCCATTTACAAGACAATAGTTTATAATAAAATTCTATTCACCAATCGATAGACTCATAACGATTGTAAACAATGTTTTTGTTTGAGTTTGGGTTTGACCAATTCGTAAAAAAAAAAAAAAAATAAAAATTATTAAGACATGCGTGTCCGTCAACCTTAAACAATAATCTTTGTCAATTTTATTTTTCAGTCTTTATGATGGTCGATACTTGATCTATCTCTTACTGTTACATCCCCGGGCAACGCCGGGCTCTACTGCTAGTATATTATAAAAATTTCAGATCAGTATTCAGCTAATGAGAGGCGATATCGTTCTAGTTAACACTACTAACAGCATTCGTCTTCCTGTGCAATATCCCTTAAGCGATCGTTCGATCTCCACAACTTAATGTCCCTTGAAGCTTTTAATAAATTTTTCTTTTTGTTTATTCTCCCAAAATCTGCCCCGCCATCAAATTAGTCAAGCTAACTAAATAAATTATGCCTTGTTTTCCTCTGACCCTCTTTCCTTCAATCCGTTCTGTAAGTATCAGATTTTACAAGCGTTTTTCCTCATCATGTATCCTAGGAAAGTTCTTTTTTTTTTTACATTATCTTCTCCGTGGTTCACATATTTGTCCTTGTTATCCTCGACATCTTTCTGCAGAACCACATTTTTCTTGCTTCAAGTCTGAAGAGACTTGAAGCAAGAAAAATGTGGTTCATTGCTATATAGAACGATAGATATCACGTAACGTTTCAGTTCTCTTTTCTTAGTTTCTAACGAATTTTTAGTGTTTGATGGTACCCTGCTTAGCGTTTGGAAATCAAATTTGGCTATCCCAATGAACCTTCTGATTTCAGTGTCACACTTTTCCAGATATGTTTTTTTTTACTTGTTCGTTTTTGCTTATTATTATGCATTCTGTCTTCATATATCAGTTTGCCCAATGAAGGTACAGTAATGTGACACGATTCAACATAGAAATCAGACATTAACGATCATTTGTGTGAAACAGATGTGTGGAGTCTTTATTCCATTTAGGCATATATATCAATAAAAATTAAACTTCCTTTTTCTCGGTGTGTATCCCTTCAGAACATGTTTTTACATGGCTCCCCACAACCTTCTATCCTTTGTAGCTCTTTGTAACACATGTATTTTACCATCACACTCACCACCCTCATTCCGCCATCCATTCTAACAATCTCGATAGGCAGGTGGTCCACTACCTTTTCTATCCATTTGGTCTTCGATATGTCTTGTGTGTCAAATCCTCCTATCATTCCTCATTACATGTCCAAGAAATTTCAGCCGTCATTTTCTGATTCTTTGTTCTTTTCATTTCTATTTTCCTTCAGAATTCATCGTTACTTAAGCTCTCCGTCCATGGCATTCTCAACATCCTTCAGTAGAATCCTAATTCGGCTGCGTTCAGTATGGTCGTCATTTGTCAGAAAATTCTCCAGCATTCGCTTCGATGCAAGACGACTGATATTGCGTAAAAGATCAGCACTCTTTTCATTCTCCCTAACGAATTATTCTTGTTTATTCGTATTTTTTTTTCAGTATTTGGAAGAGATCGTTTGCTATTCCAATGCACGTTGAGAAAATTAGTGGAATTTAAGTCTAAACGTAGTATATTTATTACACAAACCAAATAAGAAAAAAAGAAGACATGAGACAGTTTTCTATGTGACAAGTCTCCGTCTGTCTTGAAAATTAATCTTTGTATTCCTGGCATTTTACCAGCTGTTCGAAGCAAATACATAACTGTGGCAACCACAAGGAACACGTGGTATATCCTTAAAGTAAGTCCATATTCGCTAATGTAGTGTGTATTTTTCATCTCGATCGCTCATTCTAGAGCCACGTTGACTTGTCTTTGCTTGCAAATAGTGTTATTTACAAGAACTCACAAACCAACTTTTTTATTTTGCAAGCATTAAACTATTATTCACATTACGAAACCGTAGTGAGAGAGACATAGATGTCGCTGTTAGAGGAATCTACACAGGAAATTAAAAGAATGTGTAAATATGGTCAAATACTTAGGACTTCTGAGAGAAATCTGTAAAACATAAATGTGACATTTTTGTTGGGCATTTGTGTTGCGAATCAAGTGTATCCAGAAGATCCATGCAAGGATGCTGGAAAAATATGAAATCAAAGAAAAATTTCGAAATCATCCATGCAGAAGTCAGCTAGAGTACTAAGATGATTGTTAGTGTACTAATTTGTTACTAAATCTAATGTTTTACGATGTATCAACAATTGATGGGTTAACTAATCTCAAATTATTACTATTATTATTATTATTACAACAATTGATTCAAACAGAGCAAACATGGCTCATATTTTCACATTATTATTATTATTAATAATAATATTACAACGCTTGAGTCAAACATAGGAAACATGGCTCATATTTTTATATGATTCTATAAATGCATTTTGATCGGGTTTATAATAGGGTACATCGATAATATTGATCAAGCATATACGTTAAGTCGAAAGTCATGATCTTATACTCAGTTTGATGTAATATATATATATATATATATATATACATACACGCACACACCTGTATATATATATATATATATATATATATATATATATATATATATATATATATATATATATATATGGGTGGGTGGGTGTTTGTTACAAGTTCAAATTCCATGTCTATTCTGTTTTTATAATTTTGCTGAATGCTCTTTCAAAAGCTAAGCCAGAATAAATGCTCTCACTTCATGTGGCTATCGTTTCGGGAAAAATCCATTCACCAAATTGGAAAAAAGCAATTTGAGCGAAACTTTCTTCTTACTCTTGAAACAAGGAGGAAATGAAAACAATTAGACTACTTGGTTGTGGCATGACGTGACCTAAGTGTACATATTTGAAATGGTGTAACTAAATTTCATGCACAACGCAATCTTCAGATGCTGCGTAAAGACTGACCGATGCGTAATTTAAATTTAAATAAAAAAATATCTGGTTATCGCAATGTTGGCGGAGTTATATATTTTACGGCGTTTACGATTTATTAATTTAAAAAAAATATATTTGACATTTACAGTAAACGGGATTTGTTCATATGTACAAAGAAAAATATTTTACAGTTGAGAAATATTATTTTTTTTTTTATATTAAGCATAAAGGGATATTAATTGTTCTTTTCCCAAAAATAAAAAAAGTCATTTATATTACAAGTTAATCTGGATCGACCTATATATATATATATATATATATATATATATATATATATATATATAACATATAAATATAAATAACATATAAATATAAATAATGTTTTCCCTGACGATCCGTTTAGGTGAAACCTAGGTAGGTTTGTCTGTCTCACTAGGTGTATATATATATATATATATATATATATATATATATATATATATATATATGTGTGTGTGTGTGTGTGTGTTTTGTGTGTGTAAAAATGTAACCATCAATTCATTTCTCTTCTTTAATAAGGTAGGGTTAATTAAGTGTTTAAAGTTAACTAATTAAGCCGTAAATTACATCGATTTCCTTTCTCGGTTCCACACTATCACAGGTGATAATAGGTGCATTAGCACCTTTCTTTAATTGCCAGAAATATTTAGAAAGTGTAGTGCTGTTTTTGCATTTTATATTGCCTAAAATCATTCGATGATGCTAAAAACGAAATTTACAGTGGTAAAACAATACATTTAACACACTGACACACACACGATTATATAATTTATATGTATATATATATATATATATATATATATATATATATATATATGCATATAAATTATATATACAAAAAAAGGTGTATTGATAGCTTTTTTTTTTTTTCTTTGAACTTGGAACTCAAGCACTTGACAAGAGGATTCGTACAGTGTTATGTGTAATGAGTTGGTCGGTCAACTTGACACCCTCAAAGCGAGTGGAGGTGGGCAGGCGTGGGAACTGTGATTGGTAGATGGCTTGTTGGTGTTTTGCATAGGTGAGTTACCAAGCTCTATGTAAAGGTCTGGAATGAGGAGGAGGGCAGTTTTTTTCAGTCTCAGAAGTGGAGACTGTGTCCGTCGCTACGACTGCTGGGAGAAGAGAGAAAGAGACGAAATCATTTATTTTTTCGTGACACATTCCAACACTTTATGTTCTTGGTTCTTTTTTTTTATTTCCAATTGTTCCTCGGACATCAATTTGTTATATTACAAGTAATTTGAGGTTTTTCAAAACGAGCATATTCATATATATATATATATATATATATATATATATATTATATATTAAAGACATTTTTATTTAAACGTTGTTATTTTTATAGATACAAATTTAAAAATGCTCTGTTTATGATAAAACAGTATTAAATAATTGCCTGAATGTCCGAGAAATTTTCATAGAAAATTTGTTTTTTTATACTTTGAACGCTGGCGTGCCTTGGAACGGCCAATGAACTTATGGTGACAAGAGGATTACATTCATAACTGGTACAGTGTTATGTGTAATGATGGTTGGTCCGACAATTTATTTATTAAAGACATTTTTTATTTAATTTAACGTTGTTAGGATACAAATTATATGAGGATAAAAGTTAAAATGGGAACGAATATTTAAATGAAATTTTCATAGGAATATTCAGATTGGTAGATTAATACTGTTTGTTGGTGTTTTTCTATACAAAAATAACAACGTTAAAACATAAATAAAAAATGTTTTAATAAATAAATTGTCGGACCCTCGTCCATTTCTTTAACATATGACGTCATTTGTTTAGAATATGAGGAGGATGAATGTAAAGATTCATGGAAGATTTTTTCAGTCTCAGTAAATGACCTTGGAGGACTGTATGAGTCAAGGCACGCCAGCGTATATGGCGGTTCCGGTATAGGATGCAGGACTGCTGGGAGAAAACCGGACATTCAG
>CAHIKZ030005497.1:1500000-1677500 GCA_903632075.3 Acanthosepion pharaonis
ATTTTGGTCATAATAGTTTGTTAATTTATTTATTATTTACTTTATTTAATTGGGTTCATTGATTTTGTTTTTTTTTATTTTTTATGTGTTTATTCTATTTCGTCTATTCTTACGGATGTGAGTAGGTAATTTGTCTGTGTTAATTTATTTTACATACTTTATTGTCACGTAGTAAAATTCGTGTAGTTTGTTGATAACTTTCCTGTTGTGGTTTTTTTTTAATTATTTTTCCCATGTTTTCGGTGGAACTGTAGCTGTGTTTTACTGTGTTTTTGTTGAATATTTTGTGTAGGGTTCTTGATACCGCGAAGTGTTTGTGTAGGAGTTTGAATAATATTTTTCCTACGTTTGTTTTTACGCTTTTGCTGTACAGTGGGTTGAACCATATGATATTTCTTTTCCTGTTGGCCTTTTTGTGTTCGGTGGAGAGTATGTGAGTGTTGCTGGGAAACCACTCTCTTTTAGGGCTGTTTCGTAGTCTTTCTTAGCTTTGTTAAATATGGATTCGTTGGAGGAATTGTCGGAAAGCCTTAGGTTAATCGATTTTGGTATCTGGTTATAGAAGGCAGGTGGTTGGAAGATGTGTATATATAGAGTTGTTTATCATTGGGTTTTCTGTATGGTTTATATGTGCCTTTTCTTAGGTTGAAGGTAACATCTAGAAAATATATTTCGTTTAGGTTTAGTTTTCATATCTATGTTGAATCCGTTATTTTAAAAAAATGTTTATTATTGCTTTTCTAGTTTTGTCTGTGTTTTGTTTGTTACAGTTTCTTAAGAATATGAGTCATTTGCATCTATTATTTTGCTTAGTTCGTTTAGTAAGTATTTGATTTCAACGCACCGTCAAAGCTTCCCATTGTAGTGTCAAAGGTCCCATCTTTCTTTATCCATGCTTCTTCATTGTGAAATAGTAATGATTTACAGGTGTGCTTAATGATGTCGATTTCGTTTGGTTTTATTATTATTTGTTCCTGGTCTAAGTTAAAGGCCTTATCTAGCATGGGTTCTGTTATGGATGGGTAAAATTCTTTTATGTCTAATTGTAGGAATTGGCAATTTTTTTTTATTTATGCTGTGGAACCAGTCAATAGTTACTTTTGTATATATATATATATATATATATATATATATATTTGTTTGATGCTGATCTGAGAACATTATATAGATAATAAAAAAGCGCAACAGGAAAAGAGTCAACAAAACCACCCGTACAAATTCACTTATAACTGTAGAAAAAAGAACGAATGTCGCTTAAAGAGCAATTGGTTGCAGTAGAATGTAATATACCAAGCCATTATAAAATCTTCAGATAACGAATAAAAATATGTATAGGTGTAACTGTTTCGTAAGTATATGTGGGAGATTAAAAAACAAAACCAAAGTCACACCAAAATATCATGGAAAATAAACAAAACTGTATCAGCCTACAACAATAAATCCAAAAAACCATAATCTCTGTCTGGGTGAGAAAATGACTATAATTATCTTCCCGGACCAACCAAAACTGGTAATAAATGATCAGAATTCATCTCAAAATGGAAACACGAAAGCAAATTTTTGATACGTTACTTAAAAATCGAAACTTGAAAACGAACGAGAATAAATAAAAATAAATGAATAAAATAAATAAACATCAACTATTAAAATAAATAAATCCAAATCAATAAATGAGTAAATAACTTCAGTAAATAAATAAATTAATTAACAAACTAAGGCCGCACACATAAACACAAGTAAACGTGATAATAAGAACCGCCAATAAAATAATAAATAAGACATAAAATAAATAAAAAACAGCATTATAAAAAGACAAAAATCTGCACTCGGACCCACAATTATTTCCACTCAATAACCCCTAGAATAATTCAAAGCATAACCGTTAACGCCCATAAAAAAAATAAACAAAAAACAAAAAAAAAAAAAAAAAAAGTTAGAATAATACAATCGACCTACACATAATGCACCTCTGATCAGTATAAATAAATAGATAAGCCAAAACACAACGCACTTGTTAAACAGATTGTCGTCAATGGGTGTTAACTTCAATGTCTATTACAGAGGGTGCATCTAAAACTTTATACAAACTTTGGCGACGAGTTCATCTCAACAATGCAAGATGAAAAGTCCATATAAACATATGTCGGCAAATCCTTCGTTTTTGAGTTAATAACTTTAAAACAATGTGTACGGTAGAATGCGCTGTGCTGCTATGTAGACTAGATTACATTTGTCATTCGTGTTCATTTGTGGCTTGTCAGTCTTCAACGTTTAACTTGTGTAGTAGTAAGTTAACTGAGAAGTGTTCCGTTTAGCAATAGCAAGATATATCGTGAGCAGCAGATATCATTTTTACATACGGCTGAGTGAATGTTAATGGACGCGAGGCTGCATAGTTGTATCAGATTGCGTTTCCAGACCGAAGGCACTCGAGTCAACCAAAGAGATGGAATAACACATTTTCACGACCAGCATTTGTAGGCGGATGGGAATTATCATGGTACAATACAGGCTAGACACCAGCATGAGTTTACGATAAATGTATGGGCTGAAATTTTAGATGACTATCTGGTAGTTCCACATGTTCTTCCAGGACGTCAAACAGGAGTTGTCTCCAGGGAATTTAGTCCGAACACACTTCCAGACTTGCATGAGTATGTACTACTGCTAATAGCAAGACGCGTGTGGTTCATGCATGATGGGACTTTAGCATATTTGAGTCACATAGTTCGAAATGTGCTGGCTAACACTTACCATGAAAGATGGATAGGTAGGCGAGAACCAGTTTTATGACCTGCACGTTCCCTCGACATCAATCCTTTGGATGTTTTTTCTATGGGGCCACCTACAATTTCGTGCAGCAGATATCAATAATGCAGTGTTCTTCATCAACGTATCATGGGTACCCGCGAAACCATTCGACACCGTTTAAGATTATTTGAAAAATTCAGTCAGTGAATAATCCGACGGCCTGTGTAGAAGCAAGCGGGGGACATTTTGGATGTTTGCTATGAATTGTTGTGTTCAGGTACAACGATGGTCTTCTGGACAAAGTTGAAATTAGTAGAAATAATTCAATCACCAGTAACGAGAATAATAAAATGTACATCAATTGAAGGCAACTTATAAAGCTCTCCTATAATCATATAAATAGTTTTAAGAATGAGAAGAACACTAACTTATCTAAATACGTTTTGAGTATTAAACAGGAAGATAGAACTAATGCCCTTCTAAAATGGGAAATACTAAAAAATGTTGTAAGTATAAAGCCGGCATATAGTAGTGTATATTATGTATGGAGGAGAAGTTAGCAATAGCTACCTTCAACAAAGCAAAAAATTTATTAAACCAGAGGTCAGAAATCTTTAATAGATACAGTCATAAGAAAGCCTGGTCACTAGAATAAAGGTTTGGGTGTTTTTTTTTTTGTTTTTTTTTATTCACGTGTTTTATGTCTGTTTAAGCTTATGCTAAATTTAAATTTTAGCCGTAATTTTATCAATAAATTTGTTTCTTGTTAATTTATCATTAGCCAATTCACCCATATGAACCCATGAGGGTGAAACCTAGGTTGGTAGTACAAGGGTCATTAGGATTTGCTTATTTTATTCAAGTTCTCTTAGTCACTGGCATGTTTACCTAAAAGTTTACATTTACATTTACTCTCCCCTGCCGTGCGCCAACGGCTTAGGGGTAGATTCTTCGATTGACGCCAATTCAGCCGGGTTTCGATCCTAGCTACAGGCAACGGGACGTCTAGTCACACTGATGAGCTGCGAAACAGTCTCTCTGTGGATGATATATACACACACACACACACATATATATATATATATATATATGTTTGTGTGCGTGCGCGTATAAGGTGCGATGGGTAAATTGTCGCTATTTAATATTTTTATTTTGTCGACTGCCAGTATAGCAAGATCAGTTGGGCACCGACTGTGAGGGAAAAAAGCACCATGTCGCAATTCACTCTGCCAGAAATTTTGAAACGACATGCTTTACTCCTTGGCATTCACGCAGGATTTGGAAAGTCGTAGATGAGTCCAATGGTGATTACGAATGTGTTTGGAGTGATCAAAGGGATGGTGACGTTATGCCTCCATTCATCTTCCCCAGCGACTCAGGCTCAACATCGACTTTTCACCATGCCACACAAGCAGGAGAACTGTCAGAACATTTCTGCGACTACATCACCCCTTACGTCTGGCCACCTAACTCCGCAGATTGATTATTGTGATAGACATTATTCGTAGAGAGTAGCTGTGCTTGAGTTGATATCCCTGACTATATACAAAAAATGAGTATATGAATATATCATTTTTTTCCTAGAGGGTGTTTATTTATGAAGCCTGGGTGGTTGAAGAAAGCGTGTATATAAACAGTTGCGCGCTATTTGTTCTCATAGCCACTAGATTATTTATATATCTATAACTTTATATATTGTGTATTTGGGAAGCAATCGCTCTTTTATACAGATTTTATTAAAGACGACGGACAAGGATCTGCGATTGAGCTTATTATCTAATTATTCTTGTATTCCTATGTGTGTTTTCTTTTCTGGACATAAAGATTTTTTCCAAATGATCGAGAGTTTTGGTCTACTATATTAGCCATAATCAAGGATGTTTATAAAGTAAATATGCAGATTTAAATATGTGTTTATTGAGTGATGGTAATGTCTTTTTTTATTTTCGAAACACGGTCACCAAATTCTGTCCGTCTTCATAGTTATGGTGATTGAGTGTTGACTTTATCTTTTTATTATTTGTGCTTTCATTATTTTAACTCTTTTTTTTTTTTTAATGTGGATGGGGTTATGATCTACAAGTATGTAGCGGGTGGGAATCGGTAGTTTTTCCAAGTCTGTTCAACTGAGTAGTAATTAAGCTATAGTACGAAACGTATAATGTGACTCTTCTTGATAGGCATGTAGTTGTACATAAGGGTAATATATTTTGGGTTTAGGAAATTTTTACACACTATGTTTTCTACAGGAGAAAAAACATTACTTAGAGAAGCACGGGTAGATTAGATTTCCTTTAATAAAACCGTTAGTTTGAACGCAAGTTTTGCCATTATGCCCAACAGAAGAGAACTAGTTGTGTAGGCATGGAATAACGTCTTGAAAATACCAGGATTGATGGATGGTGGTGGAATGGAATTATGGTTATACACAGAATTAAAGATTATATCGATGGGTTCATCGACAATGACGTTTGAAAATAAATTTTAGTGACGCTAAAATCCCTTCATTTGATTTGTATATATATATATATATATATATATATATATATATATATATATATATATATATATATATATATTATAATTAATTGATTTAAAATATGTTTTTTTTCCGCTAAAAAAAAACATATTTTAAATCAATTAATTTATAAATTTACATTGAGCACTATTTTGTAAAAATAAAAATAGCTATAAGAACACCGGATTATATATCTTACTGTTCTTTCTTTTTTTTTAAATATAATATATATATATATATATATATATATATATATATATATATATATATATATATATCGTAAATGTATATTATCTATATACATATGTATATAATGAAATAATATGAAATAATATGCGGTAATATGAAATAATATTAAATAATTATATATATATATATATATATATATATATATATATATATATATATATGCGTGCGTGTGTGAGACTCTGTGTGTGTGTGTGAGACTCTGTGTGTGTGTGTGTGTGTATGTGTTTACGGTGGTATGTTTTTTGTATGTATATCTATAAAATCAATACCGAGTCGAGACAGATTTAGTATTCATTCTTTTGTTGTAGAAATTTAGCCATTTTGGAACAACTGCATAAACCTTGAATGAAAGAGGAAGATATGAAAGACAGAAGGCAAAAACATTGAAAAAAAAAAGAGGAATCAAAGGTAAAACAAAGAAAATGATGGGAAAAGAGTTATACCTTAAGAACGGCGAATAACTGGAAAATAATCCAATAAAAAAAGAGAGAACTATTGGGAGTAAAACTTCTGGCAGAAATGCGTTCATCGATAAACAGCAAGTAAAACAAATTCAAGAATATTAAGAAAAAGAAACTACTTCGTTGGGAAGACATCAAAGATAGAAGAAAATGCGAAAAGAGTGAATGATATTAGAAAGCGTTCGATACGTACAAGATGGATCAAATTATGTCTGTTGTCCAGCGGTAAGATTCCGTTTGTTATTACCGTTTCCCAAGAAAGTAGTCTGAAGAAAAATACGACCATGCCAGATGTAGAACCGGCAATGAACATCCATATATCTATTTGGACACTGATATCCTCTCGAGGAATTTATAGATTTTCTGTCAAAGTGTCTCTGTTCGAAATACTTCAGCTGACGTGCTGTAACTCTTTAACACTTAGCAAAAGGTATGGGTTAGGGGCGCGGTCGTCGGTGCATTCAGGTTGGAACTGGCAAACTCAGGGATCTGTGACAAGGGGTGGAATATATTTCATGTTGTTAATGCATTCGCTAGAGAAAGACTTGCAAAACAGGGAAGGAAATTTCGTTTTAGAATATCTAAACTCGACAATTTTGTTTACCAGTAAAATTTAAAAGAGAAAATAAGTTTTTTTAGTAGGTTTAAATTCAATTCTGAATTTTAATGGTTGAAAAAAATAAGTAAAATAATTAAAGACATTAAATATAATAGATTACAATGTAATTTTAATTCTTTTTTAATATTATAATTTTATGTCGTAATTTTTGTGATGAGGAATTATAATTATTTCATATCTTTCCATTGTGACTAATATCCTCATCTAGTCTCCTAAACTTATATTTTCTGTCGCAGGATTCGCCGATCTTTTTCAAGTGCCGAATGAAACGTGAATATGAGAACCAAAATGAATAAACTAGTCCGAATCGAAAAGGATATGATTATTTTAATCATCATAATAATAAACAAAGTCGCAAACACATGCTCGTGCGCGCACGCACAAACATACACACATACCCCCCCACACACACACACACACAAGGAAAGGTAGACCTCTTTGTTCGACCATCACTACCAATAGCAAGTGAGGGATTCCAGACTCTCCACACCACCCATACCTTATCCACCACCAGTCCAAAGCGAGAGTTTTTTTTATCTGTTTTTCCCCCTCCACTACCACCAATCTCAAGTTAAAGACTTTGTCCGTGGAAAGCAGATATTCATTTCAGAGTAGCCTTTATTTTCACCAAGCCACCAGTGAAATTAAGTTTGCCTGCCACATCTTTCAAAACAGTCCAATTTAAGGATAGGACTTAAGCTTTTGTAGAGTTCCCTGTCAGTAAGTTGCATTGCCTTCTGCTATCTTTTGTTGTAGATATGCTATTTTTTTTTTTCATCTTAATTTTTGTGTTTGTTGCTCCAGTTTCAGCTGGTTTCACCCATCAATTCTTGTGTTGTTTATTTTGTTATCTTTATTGCTATTAATTATCAAACTTTTTACTTCAATCCCTGCCCAGAACCTGGTTAATTTGGAATATACTTACCTACTTTTCAATGCTGAGAAATTGACGTGATACGATTTTACCATCCCGGTCTTTTTTGGCTGGTAGTAGACATCAAAACTTACGCTATGTTATAATTAATATGGATTTCTTAGTATATTTTAAAAATTAATAGGAGTAGATATACTCATCTATCGTCGGGCTGCACTCCTTCCATATCTGTTGAACATGAGGTTCATCAATTATTCCCACATTAGAATATGGTTTGTTGGTTCTCTTTCTTTTCCCAGGGCCGCCCTGGGAAAAGAAAGAGAACCAACCAAGTTCATTTAATTGCCTTAACTTTTGGATAATCAGACTAACCGGTAACTGACTTTTCAATGAAAAAATACCGGGATGGCAGTTCGTTGGCTGCTGCTTCCAATTGGTCGTTAGTAGCCCGCACAATTTGGTAGCGCTTAAAGAGGCTGCTCTGATCAAAAGTCGCATTATATCGGGGTATCTGTAATGTCATGTCTCGCATGGATAGGTGTCCCTGCATATATTTCTGGTGGGCAACCCTGAGACGTCATTATGTTCTCAGTCACGCACTGGCTGGTTTGTATTGCCATTAACTGCAGATAGTAAATATCTCTGCCCACTGTGAAACCAACTTGAATTCTCCCATTGAAACAGATGAATTCTTGGTTCCAGACCATCTCCCTTGGCGAAAGGATTACAGCATTCACATGCATGGACTTGGTGCTTACATACGGGATAATCGTCCGAATCTCTTGATGCAGCTGAGTTTTCTTTCCTGCACTTCCATCATTCGCTACTAAACTTTGTTAGCTATCAATTTTCCCTTTATCGCTCCCACTCTTCCCAGGACTCCAGTATATTAGACGCAATAGCTGACACTATACAAAAGCCACTTTCTCTCCATCCATCTGTGAACATCTTTGTCTTAAATGACTTTAATGCTCACCATGACATGTGGCTGAAGCATTCTAAAGGTACTGATGTTGCCGGTATTCAGACATTAAATTTCTCCATTGCCCAATACCTAACTCAAATCATTTCTAACAAAACCGTGGATTAGACGTCTCTATTTATTTCTTGATTTATTTCGTACCTTCTCTTCTCACTCTTAGCGAGCTTCACAATATTGTCCTCTTGGTAACTCGGACAATTCTGGGGTAGCTATTGTTATTTCGTTCCAATCATCTATTAAACAGGAAACCCATATCCATAAACCTTTCGTTTCTCCAGGCCAACTGCTGATGCACTGACGAGTCTGTCATGATCTGGATAAAAACAGTGAGGCTCGAGTTGTAGCATTGCATATCATGAAAGTCTTTGACAAGGTCTGGCATTCAGGTCTTCTCTACAAGCTGAAAACTAATATACTAATATATATTACTAATACATACATACATACATACATACATATATATATATATATATATATATATATATATATATATATATATATATATATATATATTAGTGCACATACTATCCCTCACCGATAGCACGTTTCGGATTTTTATGCTCAATGTACCATCAGCACTAAGAAAAATAATATTAAGATCGGCTATAACTGCGTTAATAACATAGACAAATTCATCTCCCAACATAACATAATTATATTAAACAAGAATATTTCTAAAAAAGACTAAACAATTTTTTCTAAAATCAAATTCATCTTCAGAAAAAAATATGCTTTGTCCTTTGAACGGTCAATGTATGCCTTATAATATTGTATACCGAGCGAGCATATATTCCAGTAACTGTAGTAATTTTTATTGTGTCTTGTTGAAAGTTTGTTTATCTTAAAATACTTAAACAACCCTAGCTTATTAAACAAGAGAAATGAATAAATATCTGCTTAAATACGTTGATTCAGATTAATTTATTTTAAATTTGCTTTTGTACATATATATAAAAATAACTTTAAATGGCAAATATAATTTTTAAAATAAAAAGCTGTAATCCCAGTAGAATATATAACTGCGCTAACATTGCGATAAACAGATATATTTTTAAAATTTAAAATAAATAACGGCCAGTCTATAAACAGCATCTGAATTTTGTGTTATGCATAAGACTCCGAGGCGTGCTAACGCTGTGTGATAATATGTATATTCATTAATATATATACTTAATAGCTCTGTATTACATCAAGCATAGTTTTGTTAACACTAGAACTATATATATATATATATATATATATATATATATATATATATATATATATATATATATATATTTATATGTATATTATTTATATATTATATATGCGCAGTAATTGTTTGAAAGCGCTCAACATCAGTGTTATAGCTAACATACTTAGTTGTATTGATATGAGTTTGTGACCCCTGGGTCACAACTCATATCAATACAACTAAGTATATATATATATATATATATATATATATATATATATATATAGTCATCCACAAAGTGTTTCTCTGTATCACAGCTGATCAGTGTAGCTAGGTATATCGAACCTCGAACGATTTGATATCAGTCAGAGACTCTTACACCTAGCTACGAGAAAGGTAATTTTAACCCATTATATGCTTGATATATATATATATATATATATATATATATATATATATATATATATATATATATATATATATATCTTTGTCAAGAAATTGCACTCTCTTCCAAGTTTCTTTAAATATATCTGACAAGGTATTTCTCTTTAGATTAATATTCTTTTATGAGATTTCCTTTTGGGTTTTAGGGTGCGTTAAGATTCTCTGAAACACAGATTGGCTAGCCGCTCTAGCTGACGGGTGTTATCAGCAATAGAGAGAAGTCGGATGTAAATGCGTATTTATTTCTTAGTGCGTGACTTAATTCCTCTCAGTACATTTCCTCATGATTTCCAACGCTCAGAACACAGGATTTCAAAAATAATTAACGTTGTTTTTTAATAAGAATCCCCCAGATGCTCCTATTATCTATGCTAGATTTACTGTTCAAGTTATTAGATTTTAAAATATGCACCGATTCTTTCACTCGTTTTATCCTCCAGATTTCTCTATTATATTCCATCCTCAAACCAGTTTCCCTACATATATTATTGCCTTAACCTGAAATCAGCATCTCCACTTGAGCTACATCCTTTTCATATTTGTGCACGGTGTTTGAGAATTAGTTGATCACATAATTATTTTCCTTTTCACACGTTCATAAAAAATAAATACATATAGCTTTTAGCTATGTTCTCTTTCGAGGTGATGGCTTGATTCGGTTGATGTAACCCCCTCCGAGCAAATATAATGTTATGACTCGCTTAGGCTACACTCACTGGTGCTAATGGATATTCTCCTCGATTTACTCTAACGGACTTTCCTTGACTCAGTTTGTGTTCTTTATTTAAGGCGTCTTGCCTAGTTCATTTGTGTTACCGGGGTTATCTTATTTATTCCTCAAGAGTTGATGTATCATCACTTATTTCAGCCGCTTCTGAATACCATTCTCATATTGAATCATGCGTTTTCATATGCATCTCCTCTGTATGGAAGACGGATTATGGTAGATTATTGTTTTTATTGTTGCTTTCAATACTTCTTTTCTGTTCATTGGAAATTATTTTGCAATTTACGGAGTAGTTTATGTCTTGAGAGTAATTTATAACACTGTTATGTGTTTTGGTTGATACTTATTCGTTTGTTTCAGTGATGTAGATATTTTCTTATCACTGTATGTGTGGTCAAATGTTTTCCAGTAAAAGCTGTCATACAGTATAGAGATCCATCATCTGCAAGTATTTAATTCATTCATGATAACGAGTTGATTTTCTGCTTTCTTTGACACAGTAAACTGTATGGACAGACTGCTTGAGTTCCCGTGTCCAGCAGTGCTTGCACATCTTATGTTGCTAAATAATGAAAGTAATTCATAAGGAAGACACAAGACTGCCTGCAGTAGTAAAATCGCCGTAGTTTTTTTTTTATTGAAATATTCCATATGAATGCTTGTTATTACTTGAGATAATAGGTTTATCCAAGCTCATCATCCTGTTGTTATAAATGAGAGCAACGTTTACAGTCTCCAAAAAGTGGGACGAGGACTTTCATTTTATACTAAAGTTCAACTGACAGAAAGCAAAAGAGTTAAAGTGTTACTGTGACAATTGTAATGAATGGGGTTTCTTATATGAATAAAAGAGGTGATAAGAAATGACGATTATGAAGATTAGAAGAAAGATGATCCATCACTGGAATTGAAGGATCTTCCCCACAAAGTTCATCAAGTCCAAGTGGCTGAATATTCTAAACTTCTCTTTGAAGAGAAAAATAGAGTGGATGTTGCTTTGAACAACAAAAAAACATCGGATATTTCAAACGTTCATGTCAAGAGGACCTATCCGATATATTCTGCAGTGTCGTGGCCAACAGCAGAAAAATGTGACGCCATTACTCTACAAATTAGAGAAAACGTACATGACTACTGCAAGTTATATCATGTGTGAAGGCCAACTAAATGAGCAAGGTCATAATAAGATTATTTGATTTCAGGCCACTGGACTTGAGAGTCAATCATATATATATATATATATATATATATATATATATATATATATATATATTTTAGGTATAAATGCGTGTATGTGTTGTTTCTAAATATATGCATGCATGTACATATATATTATTATAGATTATTTACATATGGAAGATAAGTTTGTTAGGCAAGTAATTTTTGTAATTTCAATGTTCAATGTATGTGTGTATATATCTGTGTCTATATATATATATATATATATATATATATATATATATATGTATATATATATATATATATATATATATATATATATATATATATATATATATATATATATATATATATATATATATATATATATATATATTTCTCTGTGTGTGTGAACAAAGATTACATTTACCTCCATATAAGCATTTCTGAGAGATAACTTTGGCATGTAATTTTCGTAATTATTCCACTTAGTATCGATGAAGTAAGAATTATTATTTCTATTATTATTATTATTATTATTATTATTATTATTAAGATGCTTACGTATCTCCCGAGTAAATAATTAAGAAAAGATTATATTCATCATATATATATATATATATATATATATATATATATATATATATAAATATATGGGGGGTGTATGTATGTGTTTGCGTTTGCGTATGTCTGGCTGTATTTGTAGAAAAGGTGAAAACATCAATGCTTTTTTTAACTATCTGTATGATACCCACAAGAATCGAGCCTCAATGTAGAGAAAAAACGAGACCAATAGATTCTGGCTGTGAAGTCATTGGTTCTACAAACAGTGAGTATTTTTTATTCAGTAAAAATGGATAAAAAAAACATCAGCTGAAAATATGGGATTGTTAAAAACAAGACTATGTTGAGTAACTTTTCTTATCACGCAATGCCTTGATACACAAATGTTCTGCATCTTATAAGAAGTCTTAACTGTTCCTTCTTCGCTCCTGTACAGCCCGACTGTTTCTCCAGGAAACGACGGTTTTAAGGCCGCTGTTTTAAGACGATTATCTATAAGCGAATTAAAAGAAATCATTAATCTCTCTCTCTCTCTCTCTTGTTTTTAAATTCAAATGTCCATTATTTCCCGTCCAAATATCATTTCATTAATATAACAATTAATTTTGATTTTATTGATTTGAATTTATTTTACGCATTTGTCCGATGTTTGAAAAATTATTTTTCTGTATTTTATTAAGTGTTCTGCACTAAAAAGATAAAGGCCTTAAAAAGCTGTTTCTTAAAATAATGTCTGCGAAAAGTAATCTTTTGCGTCTTATTTTGCCGTACCTTTCTGCCAAATATTTTATTTATGTGTTGTTTTTTTTTTTTTTTGTTCGCGTCAAATCCACTTGAAAGAAATAATCGGTTTTATTTGCTAAGTACGAGAGGATAATTGATTTCTCCTTATGAATGTACGTCTATCCTCTTTTTCGTTATTTTTTGGTTCCAACCCGAATCAACACCACACTCTGTCTCCACCCCTCCTTACCGCTCTATCTCACTCTCTCTTTCGTTGTTTCATAACATTTCAGGTCATACAGATGATAATTGCTTTCCACAGCTTCCTTACTTTTGTGACTACAAGTAATACTTACTTTCTTTAAGACATCTCTTTATATTTGTGATTATTTCTTCGTTCATCCATTCACTCTATCTTTCTTCCATTATCCTATATTCCTCTTTCTTTCGTGTCACACGCCTCATTCATCGAAACCATTTTAACAATAACTCTCGTTCTTGTGTGGCTCTTGAGCCTTCAACTGAATAAACATTAGTATGAGAAAGGCAATTTATCGCTGCTTCCTTCTGCTCCTTTTCTTTTACATTTGCCTTATGGGTGATGAGTTCTCCAAGCCTTGTTATTAAGTGTTGAAATAATTTATACTGGGTTTTTGATTGTTAGCAGCAGTTACTTTTTAGGTCCAATTAAAGCATCCTGCTGTCAGAAATTTTCGTTTCAATATTTATTAATACAGCATCACAATCTTTAGATATCTTTACTTCTGATGTTCATAAACTGGCAAGCATTATTTATTTAAAAATATGATTCCAACGCTACATAAGAGTTCTCATGTTTCAAAACAAGAGCCAAAAACTTCAAAATCATTATTTGAATTAAATCGAATTAAAGTACCAAGCTCTGTTCCATCTTCAAGCGAAATTTTTTTTTGAATAACTAATTCCTGAAATTTACGCGTTTTATAAGCATATTCATTATTAAAATTAAAATTACTATGGTAACGGCTAGAGCAATTGTTTAAGTAAAAGGGGCGTAATTTGTATCAATATCTCAGTTACATTCAAAGACGTCAAGTCAGGGTAAGGTTGGGGTGTCTAAATTTAAAGCGGAAGATGACATCGTCTAGTCTGGTCAAGTGTCTATGGAGATTTTTTTTTTTTTCTGAAAGGGTTTTGTGTGTGTGTGTGTATATATATATATATATATATATATATATATATATATATATATATAATCTAAAGTCTTTTCGTTTTTAATTAAATTTTTTGATCGTCACTATTATTATTATTATTATTATTATTATTATTATTATTATTATTATTATTATTTTAACTATTTTCATTTCTGGTATATACTTATTTCTTTCCGAATCCCAGTCATAGGCCACGAGTCAGAAATGGCATCATTACATTTTCCAATGAAAAAAAAAAAAAGGAGGAAAAGTTTTTGAGAAAAAAAATAAAAACAAAAAAATCAAGATCACACGCATTTTACATAGTTAAAGCTCATCGTAAGGTGTCGGCTGTACTCGTGACTACAATTTATTGTATTTCTTTAAGGTATGTATTATCAGGAATTCCTTCAATGTGTCTATCGGAACCATAACCAAACAATCCGAGGGTCCTAACTACACCTGGAATTTTTGATGTCCTCATGTGCCACATTTTTTAGATTTCGATTTGAACGCCTTTGTATTTTGATAGCGTTTTTTTTTTTTAAGATTTTCAAAGTTACATTAAAGTCTGCAGGGAGCGCCATGTCAGTAAGAAGGCATATTCTGTTTTTGATGTCTGTGATCACAATGTTTGGGCGATTACCTGTGATTTCTCTGTCTCTGTATATTGTAAAGACACATAAAATTGTTACAGGTCCTATATATCTGCATCAAGGTCTTCTTCTTCTTCTTCTTCTTCTTATTATTATTATTATTATTATTATCTTCATCATCTCATCGTCCAATACGTTTGACATTCTTCTTATCATCTCATTGTGAACACCCAAATTTCCCTCATTTTTTCTCTTTTCCAATCAGAGAGACGCAGAATTTTAAATATTTAGGAAGCGTCTTGACAGAGGACGGTAAGTGCGACACTGAAATCTGTAGACGTATTGGGATGCTCAATGCTGAGCAGAGTATTGCGTAGACAGCAGGCTTTCTTTGCAACTGTCACGAGTCCACACTCCCGTACTCATGTGTACGTTCGTAATCTTTATATATTTAGCCGTTATTGTATATTATCATTGTGCAGACGAAGAGAATGTCCTATGAATAGAATGCAAATCATGGACAACTTGTTATAAATGCAGTGATACTAATCCCACAGATATGCTACAAAATCGATAAAAATAAAATGCATAGCGAAAGAGTAAACTGGTGTATGATGTTGTGGTTCAAACAGAACTTTGAATCCAAAGCTAAGAATAACCATTTTCACTAAACTATAGAAACTTTCAAGACAATGTCACTCCTAGGATTCTTTGGTTGGAAATTTTCATTTCTTTATATCCTTTAAAACCTTGTTCAGTAAGCCTGTATATTCAGGGGCTCTTTGACATTGTAATGAGTGAAAATTTACTAAAGAATTTGTGATGTACTAAAATAAACAGCAGTATCAAATTTACAACTGAATAACGTCATGATTCGAATGTGCAACCCAGATGGACATCAACTAAACCATCGTCCTTCCGCGTAAACATCAATCAAAACTTATCAAATAGTTAATAAAATAATTAACTAAATGATACTATGGAAATCACAAAAAGCAATGTGGTAAAGAGTATTACTATTTTTACTATGGTAATTTTAATACTATGTGTTTCATTATAAGGAAACAATCCGCATTCATTGACCGAGCAGACACTGCTACTGTCTGTTTAAATTCATGAAAGCTTTCAATTTTTTCAGAAAAGTACGTTTCTCAAATACTTTAAATGTTATTCCTTCTTCCAGTAATAATGGATATTTCCTTCCTAACCTTTTGTTTGAAGCAGTGTTGAATGTCAAACTCATTGTTATGCCATTATTTTCTCTTCGAATTAAAGGTGTTATCGATTTTAGTTGTTGCTGCTTTTAAATGATGTGGTTTCAATTACTCGTTACAATACTTTGTTTGAGGTTCTGTACCAGCGGTCCACGGGGTTTGAACAAGAATGGTCCTCACTAAGGGCTCATTTTTAATAATTAATCTTGGAAACTGGTTGTATACAGCTGTCCTTTTAGATATTTCCTAACGAGTTTTTTTACCATGCATGGCATTCTGGTCTACACATTCAAGAAATGGTGGCTTCTCCAAAAATCCGCCATTGGATATGGATATCACGCATACCATTAAACCTGTTTAGAAATATCTAAACTGACAGCTGTACGTAATCGCTTTCTAATGTTCTAATGTTTTAAAATATCTTTGAACGAATGAATCCTGTATATATTCTGGCGAAGATCCCCCGCCTTAGAACCTTGTGGATTGCTGCTACAGAATCCAAACATAGAACTGTACCAAATAACAGAACCGCATCACTTGAGGAGTTCCAACAGCAGTAACGACTAAAACGGATATCGCATATAACTTGAAGGGAAATTAATACATTATGAAGATGAGAGAAAAATATTAGAAAGGTAGCTTCCACCAAGCTAAAAGAGTGATAACAATGAACTGGAGAAGCTCATTTTCATAATTTCAACCTGCCCTAGTTTTTCGGTCAATAAATGCTAAACGTTCTCTTATAAGGAAACGGCTTATGTTACCATTACCAGTGTGTGTGTGTGTGTGTGTGTGTGTGTGTGTGTGTGTGTGGCATGCGGCGGTTTCGAGAGACAATGTATCTGCCCCCGAAGAGTTATGCTTAAGCTGTATATTGCAGCGCAGTACATGTTATGGCTCTACATGTCTACACCGGACTTACAGTATCGATTGCAACGAATGCATATGAAGACGCACTTCCCGGTGTCGACATCTCGTTTTCTTTCCGTCGAGCGCACTTCTCCCTCCTCACTCCAGCCGACAGTGTAAATCGCGTCTCCAGCGTGAGCAATCGTTGGCGGCATCTTGCCACCTACCGACGTACAGGGCCTTCCCCCTCATGTCCGTTTTGAAGACGTCATTGACGCAAAGAGGAGGTCACTTTTGCCGGTAACAAGTTTCCTGTACAGATGGATCTTCGGAATCCTCGCATTCGTCATACGGTCTACGCGTCCAAGATAGCGGGTCCGGCGCTGTTGGAAGGTTGGCATAGAGGCTTGTTCACTGGGTACAGGTAAGAACGTCTTTGGTGACCTGGTTCGATCAGTTGATGCTCAGACATCGAAGATGAAAGACGCTGAGCCTCGCTCGTATCTGAAGTAGAGGTTCCAAGTTACACTGTTGTACAGCAGCTGGCTGATGACTGCAATTTTGGTGTTTGTATCAAGCGTTCTGTTCTCCCAGACTCTTGAGGAACAGCTTGGCGAACGTGGTGGAAGCTCATCCGAAGCCTCTGTTGATCTCAGTGTCTAAGAAGAAGGTGTCCGAAATGAGGTCTTTGAATTCATGGACCATCTCCAGGTATTATTTGTTGGCATTGAAGGCGGGAAGTTGTTCACCGCATTGACCCATCATGTTCTTCAGACTGATGTCCACTCTGAACTCTTAGCAGGCTTTTGTATAATTGTCCCTTAGTTATTGCAGTTGTTCAGAGTATATTACCAGCGTTGCGACATCTGTGGACAGCATGTCGTTAATGAGCATCTCACGGACTTCGGAATTCCTCCTGAGCCGTGACAAACTGAAAAAACATTACCATATAACTAAAAACAGAAAAATAAAAAGCGAATAACTCTGAATGAGACAAATAATTTTCAGTGATATAGGTTAATCGATTTAAAATATTTTTCTCATTATTATGCAATACTATTGTAAAATGACATCACTATAGCAACTCGGAGAGCCGAGTTCGAAATACATTTGAGTCCGTTACATTTACTTGCGTGCAAGTACACTTCGTAAAGGTATGAAGTCACCTCTTCTCTCAGCACCCCTGGGTAAATATCTGGAGAGATCGGATCTGATAATATTAAAAGGCAACTCTGAATTCAAAATCTCCATAACGGGTAAATAATAGAACGGACAGAGCTCTTAACCATTGAGTGGCAACTAGTCTAGGAGAACAACAACAGTGAATTCAAATTCTCTATGTGTACATAGTAGAACAGACTGAGTTCTTAAGAAGGACAATTCTGAATTCGAAAAACCGTATTTAACCCTGCCAAAGTATATACTATGCTCAGAGTTTACAGTGAGAATGTTATGCGTTGGCTTTGGTTCAGGCTGGAGTTAGTTCTGTAGTTTCTATATGTTGTTGTGTTGTTATATTTATTTTATTTGTGGTTGTTATTTCTGGGGTGGGACTGGTTTTGTCGGGAATTGTTTATGTACATGCAAAGTTTGACTGTGTTATTTCCCTTTGTTGTTTTATTTATGTGTTGAAATTATGGTGGTTGCTTGGAAAATTTGTCAAATATTTGGACTGAATTTTGTCTCTAGTGTGATTTTCTTTGATGACTTAATTATTTGAGTAGCCTAGTATCGGCGTGGCTTTTCATGTTTTTGCTTTTTAATTTCTTAAAAAATGGATTTTCTTCGCTGTATTCTGTTTTAAATTGTTCCTCATATTTTGAGAACCAGTTTTCCTTTTTTTCCCATCTACTTAGTGAGATTAATTTCACTTTGTCTCATTCCAGATTTCCATTGTTTATAAATGAAAAATATTTTCAAAGATTCCACAGGTGTATAGCTTGTGTAGCAAACTTTTTATGCCACACCTATTCAAATGCCTAATGCGATCGTAGTTGATATCTATTTATTGTCTAGTTTTTCAATGATTCTTTGAGTAATGACAGCAGTAGACCGAGCCGATCATAATCCCTACTATTAAAGTAATCAACAACCTTCTTGCTGATTATAGCTTCAAAAGTTTGCTAATGACATTGAGAAAGTGGATGGGGCTATACTAAGACGAGGATAAGCGCTGACTCGGATTTTTTGAAAACGGAGCATACACTTGACTCCCAGACTTGGGAACGTATTCTCCTTCAAGCAACAGTTAATTAGTTTTACTAAAATCAGATATAACTCAGGGTTAATATTCTTAAGGACAACCACTAGGATTATATCTGAACCTGTAGCTTTCTTAGGGTTAAGACCTTTGATAAGTTTAAAGACTTCTCAGACTGCGATAGAATATTACTGAGATTGTGCTCTGTGAGACGTGGGAAATCAGAAATGGATGGCCTCTGTCATCTAAGTTGGAATTAGAGGCAAATATTGTAGCGAAGAAATTTGCCTTATCTGACGATGTGGAGGTGAGATTAGGACCATTTATGATAGTAGGCACTGACGCTTTACCGTTATCGAAAATTTGGTTGGAGACATTTCAGGATTCCAAGATCCAATTGTTTATATTCGATCTTGGGCAGTGATACACTTTGTATTTTCTAGAATTGTCTCGAAATAATTGCGGGAAATTCTGTTTGAAACGAGTGTCCTACTATACAACGTGATAGATTTTGTAGTAATGGTGACGTTGCAGCACCTTCATGGATGAACTGTTCGGTTTCTGCTGATATATTTTTGTGGTATAGAGGCCAAAATTCCAGAAAGAAGCCATTCCGATATCCATGCGAAAGTTTTGGAAGGATTAGATTTAAAGGGAAGCTAACAGAGAAAATTGCGCCATATAAGAGCTGAAATGTCCTAGTCGGCATTCATATACCGATAAATCGTTCTATGGAACGCACATCAGGGGATGCCTTTAGTTTGGCATCGACTTTGACACTAGTGAATGGACTGATGTGCTCAGGCATTTGGTGTAGCACTTCAGCGTATCATTTATTCGGGTCAGAATGTGAGGACGATGTCAAGAAGGTTCGCCTTATATCCTGTTGCATCAGGAACACGGGTGGGTTCCTCAATGATCTGTGTGGTTTCGTAGGCAACGGAGAAGTCTCGGTTGTGGCTACCTCATTCAGTGATTTTGCTGCTGTTCTTATAAATATTTTTTGATAATAAATTTGATTGTATTTATCTTTAATTTTTTCTTGTTGTGACTTTCCCTATTCAGATTATTATTCTGATGTTACAGACATGAGTAAAATATCGCCAACAAATCGTAGTTGGTGCAGATATTAACTTAATATTTATTGCTATTTTTTCTAACTTTATTTCCTTATATTAACTCATTTAAAATACATTCTGCATAGTTTTGGCGAAATAATATCTTCTCGTCTCATTTCTTTTTTAATCTTGGTATTATTTAAGACTTTGTGTAGCTAAACTAACAGTGTTGCGTTTATTAGTCCAGTCCCGTGAGTAAACACTGAAGGAGACCATTATAAAGCAAATAACCAAGAAAACCTTTATTGCGCTAAGAAAATGTCTCAGCTCAAAATTATAAAACAAATGTTGACATACATATCTATGTGACATGCCTAAAACATGTACAGTTCTTAAAAATAGGAAGACATTGCAATATAAACGAAAATTCCTTATTTATCAACAGTACTATCTCTTAATATGTTCGCACACCTCTACGGTTATTTCGACAGGAGTAGAACTTTATACCTTGTTTCCAGTTTAGGATTAGGCTTTTGCTTTCTTCTAAAGTATTCCCATTCTCTTTTACTCCCAGAAATGCTTTGCGTCTTAGTGGCATTATCACCTTGCTTGAGTTGAATTGATTAAAAAATGTTATTACGGTGACAAGCTTATGCAAAGTTGAAGATTCATCCTGCATTGGACTGTCACATAAAGAATCAAGGAATGACGATTTCTTCTTTTGCAAAAGATATCATTAGATCTAAGATCATTTCCAGAATATTAAAATGTCATAATGAGAATGGCTTCTTTAATCGGATGATTCAAACTCGTTTTGAAATAGCAGTGGGCACTACACATCAGTTGACTGAAGGGTATGGCAGAGGTTTCAGAAAGAAAAATAAATTAGACTTTCAAAAAGGCAGGTTGTCTAGAGTGATGATATGGTTGACGCATGCCATATGGTGTAAAAGGGTGAGGTCGTTTTCTAAATGTGTGGAAAAGTTATTTAAATTAATATAAACATGCGATTCATCTAATGTATTAGAAAGATGGCTTTGAAAACAGATATATTTATAGCCAAAATCTATCTTACATATTTATGAGTCTAACATTTATTCATACTTAGAATATTACTACCACATCTCTACTAAAATTGAAAGAAGAATCTTCAATATCATTGGTTCTGACATGTCATCTCGGCTTCAACTACTTACCCACCGTCTTTCTCTATGCCTTTTCGATAAACACTTTCCTGGCAATCATTCTGATGAAATTTCCTCTATGGTATTTAGACTTTATAAATTTAAGCGGAGTACTAGATTGGTGGAAAGGTCGCATCATTTTACATTTGAAATAGCTAGATGAAACCTAAAGTTCTATGCTAACATTTTCTTTTCTCGCACTTCTCGCTTGTGGAACTCTCTTCTGGCTCTTTGTTTCCCAGTCAAATTTAATCTTTAAAATTTTAAATATAGTGTTAATCGTTATCTGCTGTCTTAATTATTTTTCTTTTATCGTGCTTTCTCCTTAATACTGATTTTTTTATCATATTCTCTAACACTCAGTAAGACAGAGGCAGGTACACAAATATCAACCAATTCGCGAACGGGACAGAATACCAATCCATAATACCAGCATTCCAGAATATCAGTGATTTTCCAGAAATGAATGTCAGTACCTGTCGCTCGATGTTGCTGCATTATTATCGTCATTATCTTTGTTTTTATGTATTTTTCACACATATTTCCCATAGTTTATTTCAAGAATTAGATTAAAAATATTTTTTAAAAAATCTATTACATCCATCTAAGTCACATATAAAAATTATTGCTATTAATCATGGTATTTGAGGAAAAGATTTATTGCGATAACTGTTCTCGTCAATTTGCTTTATAGACATCTTAAATTTCTGAGAATAAAATAAAAAGGTTGAATGCTTTGTTTAATTTAATGATTTCACCCCAAGCAAGGCAGGAATGCCACTAGTACGAAGGAGGTTACAAAGAGTGAAAGTGAGAGAAAAAAAAACTGGGTAAGAGGGGATTGAGAAATGGATAAAAGATACACGGGATTCAAGAGGACAGAAAATGGCGATTGTGGTCGCATTTACTTTTATGAAGATTGTCGTTTTCAGGGAAGCAAATAAGCGGAAGGGCCTTGTACAGGCGGGAAGAAAATAAACTGTTGGAATATAAGTGGCGGCTTCATATAACTATTTCAATAGTAAAAAGGTCAATCTAGTAGCACACTTGAATTCACGTATTCTGGGTACCAGGGAAAAAAAGCTTGTCAGTGCAGTTGCCATGATATTTGTAGAAAAGAGAGAGGGAAGCCACATCACGTCGGTGAGAAAGTAACTGAAATTGAAATGCTTGAATTTATTGGTAATGTAATAAATGATATGTTTCCTAATATCTCAATTCTTTCTGAACTCTCCAGTATGTATGGCGGCATGAAACACTCATTGTACCAACAGACAGAAAGTTCTTGCTTTTATTTTCTTAAATTTATATGACCTTGATATATATATATATATATATATATATATATATATATATATATATATATATATATATATATATTGGTTTCGATCCCGGCTTGAAACAGTCTGATGTCTAGCCACACTGATGAGCTGTGATAGAGCGAAGCAGTCACTCTGTGGATGGCTATTTATGCTCTCGAAATAATTTGATTGAGCTCTGGGGGAGGAAGGGGTGATTTTATAAACAGTGGCTGCTGCTAATGCAAATTCTTTTCTGCTCGAATTGAGCTCTCCTAGCTACTTACCTCTTTCCTAGTAAAAACGTTAAAATTTCACCTCCGTTCTGCCGCTCTGTCGATATCTTGTGGGTAGAATCTTTGACTGATACCAAATCGGTCGGCTTTTGATCGCAGCTTGAAGCAATCGGACGTCTAGCCACACTGATGTGATGTGATGCGACAAACCAGTCTATATATATATAGTTGTAGCCTGTGTCATTTTGTTTGTTCGAACTCCTCATAGGGTTTTAGAGATAGACCCTCATAACTATATATATTCTGAAACTACATTACCCAGGGTATTTGGATAAGTATATTTCATTTTGATCAAAGGGGATCCCGGTGTGGGGAGAGTTTTACAACCACCCCACTGATTTTTTCCTTTTTGATATCAATTAAATTCAAATTTGAACAACGGAATGACACCTAGTGTACTTGAATAAGGATATTTCATTTGGTCAAGGGGGTCCTCGTTGGAACACACCCCACTGCATGTTTTGATTTAAATTAAATTTAAATTGGAACATGGAAATGACTCCTATCCAAAATATAGAAGGAGAAATCCAGAAGATGGTGATCATATGGGCAAGATCATTTTGATCAAATGGAGACCTGTTGGACAGAAACCCAAATGATTTTCCACTTCGATTTGAATTTAAACAAGATAATGTATCCTAGAGTACTTTTATAAGTATATTGTGTATTTTGGCATAAATATCGATTTTATATAACACCGAAATACAAAGTTTCCTGGAAGGTGAGAAATATGCCTTCCAAAATCGAAGCAAAGTATTTCGAGGCAAGAAAATTTCGTTAGAAACGAAGAAAAGAATACTGAACTATTATGTAATATCAGTCCTTTTATATGGGATTGATTCCGGGAAAATCTTATTACATATGAAGAAAATAATTGCGACAAGAGAAATGGCTCTGCAGAAAGTTGCTGAAAATACCATGAGCAGAACATGTCAGTAATGAGCTTCTGCAAATGGATGAAAGAACAGGGTTTAGGAGATAGCAAGAAAGGAATATTTACTAAAATTTATAAAAACATGAAATTATGGAGACCCATAATCGCCATCGTCCTGACGGGGCATAGCACATAGAAGAAGAAGAAGAAGAAGAAGAAGAAGAAGAAGAAGAAGAAGAAGAAGAATCTAGTTACATTACAATGATTTCCACTAGGACGTTTCATAATTCAACAGCAGTAAGAAATAACACAGCCATGTCTTTCATCAAAGTAATATATTCCTTTGCTTTTAAGTATTAATAATGAAAGTCTGTAGTCATTTTTCATCTTTGATCTTCAATGATGTCTGTAGCAATTGTGCCAATTCACTTAGCGTCATTATGGTCTGACAGTAACCAAAATCTATTATTATCGCCGCCATTATTACTACTTCATGACTGTCATCCACAGTCCCATTTTAAGTAAGATATATCTGGTGAGCCACACATCCACATCTGTGAACGTGTGTAATCGAATCTTTACTAATGCATTAACACATATAAGCTTTTTTAAAAACTCTTTCAAATTAGTGAGGGTTAGTAATATGAGTTCGTCTATCAATGAACAACTTTAGATAATTCACTTATTACATACTGCTACATTGTTGTGCCCTTGTTCCACACTATGTGTCGTAAATACATAAACAAATGAGGGTGGAACAATAATTCTCCAACCTGACAGATGTTAACATTTTTCCTTAACCCATTAACTGCCAAATTTTTTAATGCGCATTTTTGGCCCAGACAGGTGTCTTAGGAGTTTATTTATTCCTTATGTTTAATTTCAGTAGTTACCATTGTCGTTTTTATAGAAACTAGAACATCAAATATATATGTGTATAAAACATCAAAAAATAATATTGATTAGAAATAATAAAAGAATACTTTTCAAAATAGTCATTATTTTTCTACTCGTGAAATGTAAAATTACGACAGAAAGTTTCTTCTTACGGCTAATAATAAAAACTTTAAAGGCTAAGTGTAATAAAATATACCTCTGCAAATGCAATGTATGTAAGCAATTCAACGTAAATACAAGGAATAACATGTAGTGAGTTTAATTGTAACAGATACTCAAGTGGGGCTCATGGCAGGTAATGGGATAATTGGTATAATTTACATATTCCGCCAGTTCAGAGCATTACGGCTACTACACACATTGTTACTTCCACGGAGACTAAACAGGGTCATTTCCCTTGTTTTCCAAATACAAGAAGAAAGATCCGCTTATAGAGATTTTCATGAAGAACTGCCACTTTGTGGAATAGACTCCCGGGCTGATATTTCCCTGAAAACTATAATCTTCGCCTTTTCAGCGTCCTCCTTATCCTAATCATTTTTCATGCGACTTTCTCGTTCATTCAAATTACACTACTAAGTCATCATTAACATATTTTAACGGTTAAGTTCTGTGTTCAATGAATTTCAGTAAAACAAAAATGAAAGAGAGGAAAATTCATTAAGACAAAAGGTGAATTTCAGTGAATTTCTCATTGTATAAATTTCAGTGAATTAATGTTGATAAATATTTGCTGTGAAAGAAATTATTTCTCATTAATAGAGAATTGTATATATATATATATATATATATATATATATATATATATATATATATATACATTCTGATATTTCTGTAGAGGCCTTATTTATATATATATATATATATATATATATATATATATATATATATATATATATATATGTATGTCTATATATATATATATATAAGGCCTCTACAGAAATATCAAAAATATATATATATATATATATATATATATATATATATATATATATATATATATATATGAAAAGGCCCCTACTGGACTATCAGAATGGCAAGACCAATTCTTTTGTCTTTGTTGTTAACTGAAGTCATTTGGATTTAAGATATAAAGATGAATATGAGACAAGAGTTCAGAAGTACAGCTTTTATTTCCTTTTATTTACGTTGAGATGTGTTAAACAGCTGAGGGCATCTCACCATTTGTATCAAATCACCCCATTTTAGGTGAGAAAAGTAAAGGAACAGATAGTCTTAACGTAAATAAAATTTAATATTTGGTTACATAACACTTGATAGCAATAACTGCATTAAGCCTGTTACCTATTGACGTCTTCAAAATGCTGCATTCTTCATTGTTATGGTTTCCCAGACTTGTAACGCAGCCTCTTTCATTTCTTGTTTGTTTTGAGGCGTGGAGGTTCGCTCTTTAGTAGCTTCTTCAAGAGCTTAAATGGATATTAGTTTATGCTCCGCTGATTGACTTGGGCAGTCTGAAGTTGCGTTGACAGTATGTTTTGTGTTATTGTCCTGCTGCATGATAATCTTTCACCCGATTAGTTTGGTTCTATTTTTATGTAAATTATCAGACAAAATGTTTCTGTAGAATTCTGAATTCATTCTGCATCATGAGTTACATCATCAATACATATGAAGGAGCCTGTTCCGGAAGTATCCATGTAAATCGAAGCCATAATACTACATTCATCAAGCTTCACAGATGAACTTGTATACCTTAGATCATAAACAGAACCTTTTCTTCTCTACACTCTGGCCTTTCAAATACTGTGGTAGAGATTAATCTTCGTTTCATCAGTCCATAAATCATTCTTACGGAATTTTGTCTGTCCTTCCTTGCAAGTGCTAATTTCGTTTTCCTGTTCTTACTACTGATGAATGGTTTGCTGCTTGTGTCTTATGTACTCTATATTTCTGCTCCCAAAGTTTTCTTCGAATAGGTGGATTTTGAAACCTTTACCCCTACACCGTGGAGGTTGTTTGTGATGTCACTCCTTGTTGTTTTGGAGCATTCCCTCACAACTCTAAACAATGTTTACCTCATCAAGTGCTGTTGTTTAGCTTGACCGATGTGTTCTATCATTTACTTAGTCTTTTACTTTTTCAGGATGTTCCAAATTGATATGCTGGCTGTGGCCAAATTTTGTCCAAAGTCTCTGATCGATTTTCCTTTTTTCTAAGCTTCCAAATGGCTTGGTTTTCTTCCATAGACAGCTCACGATTCGCGATGTTGGTTTATCCATTTTAACAAGAAATACGGTGTTTACAGGGGAAACTCAAGACTAAGATAAAAAAAAACAACGAAAAGAAAGGAATTTTGGAGGAGACTGTATATATAAGTGCAGACTGTGGTGGAACAGCATTGAATGGTGACATTCTCCAGGCCATTCATTTGTTCGCTGCTGAGTGTTGACCTCAGTGTCCACTTTTATAATTCATAGTATTCATCCTTTATATTGAGCATTTTTATCTAGAAATATGGCATACAGTAAATATATATATATATATATATATATATATATATATATATATTTAAATAAAAAGAAAGAACAGTAAGATATATAATCCGGTGTTCTTATAGATATTTTTATTTTTACAAAATAGTGCTCAATGTAAATTTACAGAGCATTAATATTATAAATTAATTGATTTAAAATATGGTTTTTATTCCGCTACACAGTTCTAACCATGTTTCAAAAATAGAAGCTAAAAGCCACGAATTTAATTTTGCAATTAAATTAAAGACATTAGTTCCATTTCATCCTCAAAAATAGTTACTTAATTTCTCTGATTTAGTAAATTTTATTTTTTATATAAACCTAGTAATATATTGTTTCTCATGTAAGTACAAAGGACATGGGTCATTCATAAGCTTACATCTTCTGGCATTTCATATTAATTTTATTTTACTTTAGGTGTTTTATTGGATTCTTTTAAGTGCGTGTAGTACTAAGTATAAGAAGTTTAGGTTAGAATTCATTTTATTTAACTACAATTTTAATTACAACTTTAAAATATTTTCATTGTTATTTTTAATAGACTATATTACTTTATAACAGAAGGAAATGTAATTGAAATTACTTATAGTAAGTAAAATTATTTTTCCATATCAAAGTATATGTATATTACGATTTTTAAACTTTTATATTTAAATATTATTTAAGTAATATTTATGGCACTTACTGGAAAAATAGCTAATTCATTTCTCAGATTTAGTAAACTTTATTAATTAATTAATTTATTTATTTATTTTAAATATATATAAAATAAGTAATAAAGTTTCATATGTATGTACAAAGGACATTTGTCGTTCACAGGCCTACATCATCTAGCTTTTCGTTATAATTTCATTTTTCAGTAGGTGTTTTATTGGATTCATTTAAGTGCCGGTAGTACTTTTTGTTAGAGGTGTTTAGGTTAGCATACATTTTATTTAACTGCAATTTTTAAAAGATGCTTAGGTTAGAATTCGTTTTAACTACAATTTTAAATACAACTTTAAAATATTTTCACTGTTATTCCAATAGAATTTTTTTTTTTATAAAGAAAAAAAAGTAAATGTAATATAATTTCTTACAGTATATAAAATTATTTTTCATGTTAAATATAAGTATGTATACTACCTGATTGCCCCTTATTTATTTTTTTTAAAAATATTATTTAAGGAAAATTTTTGACAATGACGGCATATAATAGCTATTTCATTTCTCTGATTCAGTAAATTTTTATTTTTTATAAACTTAGTAATATATAATTTCTCGTGTATGCACAAAGGACATGGGTCGTTTAATGACCTACATATTCTAGCTTTTCTATTTAACTTTCATTTTACTGTAGGTGTTTTATTTGATTCTTTTAGATGCCAGAAGTATTTTGAGAGAGATGTCTGATTTTTATATTTATTTATTCTAAATGAAGTTTGATGTTGGTTGAATCTTTTTTGAATTCATGGCTAGTAAACTGATATATATTTTTATGTTTTCAGGACTTTCAATCGAAGAGATATTGGATTGGTATACTAATGATTCAGTGCAACATTTATTTTGTAGAGGGCAATTATGAGGGTTTCTACAGTTACATAGTTTTTGTTTATTTCCATCAGTTTTTATCTTTATTTTTCCATTGTCTAAATTTTTTTGGTTTGGTATAAGTGTTTATTTAAGATATTGGCATTATGGTTTTTTATGATTTTTTATAAGTTTTCTGTACAGCTATAACTCAATTTTAGTGTGTTTTTATTGAAAATAGTACTTAGTTGACATCACAATGGGATCACTAGACTCACCTGAGTCTTCTGATCTCATTGGTCTTTTTATATTATACAACCTTACAGCGCACTATGATATTAATACAAATGACATTGGTTTGTACAGAGACGATGGACTTATGCTTATTAGAAACTCAACAAACTTCAAAATAGATAGAATTAGAAAGTTATTATATAAAGAATTTAAAATCATGGGCTTATAAATTACGGTTAGTAATAAATTAAAAAAAGTGGACTTCCTAGATATAACATTAGATCTAAATAAAAATACATACACACCTTATAAAAATCCCAACAGCAATCCTTTATATATTCACCCTAAATCAAATCACCCCCCATCTATAATTAAACATATACCGTTATCTATCAGTAAACGAATTAGTACAAATTCAGCAAATGACAAGATTTTCGATGAGCATATCAATTCCTATAATAAGGCTCTAAAAGAGAGTGGCTACAAAAACCCAAACTAACTCATATAAAAAATGAAAATGGAAAGCATAGAAAAAACAGATGTAGAAAGATTATTTGGTATACACCCCCATACAACCAAATGGTAAAAAACAAATTAGGACATAAATTCCTCGAATTAATAGTCAAGCATTTTCCTAGTGAAAGTAAACTAAGTACTATTTTCAATAAAGATAATGCACTGTTCAGAATTGACGACCATTTCTAGATTTCCCTTATAATCCACCCAAACATTTTCAGTGGGGTTCAGTTAGAACGAACACGCTGGATGGTCTCAAAGAATGACGTTATTCTTCATTAAAATGTCCTTTGTGCTGCACGTAACATGGATTGCTTCGCTCTCCTGTCATTTATACAAAACGCGATCCTTCTGTCAATAAGGATGTTCTTTCCAACAAGCTAATGTAACCAGCCAAGTTTTGACGCCCCTGTACAACCTGAAGTTTCATTGCTTCCTGGAAGGAGATAACAACCCCAGATCATGATATAGACACATCCTCTGTTTTGTAGAAAATGCCTCCAGTGGAAATCCTTATCGTGCCAGAAACAATCTGGACCATGCAGGTTAAATATTTTCTCACCGGAAAAACAAAAAACAAAACAAAACAAAAAAAAAAAACTTTGACGTTTCTATATCACTTCTCAGCAAAATTTAACCGAGCTGTTTGTGGTGAGGAGGCATGAAATTTAAAGACATTTACGGATTTTAAAGCCTTTCTGTCGTAGATGCCATCTTATTGATAGTGAGATGCATTTAGCGTCCGTAAGGGACTTAATCTGGTTCGCTGATCGACTGGCCAACCTTTTGAATCCTCCTGCTCAACACCAACGAAATTTTCTAAGGCCGACCACTTGAGATTCTCATTCCGTATACCTCAGTGTCTTTTAAGAAATTTCCCTCAGCAGTTTAACTACGTCCAATCGCGGCAGAGACGGCACGTTGAGAGGGACCTTGATTGGGCAGTTCGACAATATGTCAAGTTCAAATTCTGTCAAACTTTTAGCCTTTTCCATGTTTTTACCTAATGTATCGTAGAGGATACAAGTGGAAGATGTTCACTCTGCAGACGCTTGACTTGAATTGTCTTAAAATTTTGACAAACGACTATTCAGCCTAATTTTCTAGTATTCAAATTTTCACTAGTAAATGCTGAAAATATTTCCGAATTTTCCTTTAGTTATTTTCTCTAATTTCTCTTATTTGCTCTACCCAAATAAATATTTGAGTAAAAGTTTTTAGTTAATAACGCAAATGATATATTTGTCTTTATATCCTTGTGCTTAAGATTTTGACAGGCATAGTATATATATATATATATATATATATATATATATATATATATATATATATATATATATATATATAATTTTCTATATGTACATATGAAAGGTTCAAAATATCGGTGATTGAACGTTTTTAGATATACGTAGTTCGAGACCGCATAATGACTGGCGGTCTCATGCTAAAATACGATCATCAAATGTGGTCTGAAGATCACAATTATGTGTGAAACTCATATTCCGCATACCCTGTAAGAACCTGGACACAAATATACTGTAGATCAACTAGTGATTAAAGAAATTTCTAAACATTATATATATATATATATATATATATATATATATATATATATATATATATATATATATATATATATATTTTAAATAAAAACAGACCACTTTACGGTTCCATGTAAAAAAATATTTCACCACAACCCTTTTAAAAGGTCTGCGGATCATCAGACTTTACTTCCAAACAAAAAATGAAGAGAAAATTTACACATATATACAAAAGTAAACATTCAAAAATAAATGTTCAGTAAGTTTATCTATATTCTAAGTTTAAGGGAATTTCTGTATAGCACAAAGAAAAATGTACATTTAATTTTATTATTATTATTATTATTATTATTATTATTATTATTATTAAAACTTTAACTTTCTTAAAAATTATGTTCTAGAAATTCCCTGGTTGAGCTTTGGACGAAATAGTCTATGTGATTGTAAAATCTCCTGAAAAATTTATTTCGATTAAACTCTCTGGGGAGAAAGTGTGAGGTTGTAAACAGTCACTATTACTGCTAATAATGTAAGACTCTTCAATAAAGCGAATCGAGTTTTCTCAGGCACTCTGTATTTATCTAAAAATAAATACGCTTAAATTGACCTTCATGGGCGACAACGGCTTAAGGAGTAGAATCTCCGACTGACGCCAATTCAGCGGGGTTTCGATCCTAGGCAGAGACAAGCGGGCGGCTAGTCACACTGATGAGCTGTGATACAGCAAAACAGTCTGTCTGTGGATAACCATATATATATATATATATATATATATATATATATATATATATATATATATATATAATGTGTTCGTGTGTGTAAAATTTAAATGCAAATAAGATATCTAAAAGACGAAAGGAAAATGTTTCAATACCGACACGTTTGAGAGATTTTATCAAGGCAAATATAAAGATTTTATTTTGAAACATCCATTTATAAACAGAAGTAAAATTGATGAAAAATAAGGTTTTCTAAATCCTTACACAAGTATTCCACAACATATTGAGTGTGAAACTATCGTTTGTTGACAAAATGTTCATTTATACTCTGGATTATTTTGAAACTTCTCCTTATTTAAAGGAAATACTGCTTTCCAAAGGTCAGAAAGAAAACGATTAACAAAAGACCTATTATTTACAATTAATAAATGCATAAATAATTTATCCAATTAAAATAAAATAAAATAATAAGAAATGATTACATTAGAAAAATAAATATACTCCCGAAAAAGGTCGCCGAAAATCAAATGGGAATTCGAACTCCACTCGCCGTTTTTAATTATTACAACGGAAACCGGTAAGCTATTTACACATAATTCATTAGAGAATCAAGTCTATATATAATCCATTCATAAACGGACACTGTGTCAATCGGTAAGACGACTGACAGCACAATATATCATAAATGTAATCCGTTTGGTCTACTAAGTAATAGACAATTATTTACTAGTCTCATATAAAATTATAAGATTCCTTTTATCCAGTTACTTAGATAAAACAAAAAGAAACATTGTTTTTAGCCCCTAAATTATGACTTAGGTTTTAGCTAGATGATGATATTGGTGGAAAAATTCGTATATGGTAGAAAAAATACAAAGAGACATTAACGCAAATTCAGAATGATAAACACATGACTATCATCTATTTTCGAAACGTCTCCTTTTTCAGTCGGAGACAAGTTTTGTCTATTAAGCCGTACGTGTTCAGACAGAAGGTACCTTTCTTAGAATATTTGCAGTGTTATGCATCGAAGAATACTAAAGCATCTGCATAGTCGCGATTTTTTCAAGGTAGGGTATTAATTTCAGTGTTTTAGAAACCAACGCCCCAGTGATAACTCGGACACTATCGCCTTAAACGTCCCACGCACTGGAAACATTAATCGGTGTACTTATTTACATTATACATTTAATTAACCTTGATATTATGTTCACCAAGAATAGTTACATCAACGGGGGATGCATTTTCTTATTTCTTCGTCTCATTTGGTGGCCTCACGGACGTTGTCAGTTTTGTTGTTGTAATCCCCCCAAAAGTTTTTGATTCGGACGTTCTCGTCAATGTCTGGCTTTTGCCGGGAGCATTTCTTGTCTTTTCCAAGTTCATACTCTCTACATAAGCACAAATGCATATGAGGAGGCTACCATATCATGTCAGCGTTTGTATTCTTGGACCTTTTACAGGATGAACATCATTATCAAGTAAACACGACTATTGAACGAAAGCTAAAACAAAGGACTAAGCATCAAATGTAAGAAGACAGAATATATTTTATCAGTAAACATACAAATTAAAAACTGGAGATTCCAAAATCAACAGTTTAAATGTTTAGGAAGTTTTATTTTTTTTTTTTTAACAGAGGACAGAAAGTGCTGCAGCGAAATACGAAGGTGCATAAGGAATTATGTCTTCCAAAATCTAATCAAAATATTCGATCGTACCACAGTAGAATAGCCTGACGGAGCCCAAACTTCTCCAGGCAGGTTTTGAATAGAGAGCTTCCTTCTGCTAGAACAGTTGCCACCCAATGCTATAAAAACCCTATTCTGCTATTAAACTAGAGATGAAGAGAATTCATACCTTTCCCAATGGATCCAACTGGAAATCGAACTTGACCCCCTGATTCCTCAATCTGAGCAGCTACCTCACCATGCCTCGTTATCAAAATATTAAGAAACAGAATAAATTCCTTAGAAATAAAGAGAAACATACTGAATTGTTAAGTAACGCCAGTCTTTCTATACGACACAAAATGCTGGAAAATCCCCTCACAGATGAAGAAGAGACTTGATTCAACAGATATGTGGTTTTAATGAAGGAGGATGAGACTACAATGGACTAAACATGTGCGCAATGACCAAGTTTTAGAGAAAATTGAAACAAAACGGAAACTTATACTTATCATCAGAAAGTGGGAGTTGAAATTTCTATGGCACATTATAAGGAAGGAGTGAATGGAAAATTTGACACTCACAAGACATATCTAAATCAATTGGGTTAGTGAAAATGAGCACAAAAACTTCTTAATTAAAATGGATAGATTGACGACAAAATAGGTTTTAGGGGAGACAGAAAATATACAAAATTTACTAAGTATTACAAAGGACAGAGTGTTGTGGAGAGCGATGATCGCTAGTGGCACAAAGAAGAAGAAGAAGAAGAAGAAGAAGAAGAAGAAGAAGAAGAAGAAGAAGAAAGAAAGAAAGAATAAATGTGATGATCCTAGAAGAATGAAGAAATGAGAAAAAATATTCATAGAGAAAGAAATGAGAAATAAAAAGAAAATTAGAAAAGAAAAATATTAAATAAAATTTAGATTGGGTAAACTAAAAAAAATGATCAAAATGTGATCAAGAAAGGAAAGAGAAAATCATGAGCGAATAAGTGAACGAAAATTGAGAGAAAAAAAGAAAGTGTTAAAACCACAAACACTTGAATAATGAAAGAAATATTAGAATAAAATATCTGAGAAAAACAAAGATGAAAAGATGAAACAATTTTGGTGAACAAACAGCGAATGAATACAGACGGGAATTAAATAGAAAATTCAAAAATATAACCAAGAATTGTGACAAATATACAAATAAATTTCATTGAAAAACATGTCAAAGCTAAAAAAAAAATGTTTGTTTTGTTATCTAATGAAGCAATTGTTGAATTTTAAAGGAACCGTAAAAATGGGATTTTTTAAACAAAAATATCCGGTTATGGATTCTCTGAAAAGAATAATTCTAAAAAGGAATCATGGTGAAGAGCGAGTCTTTATTTAGACTTTTTTTTAAAAAAATAAACAGTGTTGCTGCCTTTATTTTCTGATGCAATTTTTAAATATGAAAATAAGTATTGAATAAAAAAAACATTATTTCTCTTGAAAACAGGTGTAGCGTGATTCTTCTGCCTCCATCAATTGTATTCATTTGCGATTGCAATGTTGATGATCTTGTCACTTACGTCACATCTGGGCTGCAGCTGCCGAACACTCACTTTCCAGCTTCAACAGATTTTTAAAGGAGCCTTGCGTGTAATTAATTTGTTTTCACCCTTGAGCTCTTTTCCTACAGGTGAATCGTTGCTCGTCCTCTCGGTACTCCATCTCTAATCTCATGTCAGACGTTCGGCGGATCTAGATACATTGTTTCCACCAATCAGAAACAGCCATGACCCGCCAGACCACGTACACCAAGTCGACAAACCCTCATTCACTTCAGAGTACATTGGTAAAAAGAAAGTTCCACTCAGACAGCTTCGTCCGAAGATGTTGCATTTTGGAACATACTCACGATGGGATGCACCTCTAGTTACGACCATTTTAACCGCTTCAAGTCTAGGGTCAGCCGAAATATGTATCCTATATATTCCCATAATATCCACCTCGTGCTCTCTCCTTGTCCATCCTTACTACAACCTAACTTAGTAACCCTCTACTTTGAGTAGCTCTTGAGCCTTGTATTTGGTCAATGATAGTAAAATAAATTTGCTTTTCTACACATGAAAATTAAATGAATGCACTTGATCTTACCGTTATTTTAATTACAGGTATACTTTCTTCCCGGTTTTCCCGTTTTTATTATGTTAATTATTTATAACTTTTCTTCTTTCTCTACCTCTTCCTCCTCCTTGTTGTATTTGTTATTGTTGTTGTTGTTGTTCTTCTTCTTCTTCTTATTATTATTATTATTATTATTTTAATAAAATTCTATTTTACCCTATTTTAAAATTATGTTCACCCTGAATATGATCCAAGAGCCACTCGCGGTAGAAGGCTACAGAATAGGAGGCAAACTTATGTGAATAATTGGGAAAGATAACGTTTAACCCTAACACTTGAATAGCTTACAATTGTAGTGATTGGTGAATTATCCTCTTGGGATTTGGTTCCTCAAAACAGTAATTTGTGAGAAAAAGCAGCTTTAGTCGAATTTACATCTCCCTAATGGAATATGAATGGAATGAGGTTAGTTCGTTACATAAGACCCGATATGCTACACAAATGCGTAGCATATCGGGTCTTAGCTGTGAATGTTATAACTAGTGGAACTAAGGAATTTAGTTCGTCTGAACACTTTCCATGGTAATAGCGAAAGGCTTACAGCGTTTTATCTATAGGAAAGCGATTGTTCTACTATCCGCTTCCAGATATACCCTTCCCAGATATTTAAATTGTTGAACTTCGTTTTGGCATCTCCAATTTAAAATGCACGTTTGGGGCTTATGTTTTTACCGACAACCATATCTTCTGCCTTCTTACAATTGATGTTTAGTCCCTAGTTCTCGCTTTCCTTTAATACCGTCTTTGGCAGTTTTTGTAGTTTCCCTTCTGCGTCTGCTACTAAAACTGTGTCATCTGCAAACCTTGTGTTATTAAGATTATGGCAGCCAATAATTAATCCTCGTAGGAGTTATAATTATCTCATGATCGCTTCAATGTATAGGTTGAATGCCAGGGGAGAAGACACATCTATGTCTTAACCTCTTTCTATTTTTGTATATTCACTGAATTCGTCTTCTCTCTGTAGGTTTTTTCGCAGTATGAGTTTTGGATTATTCTATTATCATTCGCGAATATGGCAAGCTTACCTAACATTTGTTTCCTTACTAGATACCTTCGTTTTGTTTTTGGATATTCGTCCGTTCTCATTCAACGTCCACCGTACGTAAAAGTTATAATAATTTATAAATAAAAAAATTATTCTATCATTATTTGACACCTTGATTCAGCATAACCTTTCTTCGTATGCGCAACCACTCTCCGTATTTATTTTGCACGCAATTTTTATTTTCATTTAAAATCACAATTCTTTATGGGCCTTTCTTATAAGTCACTGTTAAAGGACGTTAGGGAAACCGAACTATGTAATATTTCAAATACGTCACAGTACGCGTGCTAGAAAAAAAAGACATATGAGCAAAGTACTGTGCCCAGCTTACGTTTTCATTACGGATTAATATCAATTGAAATTTCGGCGAAAAGCGAAATTAAAGATAAACCTTTAATAAAAAATTGTTTTTTTTAATCTTTTCACTCTGTTCGATATTTAAATTTAACTTTAAATAATTTATTTAATTTTAAATCGGGTTTAATTACAGTAGTTAACTACTTGTTACTCCAGGTTGTTTATGATTCGCCGAAATCGAAAAACGGACAGACAGACACACGTACACTGTGCTTTATTTGTATAGATTTTATCATTCTTACATGTGTTTTCTTTCTTTATATTCTCATATCAGTATTTTTTCTGTTTACACATACCAATTTGTCACTTCATACAATAATTGGTGGATAAGGAGATACATATTATCCACAGACATTTTAGACTAAATATCATCGTATCTAATCACATCCGCCTTCTCCCAATCGATGTTCAACCGCATATCGAACATACCACAAGCGGGATTTGAATCAAATATGGAGGTAAGGAGAAGATCATTAGTCAGCAAATTCAACATACTTTCTTTCGTTTTTTTTGTTTTTTTTTACATTATGCGTTTTCATCAATTGTATTTCCTTTTATATTCTGATTTCTTACAGTTTTCTATAATTTATTTTTCATTGCATTGAATTATTCTTTTTTTGCTACATTTCCTTAATTATAATTTCGATGGTTTATTTTTTTTATTAACTTGTAAACTTATTGCCTTTTTTTTTTGCTGTCATCTTCAAGATTTCTCTTTCGTTTTCTCTAATTTCTTTTACACATTTTATCAGTTGTTGCTTAATCGGGCTGAAGCCCAGTTAAATTTAGCGCATACATAAATATTTTATTACATGTATATTGTTTCTATTTTTTCACAAATGAAAAAACTAAACACACACACACAGACACACACACACACACACACATATATATATATATTCTGAAGAATTTATGGAATTATATTTAATCTGACATATTATTGCATAAATTCTGAGCAAATAATTTTAATTGATCTTCAGGTAATATATATATATATATATATATATATATATATATATGTGTGTGTGTGTGTCTGTGTCTGTGTGTCTGTGTGTGTTCTGATGAACTTATATTTAATAAGACATTTTTATTATTTCATAAATTATTATCGTGTGTACTATTTACTAGTAATAAACCAAATATACTTAGTAAAGAATATTCGTTGGTCTTCAGCGAAACAATATATATATATATATATATATATATATATATATATATATATATATATACGAGCAGTAGAGCCCGGCGTTGGCCGGGGATGTAACAGTAAGAGATAGATCAAGTATCGACCATCATAAAGACTGAAAAATAAAACTGACAAAGATTATTGTTTAAGGTTGACGGACACGCATGTCTTAATTAGTTTTTTTTTGGTTTTTTTACGAGTTGGTCAAACACAAACTCAAACAAAAACATTGTTTTCAATCGTTATGAGTCTATCGATTGAATAGTATTTTATTATAAACAATTGTCTTGTAAATGGAATTTTTAAAGCATTCTGAATGTAAAAATAAAGGAAAAAGTGTGCAAGACAATAAGAAACACTACCTGCCAAAAAAGTGAAGTTTTGTTGAAATCGGTTTAAAAATGTAGGAAAATCCGATCCCATATATAAACGAACACACACACACACACACACACAAACACACACAGACACACACACACACACACACACACACACACACAACCTGGGTTTTATAAGTATAACTCGATATGAGTTGTCTCCCTTTCATTCTTGTGACAGAATCGTGTTTTATCGTGTTTTCAAATTGATTTCGTGCAAAAACAATTGTTTTTCCAATTTTTGACGCTGTTAGAACCACCACAAGGTAATTTTACGCAGTCCTGTGAAGTTTTGTTGAAATCGGTTGTAGGAAATCCGATCCAATATATAAACGTACAGACACACACACACACACACACACAATCTGCGTTTTATAATAAGTAAGATATATATATATATATATATATATATATACGTGTGTGTGTGTGTGTGTGTGTGTGTGTGTGTCTCACTCTCTCTATATTGAATACTGGTGTTAATAAAGTTTATCAGATGTGCTTCATCCATTCTGGATACAAAGAGCGTCGCGATTAAGCCCGGGTCTATTTTACCTTTTAAATTCACTTTTCCTCGTCCAGATATCAGAAAGTACATAACTGATCAGTTACTTATTCCAAACGCAAACAAATTAATTTCTAACTAAATAATAAATAATAAATCAATAATGGAATTTTATTTATTAATCCAACAGTTTTTATTATTTTAAACGTTATTTTTAGTGGGTAACCATATTTAAGTAGACGATACGCTTATTTTAAAATAGAATTTTATATCGTTTATCGGACTGAGCATTCGAGAAATTCTATCAGACATTTATTAGGGCTCATTTTTTTTCATATGATTCATATTTAGATATGACCAGGTAGTTTAATTGATTGATCTTTGTTTATAGCTTATCAACCATTAGCAGGTTATTTGAAGCAGGAAAATATTTTTAGATTGATAATAATAAGTTACTTTCCCAAAGGTACTTCTGCGTATGTGAATATGTTGAACTTGATTAGAAATCGAACTCGGCAGTTCGATTTCAATTTCCGTGCCTTTATACCTTTCACCACTCCCAAATTTCAAGCACTTTGTATTTTTAAGCAGCCAACCATCGAAGTATTGACCTTCCTTGCCTTTTAAGGAGTGCCCTTTGCCGTGCTGATGTTGCTACATGCCTTCCTTCTTGCCTATCTCACACTGCGAATTTTTTCTAAGCTCTATACTAAACATTAAATCTGTTACGAAAAAAGAACTAAACAAAATGAACACAAAACGATCAGCTTTAAAAAAAGGACTCGTAACTGGAAAAACCGAATGAAAAAAGAATGTTAACAACAAATAATTTTCACACCTAACCCAGTTCTGCGGAATCAGAATCAACGTTGGGTTTAATCAAGCGAATGAGCCAATTGGAGTAAAGTGCCATGCAGATTTAAATTTTTCTCACTTGTGACAAATGCAGCTATCGATTTTTTGCATGCTAACATGCTAATTAACATTCGTGTCAGTCAGCTGTTGGCTCTCACGCCGGCCAATAGAATCTTCCTGCCTATTCGTGGCAGGCTCTCACTCTGGCCAGTAGAAAATGGCCGCAAACTACATGAAAACTGCGGTAGAAGCATGAAAAATCCATTATTTCCACTATCGATGGGAGGTGGGAAATGCACCGTCGGTCTTGACCTTGCCGCTAACATGGAGCATGTGCATGTAAATTTTGGTGCAAATCTGTCGAAAATTGCGGCCGTGCATTCGTTACACACACACACACACACACACACACACACACACACACACATCCTGCCTTTTATAGATAGAGATACATACACTGGCGTGAAGAAGTTTCATCCAATTGCAGAGAATGATTCTACACCTTTATTTTACTAAAAAGAAATAGATTGTTTAGCTGTGCGATTTTATCGGTAAATTCTTTGAAACTTGAATATTTAGAAATTCGCTGTTCCGTTTTCGTAGGTGCCGGGTAACAGAATCTACATCGCTTGCAACTGAAAACAAAAGGCTTCTTTTGAAGGTTTTTTCATAAAATTTAACTGAAACTTTAGAGTCATACTGATTATTACGTAAGCCTTCACTTGCTAATGAAAAAAATAGAACATTAACTTCACTTCAGTCAACTCCTATTTGTTATAACATGCACACCCACACTCACGCCTTACACACAAAAATGCACAAATATTGTTTTCCGATAAACTTCATTCTATTTTGTTATATATCAGTAGTGACATTTAATTGTAGACCTCTGCATTTAAAATGACTTCTGATGTGGCAAGCAATTGTAGAATTGATATATATCTTTTTTTTTTTAGGTTTTCAGAATCGGCATATATTTATTTGCTGAGTGTAACTTTGAAGTTTGTCTTTTTACAAGGAAACTGAAAAAAAACACTTGAATGACAAGAAGAATGTGTGCAATTTATCGAAAAGGTAGTGTGAATAATTAAACGTTAAAAGTCATTTGCGAAATTGCACAATGCTCCACGGTCGATTAGACTAGACGTGTTTGATAACAATCAAATTAAGATTTTAGCTTCGATTAATCAACGCGAAACAACGTGGGAGATAGTCACCATTCTAAAAATATCTCAATCAACTTTTGAACAACAAAAAAAAAAAACAACAACTTTTGAACCTGATTGTTTGGTTTTCTCTAAGTTCAACGAGCAAAAACAAATTGATGGGCCGTATCACCGTATGCGATTCGCCACTTAAGCTGAACGAAAATGTTCCAGTTCGTGACAACCGATAAAAATGGATAACGTGACCATAACAGACCGTCAAGCAAACAAAATGAACCACTACGGACCGTGTCGGTGATGCTGCGTATATATAAGGCCTGATAAAGGACGTTGCATTTCTTTTCTGCTCCTTGTCCTTCAAAGACGTGGGAAAACATATGGTCCCGCGCATGATCCTGTCTTTTATTGCTGTAATATCTTTTAGTCCTCTACCACCTTTCTTGCGTCTCAGCCATCCATTCCCAGAAACTCGTTAGGGAATTCATTCTCTGTTTTCCTCTGCCTTCAATATGCCCTTCGAGTGACTTTTTTTCTAATTATTTTATCCCAAACAAGGTAGCAAATCCACGAAGGCACATTGGGTTATTGAGTGTAAAGTCATCAATGCTCTCTTTGCCCATTATATATCCCAGTTGCTATTGTAAGTATAAGGCTCCTTTTAGTTGCTAGTTTCCTTAAAAGTTCCGCATTGCACATGTGTTTGGTCTATAGTATCATTCTTACCATTCGTTTGTATAACCATACTATTCACGTCATGCCATTCATGCCCATAGTATCATTCTTACCATTCGTTTGTAGAACCATACCATTCACATCATACCATTCACGTCCATAGTATCATTCTTACTGTTCGTTTGTAGGACCATACCATTCACATCATACCATTCACGTCCATAGTATCATTCTTACTGTTCGTTTGTAGAACCATACCATTCACATCATACCATTCACGTCCATAGTATCATTCTTACCATTCGTTTGTAGAACCATACCATTCACATCATACCATTCACGTCCATAGTATCATTCTTACTGTTCGTTTGTAGGACCATACCATTCACATCATACAATTCACGTTCATAGTATCATTCTTACCATTCGTTTGTAGAATCATACCATTCACGCCATACCATTCACGTCCATAATACCATTCTTACCATACTTTGTAGAACCATACCATCCACGTTCTCTGTTTTCTTCATGTGAATCGGTTGTCTGGCATACACGGCCGTTCAGAACATTAGATGTTACTTAGCAGTTAGATCACAGCTCTTGTTTTTGTTTCTAAATAGTTTTCCCATTTCTTAATAATTTGTTAATTTTCTAGAATACAACATTCTGTATTCGAATGCGTGTTCGGATTTCTGTGCTACATAACTAAAGTTCGCTTCTCGGTCTCTCATTCTTCCTGATTAATATTAATGACCTGCTTAAAAGTATACTCAGAGCTCTTGCGAATATATATCTTATATGGGTGGACATCCGAAGATGTACATAATCAAAGCCTTGGAAGATGATCTCTCCACTGACCTAGCTTTAATAACTCAATGGTTGGGGGTGGAAACTGGATAGCCATTGAATAATACAAGAACCAAGCTTGTAACTTTTCATCCTCGAGCAGACTCTGTATTCTCGTCTATCGCAAAGAACCTTTATTTTCTGTTGGGGGCTCCTTGACTTGAACATATATCGAGAATTAAGCTCAACGCAGACATCAAGAAGAACTCTTATATACGTTCCATCGCTAAAGATGATGGGAAAATGATCGCTTCACTGTACCGCTTCAGTAAGATTCGTTTTGCTCTGATTTTCTGTTACCGGATACATATCTGACCGAAAATAGAGGATTGCTGCCATATCTAGCCAGGGGCTGCCCAGATTTCCGTTTACAGTCTTGAAAGGGCCCAAATACGTCTACGCGTCTTTGTGGGTGATGAATTATTTTCTTACAACCCCTTTCCCACACAAGAAAGTTTTCCATCCTCACGCCATTCTATCGCTATTTTCATAGAAAATATTCAAACATTTCTTAGTTCCTCCAACTCTAAAACCCGCCACGCTAAGGCCCGCCACGCTCTTGTATTACCATTGGTATTGCTTTAGTACGGATAGCTTCTTCCGAAGAAATGCTACTGTGTGGAGAATAATCCCAGGAGGATTTCCGACCACTACACTCTTAACCTCTTAATGTCTAGCGTTAATCATTATATTTCCGGTATATCCACATAAAGAGAACCCTTTACGCTCACGGGTTTCACAGCAATTGCCTTTAGAGTTGCCCTTGGAACTTGTATAGGGTGAACATTAATTTAAAAAATCCCTCGTTCTTTTGTTTTTTTTAATGATAAGATCAAGATTGTTAAATTTCCACCCCTGCTTGATTTTTCAGGTCCCCAAGACATATGTCCCATCATGGATTTTCTTTTTTATTGACAGGAATGCGTGATATATTTTTACAGCTCTTACATAGTCGTTTCTTATTTTTCTTTACTACTGCTAATGAATGTATTATTTCATGACTAAAGTAACTCAAATAATGTATTTTTCTATCAGAATAGTGCGATACCATTTTTGTGACCAGTCACAGATATAACAAAAAAAAAAATATATAACTGAGCTTTTTATCCAATCATATATACTAGATTACGTTTTTTTTTTTTGGTTACCATTTAATTTTGATGAAATAATTTCAAACAGCAACTTTAGTCGGGGCAGTTCTTTCTTAAGAATGGGTATGCATAGTGTAATTACGAATTAACCGGGAAAATAACAAAAGATAATGGTAATAATAATACTAGTCGTTTCCTTATAAGGAAACATTCAGCAGTCATTAATTTACAAAACTAACGTGGCCGTAGGCCTCAAGAAGGACCTCCAATCTGTGGTTGACTGGGGCAGGAAATGGCTTGAAAATTTAATGCCTCTAAAACGAAACTACTCTCAGTTACCCACCAAAGAGAACCCACTCTGCCTCCCATCAGAATGGCTAATGTCCAACTCCACGAGAGCGCATCTCTGAGCCTGCTTGGTCTCACGTTGTCCACTGGCCTGAAGTGGAACAACAACATTGAATCTATAGCTTCATCTACCGCAAGGAAAGTTGTATCTCTGTGTCGCGCCAGGTTTTTCTCGCTTCAGTCCATGCTTCAAGTCTACAAATCAACCATTCGTCCTTGCATGGAATACTGCTGCCATATATGGTCTGGTGCCCCCGCTGTTTATTACAAGATCCTCAACAAAATCCAAAGATGGATATGCAACGTGGTTGGTCCTGATCTGACATCCCATCTGCAGTCGCTTATCTTACAGACGTGCTGTGGCTTCCCCCTGTCTTTTCTACAATTATTTTCATGGCAAATGCTCTGACGAGCTACTTTCACTGGTTCTCAAACTGTATATATTTAAGCGTGCTACAAGAGTGGTATCTTAGTTCCATACTTTCACTGTCGAAACGGTTAAATGTAGCCATCTCTTCTAGTCCAACAGCTTCATATCTCTCACTTCCTATCTGTGGAACTCCATTCCCTATCACTTGCTTCCCTGATAGCTACAATCTCCAAATATTCAAATGTAATGTCAATCGACATCTTCTGATCACTGTCCTCCTCTTTATCTTTTTCCAAAGTATTCCTCTTTACTCTTCTTCTCACTCTCTGTAACCCCTTGTGTGCTAGTGGCACTCTAGCCTTGCTTGGGGTGATTTGCTTAAAAATAAATAAATAAAAAACAACCAGAAAAAAAATTTATCAAAACCAGTAACAGTTATCTCTCTTTCCAGTATTTACGGCGGTTTTGTTTCAAATAATGTGTAATGTCATTATTTTCTCGTCCAGTTACATGTACTATCCATTTAGTTGTTGCTATTGCTGAAAGTCCTCGGATAATGTGGTTTTTGTTAGCTGATACAGTTTCTCCTTTGCGATTCTCTAGCGATAGTTCTCAAGCCACTTTTAAACATCAAACGCTTTTGACTTTCAAAACCAGTTTTATCCATTGATGTTAAAAACCAGTTTTATACATGTGTCAGTTGAGATATTTCATACGTCTTGATCCGATGATGTTATTTAAGAAAATTATTCTAGATTTCAGGTTAATATTTTGGTTGTGTAGGAGTTTGCGGTGTTGGGCGAAACTGCTTCTCTCTTCAATTTCCTTTATCCTCTATAATGAGTTTATTATAACTGATCAATACGCCGAGATATTTGAAGTATTTGGTATTTACTAAATACGCATCCTCCTTTTTATGGTTGATTCAGGGTTAATATATTGTCAAATAAATTAATGTAAAAAGTAGATAGGTGATAGTTATTTTTTATTTAATTAGTTGACAGTGTATTATTTGAGTTAAACAGTATATAGAAATCCCTACATTAATGCGTACTCGATTAATGCGTTTTCGATTAGTGCGCTAAAAGTTTTATATAACAAGATACATATACTGGATTAGTGCGGTAAGACCTTCTTTAGTATAACTACAGTAATTTAGAATTGATTTTTTTATAGTTACTGATTAATTAAAAAATATGGAAAATTTAAAAATGGAAAATGGGTAACTATTTTATTTGTCAAGCATTATGTTATCTAACTTATAAAAATAGGGTTAAAAATGAACGGTTAAAAATAGATAATTTTTATAATAAAAGACGATAATAAAGATACATATTTGAATTTTTTTCTGTGTTAATTTTTTTAAAATTTTCATTTTTTTCCGATTTATCTTGAAAATAAATTTCTAATTGTTATTTAAAAAAATGGACGATTTAGTTAGATGCAAAAATGTGCATTTATTAAGAAATGTCGAAATATAAAAGAAGTATGCAGTTACTATAGAAATTAAATTTTTCAGATTAAAATACTAATTGTTATAATATATTTGAAAAATATGAAGGCGCAATTTCTCAGTACCGCCAATTAAGAACAGACGAATACCATTCGGCAAACATTTCTAAATAAGTTTTTCATAAAAAATCGGATTAACAAACATTAATTCATAGCATTTTTATTATATCTTCTTATATGTACCGATATTTTATTTAAAATTACATAAATTAGAAATTAATTATGACTGAGATTAAATCTGATGTACAAATTACATCATTTCCTATAAGTTAATGTATTCGATTAATGCGTTTTCGATTAGTGCGAATCATTTAATACTCATTAGCGGCACTAATACGAGGGCTTTCTATTAATACAAAAATGTACACAGAACTATAGAATGTGGAAGGTCTGTAATGATTATAGGCACGAAAAATGTAACAGGCAAAACACCTTCAAATAACAGCTTAATTTGTTGCGTTTACTTTTTTTAATGGTCTTGACAAATGTATAAATTCGTCTCTCCTTTTCCGAGCTAGGATAAATAAATTTGAGTTCACGAACATTAGATCACAGTCAGTTTAAGAGAAAAATATTAGATTCCAAAACCGTTTTTTGATTGATTCATTCATTTATTTTCTACTGCTTATCTAATCTTTGCAGGTTATTGAAAGCTAAGTAATATATATATCTATATCTATATATATATATATATATATATATATATATATATATATATATATATATATATATATATATATATATACATTATTCGGACTATTGTCCTCATATTTTTCACCATATTTATTACAACGTTTTGGCCGTTTTACGCTCCGGCTTTCTTCAGGTGGTTGAAATGTCGAACTGAACCCTTTATTTCGCTCACTGGAGTAGACTATTCTACGTGGCATGTCTAATGGATATCCTAAAGGAAACATGGCACAGTGGATAAAAGCGTTAGTTAGATCCAGATTCAGGACCCAAAAATTGTACACACACACACACACACACACACACACACACACACACACACACACATATATATATATATATATATATATATATATATATATATATATATATGTGTGTGTGTGTGTGAAAATATATAGAAAATAGGAAAGAACTGGTTAGGTAAATAATCTAAAGTATTTATGTTATTATTTAAAAAAAACAGTGCTCGATACAAAAGTAGAGCCTAAATATAATTATTTATTTAAAAATATGATTCCATCGCTACATAAGAGTTCTCATATTTCAAAACAAGAGCCGAAAACTTCAATATAATCATTTGAATTAAACTGAATTAAAGTAACAAGCTCTGTTCCATCTTCATTTTTTTTTTTTTGAGGGGAATAATTAATTATTGAAATTTACGCGTTTTATAAGCATATTCATTATTAAAATTAAAATTACTATGATAACGGCTAGAGCAATTATTAAAAAAAAATACAATAAAATAAAAAATAAATCTCCATAGACACTTAACCAGACTAGACGATGCCATCTTCCGCTTTAAATTTAGACACCCCGACCTTACCCTGACTTGACGTCTTTGAGTATAACTGAGATATTGATACAAATTATTAACCCTTACACCCCCTTCTAAAATAATTCCTCTTGCCGTTACCATAGTAATTTTAATTTTAATAATAAATATGGTTATAAAACGCGTAAATTTCAAGAATTAGTTATTCCCCACCGCCCCCAAAAAATATCGCATGAAGATGGAACAGAGCTTGGTACTTTAATTTAAATAATTATATTGAAGTTTTCGGCTCTTTTTTTGAAACATGTGAACACTTATGTAGCGATGGAATAATATTTTTAAATAAATAATTATATATATATATATATATATATATATATATATCGTTTTCATTTTAGTATATATATTTATCAGAATTACTCAAAAATATCTTAAAATACTAATGTTTAAATTTATTCAGTAAAATCGCCATTGACTTCAACCACGGCCTCCAGATGACTTCGGAATCGTCTGCATATTTTCTGGACAACCTTCTTGTTTACGTTGATGAATGCTGTCATAATCCTTGCTGTCAGTTCATTTTTGGTGTTACAAGGAGTTTTGTTGAGTCTCTCTATCAACTATTGACGAGTGAACGGAGTAATTACTGAAGGGTCCTTGTAAAGAACTCTGTAACTGCGATGCTGATGGTAACATCAATCAGCTAAGTTAACAAACCTTTTACGTGTATTAATTCTAGATGTATATCATTCATAAACATAATTCGACCATTAGTCCTTGCTTTGAATATTTGTGACACATATGGTCTTGTGCTCCTGTTATATATTTAGAGATTCCTGATAATATCCAAAGAAGACCTGTCATCTCGGCTTCAGTCACTTTTCCAACGCCTTAAAGTAGCTTCTCTGTGAGTTTTCTATAAAAACTTTCATGGAAATTGTTCTAATGAAATTTTGGTCCATGCTCTCTAGACTTTATGAATTTGCATGACATGCTTGCATTTAGTGTTGAAATGGATAGATGTAACCGTAAGTACTATGTTAACAATTTTTTCTGTCGCATTTCTCGCCGGTGGAAATCTCATCCGGCTACTTGCGTCCCAGTCAACTTAAATGTTCAAAAATTTAAATACAATGTCAATCGCTAACTTCTGACATTTTAATTATTGTTTGTTTTTATTGTTCTCTCTTTTAGTGATTTTTTTCTCATATTGTCTAACACTCAATAAATTCTTGCGTATTTGTGGCAGCCAAAAACACTTTGTATCACAACACATTTACAAATATAAGGTAAAATTTAAAAATATGCCAATATATCAAACAGACAATTAATCTTACTTACAAATACAAGAAAATGTATATTTGGAGAACGAATATATATAAATACAGACTGGAAAAAAACAATAGACTACTCAAATGCCCACACATGAACCCTACACATCATACGAAAGATAAGATAAGACGATAACCTACATCCAACAGCAAGGCCTCTGATCAGGAGGTTTTGAGGAAGCATGGAACCACCTCTTAATTGCTGGTGTTCCCAGGTCCACCCTGACCCGGGGTGGTAGAACCTGTTAAGGTCCCAGCTATGGGCAAATAGTGAAATCACCCGGGTAGATGGGGACTCCTTAGCCACTGTTGTGGTAATCCATCTAGGAGAAGGAAAACTCCAAATATCAAACCTGAGTGTTTGGTATGGACCAATCATCTCATTTTATGTGCCATTGGAAAACTATACTACACGCGAAAAGTGGACTGAGTGCACTATAAATAAACTTACGCACAGGTACCTACTTTGACCTTTTTTCGTGTTTTTCTGTATTTTTTTTGTGATGCTTTCTTACGAAGCATCACTTAACCTAACCTATGTCCAAAGTCCACTGGCGATGTACGTTTTGGCGACGTATACTGGTTTAATAAACTGGGACTATGTAGCTCGAACGGTGCACAGTGGCGACTCTTAACTTATATTAACATCGCTTCAATTGTCTAATAGAGGCAAAAGGCATAATTCGGTGGAGTTAAGGGTGTCAAAGCAGCCTTTCTAGGAGAGAACTGCTTGCTTCGTGCGGGGATTAGAAAAGTTATCCCAAACAAATGCTTTGCCTCATAATCTGGCCAGTAGCCACGGCTGGCAGATTGTTCATTTAGTGGTAACAAAATTAAAGACAAAAACTCGGTATTATCAAAAAATCACAAACATACAAATCGGTTTTCCACCTCCGTTGGCACGAAAGTTGCATGCTGGAATGTACGAAGATGACTTGACAATGAGCTGTCTGAAAGGCCGCATCGCAGAACTGCTCTGTTGGCCAGGGAGCTTTCTCTTTATGACATAGACATTGCTGGTCTCTCTGAGACACGTCTTGCTGATGATGTTCAGCTCACAGAGACAAGCTCTGGTTATACTTTCTTTTGGAAGGGGAAACCTGCTGATGAAGCGAGAAAACACGGTGTAGATTTTGCCATCAAATCCTCCCTATTAAAAAACTTGCAGGAATTTCCTTTTGATAAATCAGAACGCATTATTTCTGTACGTCTTCCTCTGCGAAAAAAAACGTTTTGTCACAATCGTTTCGGTTTATGCCCCAACCATGGACTCCCCTGAAACAAACATACTGTAACACCACTAACAGGACAAAAAAAAAAAAAAAAAAAAAGAAAAGAAAGGAAAAAGAGAAAGGAAAGAAAGGAAAAGAGAGGCGAGACTTAAGCGTAGATGATAAAAAAAAACACCCACGACCAGGGGCCTTGACAATGTTATTTTGATAAGTAGAAAATGGCGAAAAGGTGTCATTACCATTGCAGAAAAATTCTAAGTGGATAAGGGAATCGACTATGTTCTGGCGACGAACTTGTGTTATCGGGGATAGATAACAGCCGCTTAATGCTGGCAAACATCTAATTAGCAAACCACAGACCGACTAGCTAAAAGAACTCCAATTGATAATGTTATTTTGATAATTGACAAAGAATAGGTGAAATACAGGGCTTTGGATAGATAAGAAAAATTAACTGTGTCGTCTGCTAAGCCGCACACGAAACCAACCCTGAGTAACGACTGGCCGTTTTTTGACAAGACACCTATAGTTGTTAGAGTTCGGTTGTGATAACAAAACTATGTTATCAGAAATTGGCACCAAGAATGACTAGAACAATGGAACTGTTTTTTTCGAGACGACGGTCGACTGTGTTTTGCTGGACGACCACCCATTCTGATAATTAGCGAAAATCTGACTGACGAAGTCCAGATGAGAATAGAGGTTATCACACTACTGGTCGCATTGTTCTGTTGGCGGCCAGAGAATATGAGAGCTGCAATTAAGGAAAGAAAAGGAAAAGAAAAAGATAATTTTTTTGAGCAAGATATATTTTTTTTTCTTCCTGAAACAAAGCCAGCTGGATATCATTGGCCGGATGTGAACACATGACGCAAGGAGGGAAGCCGCCGCCGCCCATTTAGAGGATGGGTATGAGAGGTTGCTACGAAGAAGTGGGGAGGACCGTTGACGCCCCTCTGAAGTATGGTGAGAAGGTGGGAGTAAGAGAAGACTTCCAAAAATGGGAAGAAGTGGAAAATTCCTAACCAAAAATAAAAGAAGTGGATATGTATTTAGAATTATCGAGGAACCTCCAACGCCGACAAACCCACCCCGGTTTTGGTCGGCGTCCATATGAGCAAAGTCGCAGCGAGTAGAAATCAGTTGAGTAGAGTACAGCTCAGTGGAGTAGAGTCCGGCAGAGTTTCCCGAAGAGTTCAGAGTGCTCAGTTGAAGCAGACCTCGCAGCTGACTAAGATTCGCGCAACTTCCGAACTCATCTTCAATCCAAGAACAATTTATTTTGAAGAGCGACTTAGATCCATACCACCAAAATAAGTTTTTCGACTTTCGCCTGAAGACACACCAAGAACCAATTTCTTGAAGAACAGAAAACTCGCCTACAAAAAAAACACCGTGTCACAATCCATATAACGGGTCGGGAGATTGACGCAGTCCTATGTATCCAGCAACTAGACATAAAGTATTGTTATCCTTTTTTTTGATACCTTGAACTTTTGAGTTATCTTTTTATTTCTTTTATACATATTTGTGCGATACTACCCTCGCTTGAAACCAACTTGCATTACGGCCCTAACGACTGATTGATTTCGTCTGCCTAAGATCAATTCACAACGTGGGTAGGCAGACTGGGGATCAACGCAGTAACCAGACGTTGGAAGCGAGTTGGGAACGACGAGGCTGATATCGAATCTAACCAGATTCCCATCCGAATCACCAAAAGGTTAGAACGTCACTTTTGGGTGCCGCGACCGATACCAAGCCAGTTGGTCGTCACAGGACGGGACAACACGACTGACGCAACAGGCGGACGTCACGTTTGGAGCGGCGACACCCGAACGAAGCAGCGAGGAGCGAGCGAAGGCTGTGTTTAGGGACGTCACAATACTCTCTTTTGATGATGAGCTAAGGCAACTCTTTCTCAATATCCCTGAGGATGATAAGATCAATCTACTTGGCGATTTCAATGCGAGAGTGGGGAGGGATTCTCAAACTTGGAAATGTTTAGGTTCACATGGAGTGGGAAATGCAAACAGCAATGGCCTTCAGCTCTTGCAGTTTTGCAACGAGCACGATCTTCTGATTGGAAACACGTGGTTTCTTCAGAAAAACAAATACAAAGGCACATGGCAACATCCACGTTCTAAACATTGGCACATGATTGATTATGTTATTGTTCGTCGGCGTGATCTCCAGGATCTTCACCATGTCCGATTTATGAGAGGCGCTGAATGTTGGGCGAATCATCGCCTGGTAAGAGCCAAAATGAAACTTAGAATCCGCCCCAAAGCACGACATAGCACCGCATCATGCACAAAAAAAGCAAAATAGTTTGAGGTCTCAAAATTTTTTCTTCTCTCTGGTCATCTTCCAGAATGCACTTACCTCTATCGAACTAGATGAAACAAATTTATGGGAGGATTTCAAAGTGAAAGTGCTTTCAGCGGCTCATGACATTATAGGAGTTCGGAAAAAGAAGTGCCAAGACTGGTTTGCTGAAAATTATGAGGAAATTGAGGCACTTCTTGAAACAAAACGCAATCTTTTCCAGAAAACCTTGTCATCAAGTCTATCTAACCAAGCAAAAATGGAAGCTACAAATACATACAAGTATTTCCAAAAAGTGGCACAAACACGTATGCGCGAAATCCAAAACTAGTGGTGGCTCAAGAAAACAGAAGAGGCACAACTTGCAGCAAAAAGTAAAAACTCGAGATTGTTTTACCAAATAATGAAAGAGCACTATGGTCCGCAGAAATCAACTTTTGCTCCTCTCAAATCAAAAGAAGGTACCATATTGAGACAACCAGAGGATATCAAGAAACGATGGTGTGAACATTATAGCGAACTCCTTAATCGCCATCCAGTCGTTGATGAATCTGTACTAGATCTCATTAAGCAACACGAGCCAATTATGGCTCTTGATGAAGTACCTTCCAGAGGTGAGATAGAAGCTTCTGTGAGTCAAATGAAAAACAACAAAGCGCCAGGAATGGATGGTATAACAGTAGAGATTCTAAAGAATGGCGGTGAGAGAATGATCGATCTCCTGGAGCAAGTCATCCAAAATTCATTGGGAAGTGAAGTACCTCAGGACTGGAGAAATGCAATACTTGTGTCTTTGTATAAGAAGGGTTCCAGGTCGGACTGCGGCAAATTTAGGGGTATATCTGTGCTGTCTACTGTTGGAAAGGTTTTTTCAGGGATTATTTTAAATAGATTAGTCCACACAATTGTCAATGGAATACTACCAGAATCACAGTGTGGTTTCCGTGCAAGCCGCGGCACCGTGGATATGATTTTCAGTGCTCGGCAATTGCAAGAGAAGTGCAAAGAACAAAATCTTCCGTTGTACCAGTGTTTCATTGACTTATCAAAAGCATTTGACACCGTAAACAGATCAACTCTTTGGAAGATCTTATCAAAGCTGAGCTGCCCTGAGAAATTTGTGGGTCTGATTCGTTCTCTTCATGACGGAATGAAGGCTAGAGTTAGCTTTAATGGCACTCTTTCTGAAGAAATACCTATAAACAATGGCGTCAAATAGGGTGACATTTCTTCAACCATCTTATTCGATATCTACTTCACCATAGTCTTTCTTGTGGCCTTCTATGAAAACCCAAACCGAATTTACATCAGATATCGGACATCTGGCCGTGTATATAATGTCCGTAGATTGCTTTCTCAAACAAAAGTCTCTTCCTCATTGGTGAGGGAGCTGCTCTACGCGGATGTCTGTGACATTGCTGCACATTCTGAAGAAGAGCTGTATTGCTTTATGAACCATTTTGTGTCTGCATGTAACTCATTCGGTTTAAGGATCAACCAAAAAAAGACTGTCGTCATGTATGATCCAGCACCCGGATCACCCTATATTGAACCAACTATCTTCGTTGAAGGAAATAAATTAGACGCAGTACATTCTTTTGTATATCTTGGCAGTACCCTCTCTGAAGGATGCAGCCTCAACAGAGAAATCTCTTTCCGCATTGAAAGTGCTTCTTGGTCTTTTTCAGCATTTAAAAAACATATGTGGTCCCAGCATAGTATCAAGTTACATACGAAAATCATTGTGGACAAAGTATGTGTTTTGACGGCCCATCTGAATGCAAGCGAAATATGGACACTTTATAAACATCAACTAAAAATTCTCGAGGGCTTACATCAACGGTGTCTGAGACAGATACTTCATATCACATGGCAGTCCCATGTCTCAGATACAGAAGTATTAGAGAAAGCAGGGCTACCAAGCATTCAGTTGATGGTAATGAAAAATTGTTTCCGATGGGTCGGTCACATTGCGCGTGTGGATGACAGTCGTCTACCAAAACGGCTGTTCTATGGTGAAATGTGGGAAGGAAAGAGAAATGCATCAAAGCCGAAGAAGAGGTTTAAGGACACAATAAAATCTTATCTGAAACAATCTGGACTATCTGTAGACCAATGGGAAAAAATGGCTTTGGATAGAAGTGGCGGAAACTAATTCACGAAGGCATTGAGTCCTTTGAGAATAGCCCTATGCAGTACAGTGCCTACAAACGTCCGATTCGTAAAGGCGAACAGGGTCCAGCACCGGGTCCACAAATTCACCAGGTTAATTGTGACATATGGGGAAAATTGTGCCTATCTTTTGCCGGCTTCAAAAGCCATCTGCGTAAATGTGTAAAACCTAGTGTGCACCCGAATAATGTCACTGTAAACAAAACTGATCGGTTATGACAATTTTGTGGCAAGATTTGTCGCAGTTTGGCTGGCCTGAGAGTCGGCTGTGAATGCATAGAATTTTAGGGGAGTGGTAGGGGGTGAGGACATGAAATAAAGGAGGTGATCACGCTCGAAACCGAGAGGACAGCTACGATATATATATATATATATATATATATATATATATATATATAATTCCATATCATAAAACAGTATATATGTATGGAGATTGAATACGCATGCACATATTAGCAAAAAGCACACACACACTATACACAAAAATGGCAATAGGTGTAAGAAGTTACAGGGGTCATAAAAATAAGGTGGAAAACCTCCTTCCTTCGTCCTTTCTCTTACCCATACTATTTGTTTTAATACCCCTTAAGCAGAAAAATACTTTCGCCACAAGTTCAAGTAAAATGTGGGTTACTAATATACACACACAAAAAATGGTTAACATTGGAAAGCGTAAGAAAAATTAATTCCTTTTAATAATATGTGGAAATAAAGTATAATATATATTTTAAAAAAAATCATATTATAACCAAAAACTTTTACGGTTTCTCATTCTTTTTAAAATATTCACTTTTCTCTCGTCTGGACAACGATAGCCTCTCCCTTATATATATATGACCTTTTCGTTGAAGAGACTTTGTAAATTTCTAATTTCAAGTAATCTTTTTATATGCATGTTTTTTTGGTATATAGACTACCCACTTAAATTTCTCTTTTCTCTCTTTCTTTAGCTATTTGTCACTTTCCATATTAAATATCTCGTATTATGATAAAAGTAAACACTATTTAAATCCGATGTTCTCCAAAAGACAAAATGCGACGCACGAAATAGTTTTCCAATTTGTCATACATTTTCCCTAAAATTATTATTGATACAAAAAAAATTATATATTGTTTTCCCTGACTTAACAACCTGTGACTTTTTTCCTTGGACTGGTTAAAGGAGCAAGTATACGATACCAAATCAAGACTTTGGAACAATTTCAGGGGCGAATACAAGAAGTTGCGTATCCCATACCACAAGAATTCCTTTCCTTTCATGTGTGCATATATATATATATATATATATATATATATATATATATATGTATGTATACATATATACATATATATATATATATATATATAAAAATATTGATATTCTAATCTCGGTAGGATGTAGGATACACTGGTAGCTCTTCTTATTTCTCTAACTTTATAAGAAGAGCTAGCAGTGTTCTTTAGCCCCCTCAGTCACGGTTATCATCACAACGCAACCAGGTTCTATTTACCTTTTCAAACGAATGCACATCTTTGCCTCCAGACTTTTGAGAAAGCTCCTATATATTCGGTTCCGTATTCGAAACGTAAACAAAGCAATTAAAAACAAAACAAAAAAACAACAACATATGGATTTATTTTTAATCCGACATTTTTTTCACTTCAAACGTGATTTTTTAGTCGATGCCTGTATTTGAGAAGACGCTCTGTTTTATAACAGTGTAAATTATATTTTCTTTATTATGTTTTCTACTTTACCGACAAACGTAATACATATCGATTTAAAAAAATCAAACCCATTTATCTACTCCAGTACGTGCATTTTTATTATATATATATGTGTGTCTCTCTGTGCGCGTGTTTGTTTAATATATATATATATATATATATATATATATATATATAAAAAAAGATTAAAACTGATATCAATGCCGAGAGGCAACATTTTGTTCCTGTTTGAACGCAATTTTATGACCAGTGTGTGTATATATATATATATATATATATATATATATATATATATATATATTTATAGATAGATAGATAGATAGATAGATAGATAGAGTCAATGAGGAACGTATTCATACACCCATCAATTTTTAATATTTGTATCCATTCCTCAGTATCTAATGCCCGTGTGATGCCTATTTTTATGTTAATAAGATCAAGAAAAGGAATATAGACTCAATTTTCAAGACAATAGTTTAAATACCATAAATCTGACAGGCAAATTATGCAAAATAGGAAAAGTCATATTTATTCTTACAGTAGAAAATATCGTCTAAATTGATTGATTCGTGCAAGTATGAGTAATTTACATAATTATTTTATCGTTGAAGTATTCAAGACTGTTTTTCAGTAGAATATTTGTGATAATTCCAGTAAAGAACATCACGTGGTACATAGCGTGTCACCATTGTTCTTCTTACGCTAACAAAACGATGGAGAAGAAAAGGGGGCTTAACGTTGACTTGAGACGGAGAAATATTAACTTCTACAAGTCGGGGAATAGTTACAGCCCTATTTGAAACCGGTTAGCTATCCCACGATCTACGGTACAGTCCGTTATAAAGAAGTTTAAACAGTTTTCACGATAGAAAATTTGCCTGGGCGTGGAAGAAAACCCAAATTGTCACCGAGTACTGCACGAAAACTGTGTCGCGAGGAATATAAACCCAAGAGTTGTTTTGAAAGACATCACCAAATGTTTGGATACGAGGTGTATCAGCGTAAGTACTCCCACCATACTGTTTTTTTTTTGTTTTTTTTTTAAATATAAATGGGCTGTATGGAAATCGACCACAACTAACCCCCTGTTCACAAACCATGTCCCATTGTTGCTCCGTGTAATTTTGACAAAACCTTCTTAAACAAAGAAAATTGTTTTTAGGAACAAGTACTATGGAGTGATGATACACAAATTGAGCTTTTTGGATATAATGATGTGTAGAAGATTAGATGCAAAATAAGTGAGTTTTTCCTTCCAAAGAACACAGTGGCAAGATTAAAACATGTAGGCAGCGCGATGATAATTTGAGGTTGTTTTAGCTCAAGAGGTACTGGACAATTTATTGTGATAAGAGGAATAATGAAATCTGTAGACTATATACCACATTTCTGGATGAAAATTTAAAATTTAGATCGGCGATTTACTTTCCAGCAAGATAATTACCCCAAACTTCAGAAAAGAAGATGACGCTTCTGTCATGGCCTTCAATGAGTTCTGACTTGAATCAGATTGAAAATCTATGGCCAGAATTGAAAGTTCGAATAATTTGTCGGTCACTAAAAACTTCAGGAATTAGAACGTGTAACCATTGAAGAATGGAAGAAAATCCCAGAAACGACACGGTCAAATCTCATCAAAAACTTAGAAAACGATTGCAGGCAGTTATAAACATAAGAGATCTGGCTATAGACTATTAATATTGTGAAAATTGTTAACTTTTTTCTGTTTTTCATACTGTACGAATAGTCTTGACATTCCTTCTTTTGCATAATTCTCCTGTTAAATTTGATGTATTTAGCCTATTGTTCAGAAAATTGAGTTTTATATTCCTTTTTGTGCTTATTAACATACAATCATACTGGCATTAGATTCTGAGAAATAGATAAAAATATTCAAAATTGATGGGTGTACGAATAATTTCGTCGTTGATTGACTATATATATATATATATATATATATATATATATATATATATATATATAAACACCCTTGAGCGCTTAGCTTTGGAGCAAGTAGAATGGAGATCAACGTGTTTTTAATGGATTCAGCAATTTTCAATCTGCTTGACTGAATCATCTTCAAGAAGCGAGAGCAAGATCTAAAAGGTCAGCCAATCTAACAGTGATCTCATCTCACAATCCTCACACTTGCTTCATATATGACCTCCTTTGTAAATCACTAGCGGGTCTTAAATGCCACTTAAGATTGGCGCATAAACTTTCATAACTGAATCAATAAGCTGGCAGATCCTCATACGTCGAAACCGACTGGAGAGTCCATTATATATATATATATATATGTGTGTGTGTGTGTGTGTGTGTGTGTGTGTGTGTGTGCGGTGTATGCGGAAACCCGTTATAAATAGATTTATTATAGAAACAATTCAATAGATTGAAGCAATATGATTAAAAATTTCATTTTTGTGCAAAATTTAGTCTCCAATTTGAATTTCGACAATCGCATTTCCCAACGAATCAATAAATATTTCAAAATTGGGAAAAATATTTATTAACCAATAAACTTTTGTGTTTAGTAAGCTAATTTTTAGCTTCTTCGAGCCCATGAATTTTCTATAAATATTCGTGGCGTTAAGTTAGTATTTAGTTTTCAGTTTTTTCAGCAAGGGTTTTACACAGCTGATTACTGAAAACTTTTCGTATAATTTATTACTCAACATTTCACATATTTTATCCAGTAACTTATTACAAAATCAAAGCTATTTTAAAAGTAAATTAAACACACTTGAAACATACGAACGGTGTTATGTTAATATATTAGAAATATTTATAACACAGCTTCTAGTGCTGACAACTAGAAAATTACACATGTACTTAAAACAACGCATATACGTGACGTGACACTCTTTTTATGTAAACACATCCTCTTTCTTCTATTATACTAACGCAATTTATTGTCAGTGTTCTAAAGAACAAAAAATAACTAAATATTTTGTGGGATTTTATTTCTCGAGGATCTTCGCAATTCATTTCTTTCAGCTTGAAAAATAAAACAAGTACTCAATAATAAAATTTATTTTAAATTTGTAGAACTCTGTTTGGAGATTGTTTATTTCTATGTTACAAGTTTGGTTAAATACCAAAAAAAGACACTTGTAAATTTTGTTCTACATTCCTAATTATTTAATTTATTTCCAGGTTATTCTTTAAAATATATTTTCCTGAATATGAAAATGTATAGGCCCGTGAGGTATCAAATTAAAATCAATAAAATAAATAAACTTGTAACGTTCATTCGTATTTAACCAAACTTGTGTGTGCGTCCGTGGGTACATAAATAATTCCTAAAAATATAAATGAAAAAAAAAATGATAAATACTGATTTTTCAACAGTGATTCCTTCTCCCGAGGTGACAGCATTTTACAGCGAATATTTATCAGGCGATGATTGAATTGATTCAACCTCCTATCTGAGTGTATATTTGATTATTCATTGAAAGACAGAAGCGCACACCAACAATCAGCAGGCATTCACATATATATATATATATATATATATATATATATATATATATATATATATATGTGTGTGTGTGTGTGTGTGTGTGTGTGTGTGTGTGTGTGTGTACGTACGTATTCATTCACCTTTATTTAAATCTCTTAATTCCTTTTATAGATGCATATATAAATGCTATACACCATAATATTTGCATTAAAACTGACTTCATATAAACAGACTACGAAATTATAACTACAGGAGCATTGAATAATTGAACAAGGATAATACGCAGTTGTTTCCGTATCATAGCTGACTGAATTCTAAGTCGATTGATCTCAAGAGTGGTTCAAATTTGCCATTTTAAATGTACGATAAATTTTTTTCATGGAAATAGTAAATGGAAACAAGGAAAAGAAAATTATGTCGTTTGTTTATCTTCAAGGACAAAAAGAAAAAAAACGAATGGGATTAAAAGGGAACTTATGTCCTGACATTTGACCTTTTAAGAGATATTTCTGAATTTCGGCTGATGTCAACCTTTATGATACAATGAATATTACTTGAAGAACAGGGCTTGTGATCAAAGAACTATGTTTCCTTTTTCACATCATATCTATTTTTTCATATTCTTCTTTTTCATTTTCTCCTTCTTCTGATTATTATTATTAATATTATTATTGCCGTTGCTATTGTTATTGCCATTATTATTATTATTATTATTATTATTACAGGAAATGCCATAAAATGTCAAGTCGTGTTGACCATTAAGCCCCTACGAATGATTTGCAATATGAAGGCAACGCTAGTTGCTTTCATCAATGCAAATCTTTTCTGTTATCTTAAGGTATACTATTTAAAAGGAAAAATCACATTTAAAACTGATTTAGTTTTTATGGATTTTTCAAGTCAATGATCAATATTCAAGTGATAATATACCAATTGAAATTCAGCTGATAAAATCTGTTATAATTTTAAATATTTATTATTCGTAATATTTAAAATAAACTGATGTGAAATCTCATTAGGCAACTTCTTCTTCTTCTTCTTCTTCTTCTTCTTATTATTATTATTATTATTATTATTATTATTATTAACAACTATTGTATCAATTTTGAGTTACTTTAAATAATAATAGTTCTTAAAAAAAATGAACACGCTACGGCCCCTGTCTAAATGATTGGATTTCACCGTATCCTTCAAAACAAATATTATGAATGTATGTGCTTTTAAAACTCAGTAAATTTCAAAATGAGTTATTCCAAAATTCGCTTGAAGATGAAACAGTACTAGTGCCTTTAATTTAATTAAATAATTGAATTTGAAGTTGTTAGTTTCTATTTTTGAAACTTGTTAATTCCTGTGTAGCAAAGGAACTATATTTTCGAATCATTTATATATATATATATATATATATATATATATATATATATATATATATATATATATATATATATATATATATATATATATATATATAATAAATGCGTATATTTGAGTAGCCGGACGACGCAGGTTTTTTCTGACAAGTTTTCTCGAACATTCAGGCTGATAGATGCAGTTGCATAAAAAATATAATGTTTACTTTAAAAGACAGACCTACCACTCGAATATGAGTATCCATTAAAAATAACATTTAAACAAAACAAATTAAAATTAATAGAGACCCACACAATCCCAAATAAAAAATAAATAAAAAATGCCAATGTATTGTAGTGTTTCTTATGTACACCCCTAAAAAACAGACAGAATGACACGTTCTCATATAAAGAATCCAGTCTCGACTGGTAGAAATTACAAACCCACACTTAACCCTTAACCTATATGTAAACTTTGGCATCTTAAATTTGTACTTGTATCCTGATTCATCAAAAAAGGCCTCACCCACTTAAAATTTTGTAATCCCTTTCCCTCTCTAACTTAAACTATATAATAATTCAGCTTAAAAAAAAGGAAATCAGTTTTTTCTAATGTTATTCCACATCGCTTGAGAAGGGAACAAAAACTTTCATTTAAAATTTAAAGTCCAGCTTTACTTCCGAAACATGTTAATTTTAGTGTCACGATGAATACATATTTTTAAATAAAAATATTATAATATTATCCTCTACTGTGTATCGAACAGTGGTTTTAAAAATTAAATGCTAAAGAGCTGTGGATAATAAATTTGACTGTTCTTTTTTTTATTTTGATACACACACACACACACACACACACACACACACACACACACACACACACACACACACACACACCTATATATATATATATATATATATATATATATATATATATATATATATATATAAAGAAATATAGTCTTAAGGTGTGCTATATTTATGGGATAAAGTGCTCAATATCGGAGATAGAGCGTCTGTTTCATGCTATATGCAATCGTCAGGCCTGACGATTGCATATAGCATGAAACAGACTGTCGCCTCTAAGTGTTGACTTCTATGTTCACTTTTATATTTATATATATATACATACATACATATATATATATATATATATATATATATATATGTGTGTGTGTGTGTGTGTGTGTGTGTGTGTGTGTGTGTGTGTGTGTGTGTGTGTGTGTGTGTAAAAAGTGTATACAAATATAAATAAAAATATATATGTATAATTATTTTATATTATATATGGTACTTATTAGAAAGCGCCCAATATCAGAGATAGTGCTAATATATTTGGTTGTATAGATGTGAGTTTGTGACCCTGGGTTTCACGCTTTTAGCGATCGTCACAAACTCACATATATCCATATATATATATATATATATATATATATATATATATATATATATATATATATATAATTTTATTTACATTAATTTTTAATTTCAGATATATAAATATCATTGACGGTAAGATTGCTATCACGACAAAAGAAAATCATGATTGAATAATTGAGAGAAATAGAACGTTGGCAACAAAGAAATGATTAAATGGCTCGGGGCTGTGGATTTAGATATCACAATAGCCTTTGACACGTTTTGGTATTCTAGCCTTCTTCACAATCATAAGGGCTATACCGTCTCTGACCGAATTTTTGACATAAACAAATCGTTCTTAACAAATCGTATAATGACCGGTGCGTTGAATGGCGACGCATCTAGATGCTTTAACATTATTGTGATGACCTCTCTATTATTGGACCTTCGTTGTTTCTTATGTTCATCAACGACCTTCCCGATTTCATCAGTACCCAAATAAGTATTTATACAAATGACACAACTATTTAATCCAGTCTAGTAAATAGGACAAGCCTGACAAAGTAAAACTTGCAGCTGGCATCTAATGAAGGTTTAACTGGGGGGAAAAGTCTTGTAATCCCACACAAAAGTGCTATCTTTTAAACATCATAAAAAACTACACCTCCACCAACATGGCTGATGCTAAATTCCAGGAGAGCAACTCACTGAATCTACTTGATTTCATGTTTACTACTGGCATTTAATGGCGTAATTATATTGAATCCATTGCTCGGTTTTGTTGCTAAGAAATCTGATTCACTGTGTCGTGTCTCTGTAATCGTACCTTACTTGGTCGTCCAAAATTCCAAACACCGCGGCTGGTCGCTGAAGTGACCGCTTCAATCCAGAACTAACCTTATCCCACGTTGTGATTTAAGTTTGATCATAAGGCAGCCAAGATCGAATCGTCGCAGGTGTCTTCGTGCTGGACTGGTCCAAGCAGGGCGATGATGTACAGGAAAAAAATAACACTCGAATAAATTGAACAAAATTAAATACTGTTTATATATCAGTCCTCCGTACAATAATTGGTTTGTATCAGAGTTCGCATGCAATTATTTATCAGCCCAACCCGCATCTAAATCGGAAGTGATACTATCCTTGTTGATTTTGCAAAATCTGGTTTGCTATTTTGGTAAAATTTGGCACAAGACTGAAGTCGGAGGCTTTCTTCGGTAGATAATCACGTGAGCATCTCCCCTGTTTCTGGTCACGTCTCCGTCTCTTCTGCGCCTCTTCTCTCTTCTGCGACCAGTGTCCGTCTCTCCTGCGTCTCATCTCGCTTCTGTCTCCGCCTCCATCTCCTCTGTCTCTCTTCTCTCTTCTGTCTCCACCTCCGCCTCCTCTCTCTGTCTCCTTTCTTCTACTGAATTCGCGTCGCGCATTCGTAATTATGGACATTCGCCAAAACTGGCATGAGGGTATGGCGAGGTAGGAGCATTTCGGCGAATCCACTCCGGCTTACGTCATAACTTTAGGGAATTTCTTCTCTCCACCCTCCTATATTATTACATCTCATTAAATCTCCTCAGTGAGCGTGGGTGGCTTATCCATCAGCTCCTGGTATTTCAACTCAGCTTTCGACCAGAAGAATCAACTCCAAATTCGTTGTTTACAAAAAAAAAATGAAATTTTCGCTTTACAGCTTTTCTTTGTAGTTGTGTATCAATCAATATTGCCCCCTAAGTCTGGGAAAGGCTTTTCCATTGCACAAACTGCTCGACATAGGTTTTATTTTACCGCGGTAACAACAAATAGTATCACATCAGACAATTTTCCACGTCAGAATACATCTTGCATATTCAGAAATCGACGATTTTCCATTGCACAAACTGCTCGACATACAGTTCAAGTCGTTTATGGGTTTTTGGTATTAACACTTCTCTGTTCAAAGTCTCTCAGCGACTACACTTTCTATTAATACGACAACTTTCATAGGTTTTATTTTACCGCAGTAACAACAAATAGTATCACATCAGAGAATTTTCCTCGTCAGAATGCATCTTGCATATTCATAAATCGACCATTTATCCGTGCATGGAATATTTCTGCTATATCTGGTCTATTTCTCCGGATATATATCTGGAGAATCTAGCCAAAATCTAAAGAAGTTTCTGTAATCTTATGGGTCTTGACCTGTCATCTCGACTTCAGTCGTTTTCCCACCGCACAACATGGCGATCCCTCTGTTTTTCCTATGACTATTTTCCTGGCAGTTGTTCTAATGAGCACACCTCCTTGCTATCACAACATGAATTTAAGTGTATAAAGGACTGGTAACCAGTTATCGTCGTTTTACTGTTGAAATAACTAATGTAGCAGTTCTAATCTAATAGTTACTTTTCTCGCACTGTGGAACTCTCCTCCTATATCTCGCTTCCTTGACACCGTGCAATCTCCAAAGATTTAATTAAAACGCCAGTCTCCATCTTCTCTGGTCGTGAAACCAATTCTTTTGTTGTCCGTCCTCCTCCTTGAAATCTACTCCTCTTTCGCTTTAGTTAACCCCTTGTCTCTTAGAAATATGCATCTTCTTGTTTGGAATAAAATCAATTAAAAACAAAATATCGGCACAATAAAACGGTTTCAGCGCGCGGTATAGTTAGTGAAGTGTGTAAAAGCCATACCACGAGTTTTTTTAAGCTTCTCACTCCAAGCAAGGCGGGAGTGTCACTAGCACATAAGGGGTTACAGAGGATTTGGAGCAAGAATAAAGAGGCGTGATAGAGGAAAGGATGAAGAGAAGGACAGAGAATAGATCAAGGCATCTGGAGGTCGATTGACATTGCATTTGAATATTTGGAGATTATAGCTATCAGAGAAGCAAGTAAGAGGAAGGGAGTTCCACAGACGGGAAGTGCGAAATATGAAACTATTGGTGTAGATGGGACGGTTGCATTTAACCATTTCGACAGTGAAACGGTGGGACCGAAATGCCAACCTTGTGACACGTTTCAATTTATGCAGTTTAGGAACTAGCGAATGAAACTCGTTGGAGCATTTAAGTTTGACGCAAGTCGATGGTTAAGCTAGCACAAAATCACAAGTCATCGTGACTGAGTGTTTGAGTACATTGTTCTTGGTTAAACTGTTGATCACGCCAAATTATGGGCTTTTTCCGAGGAAATGTAACTAAGTTCTTATAACTTATTTTAATTTTTCTCGAATATCATTTATGATATTCTTGTAACCATTTGTTTCCTCCTCATAAAAATCTTCTTTTTTTGATTATCCTGTAATCTCTCCTCAAATTTTACGCCTTTTTCAAAGATGTGTTCACATCTTTTCATAACTCTACACCATCAGACTTCTTTTTTGAAGTTGTCCCTTTCCTACGACACATAACATGCTTTATATATCGCAAATAAAAATAATAAATATTTTTAACTGCTATCAGATATATTTACAATATTTTAATCAATTCTTGAGTTGATTCATAAAATCTTGCCGTGCCAAATATGTTTAATGAAACTAGATATTATGAACTGAAATTCACACGGCATATCGTATCGAATATAAGTTTATCCAGTAAATTTAGCCAGCATTAGTTCACTAATACCAATTTTATTATGAAAACATTTACTTGAATAATCAAATCTGCTTTAGTGGAACTGAGACTGAAACGCCCATTCAAACAATATACCAACGGGGAGACTGTGGGAATTACACCTACTTTGTCTGTTAGGACAGACGCTATTTGGCTGTATTCTGAGGATTATATTAGGAAGGAATAACCCCGATTCTCTTTTTTCACTTACGAATTCGATAGGTTTATTTCCTCGCAGAGCTCAATCTGAGATTCAAACCAAGCCACATGGCACATCTCACACACATACACAGACACACACACACACGCCCGCGCGCGCACACACACACAAACACACACAGACATTTTCTAACATCAAAATCTACAGATGTTTTTCTTCCTCTTTTCAGTACACAAGTATATTTTCTATTTTCATGAATCATGTTATTTTTTATTATGGAAATACATTTATAAAGTTCCTTTACGTTTTGAGTGTATTTCTTCTTAATATGTTGAATAAACTTGTTTTGAAAAGGTTTTATTTTTCGTTTGCCTTGAAAGTTTTCCACCCCAGCTCTTAAAAGTTTTAACTCATCTCGTTAAAAACCTTTGAGTAATAACAACACCGTCCATTTCTAAGCATCATTTGGCAGCAACATTTTTGCTCAGTCTATTAGTTCTTCAATTCAGTATGACACCATTTATATATTCTTCATGTTTTGCTAAAAGGCGAAACTCGTAATCATCTGAGCTTTTTTCAACATAAAGAAGATATAATCTTATTCTTAAAACACTTTTCATATACTAAAACCAAAGGGCAGATGGCTGAAACCCTGTGATAGTAATAAAAAAGATGAAAATGAAGACAATAGAGGTAATATGGTTATAATATTCGGCTCGTACTGACGTTAAGACAGAAACGATATACAGATATAGACACCCGTTGGTGACACGTGGTGAAAGCATCTGTAAGGGTCCTAGGTGTGGTTAAATACTGATAACTCATAAACAAAAACAATAAAAATACATTTTATGGTAACAATACAGGAATACATTTTTATATAAAAAAAAAATTACCAACAATTTATATAGTAAAATTACCAACAATACATACACATATTTTTCGTTTAAATCAGCTTCTAGTAAATATGTCCCCAAACATATATATAGACAAAAGAGTATCCTGTATTCAGTTAATAATAACATATATCATATTTTCATTATTTTCAAGCACACAAGAAAATGGGTGCTTGAAAAAGTTTAACCAAGAACATTGTAATCAAACACTCAGTCACGATGATTTGTGACTTTGTGCAAGCTTAACCATCGACTTGCGTCAAACTTAACTGCTCCGACGAGTTACTTTCGCTAGTTCCTATACTGCATAAATTTAAACGTGTCACAAGGCTGGCATCTCAGTCCCAACCTTTCACTGTCGAAATGGTTAAATGCAACGGTCCCATCTACACCAATAATTTCATGTATCGCACTTCCCGTCTATGGAACTTGCTTCTCTGATAGCTATAATCTCCAAATATGGTCCATAAGGAATTGATATGCCTTTAAACAAACAAATCTGTCCGGAAAGACAAAATTAAATGACATCAGATATGAGAACAATAATCCCTATGAAAATAATATAAGTAATAACTCCTGATCCCAGAAATTCAGACTTTGTTTGAATTTCTGGGATCAGGAGTTACGTACTTTAAAGGGTATAGTACCTTGCTCTGAAAATCGTACAGGTTCTAAATACAATAGTAAGGCACCTGCTAATGTATAATCGTTCTCCTTTGTATGTGTGTGCGACGGGAGGGGGTCATTTTCCTTTAATTCCCGGGGGAAAATGTTAGTTGATTTTGTTTAGCGGCATATCAGATTCTATGGGTTATTTCATGCCAACATCTAAATAACCTGAACACAACTTTATGTTGTCAACTAAATATATTTTGAGCGCAATTACATGCTTTCAACTACAGATAAAATATATTGTTGATTATTTTGCATTAAATATGTATTGTTGATAACTGTAATATAAATATGTATTGCTGGTACAATATAAATATATATTTGTCTATATTTCTGAGATGAGACATTATTTACATTATTCGGACTATTGTTCTCATTTTTGTCGCCATATTTATTACAACGTTTCGGCCGTTGTACCTTCCGGCCTTCTTCAGGTGGTTGGAATGTCGAACTGAACCCTTTATTTCGTTCACTGGGGTAGACTGTTCTAGTTCCATGTGCCATGTTTAATGGATGTCAGTTATCAGGTATCTCCTTTTAATTTTCCCTCTGAAAGTTCTCCACTGCCTTAGCAGGGTATTGAACTCACACTCTTTGGCTTCTGTCACTGGATCTAACCAACGGCTTTATCCACTGTGCCATGTGTCCTTGAGATAAAGGGTTCAGTTCGACATTCCAACCACCTGAAGAAGGCCGGAGCGTACAACTGCCGAAACGTTGTAATAAATATAGCGACAAAGATGAGGACAATAGTCCGAATAATGTAAATAATATAGATATATATTGTTGATAATTTTACTATAAATAGTTATTGCTTGTAATTTTACCATAAATAGGTATCTTTGTTTCGTTGATTTTGGTCATATAAACCTCTTTGAGTTATTTAATGTTGAAATCAAAATATTGAGAACATAATTTTATGACTTCAACTACTAAATATATTTTGAATACAATTACATGTCTTCAATTAAAGATAAAATGTATTGTTGGTCATTTTACTTTTAATAAGTATTACTAGCAATACTTATTTAAAGTATATTATATAAATATGTATTGTTAGTAATTTTACAATAGAAATGTATTTTTATACTTTCAGTGCTTAGTTTTTTGTTGAAGGGGGACATTAGTTCGCATAGCTGGAACCCCGACAGGTGCTACAACACCGTGTCAGGCTGGACCTGATAACAACAGCAATTATGATGATGTTCCACTCTCCTCAAAATGTACAATCTTCCTATCAAAGACATTACTGCCGGATGTAGTTTATCGTCCAACCCAGGACTGACAAAGACTAGCGAACGTTTGCCTTCTTTCATGCCTTTTATTTCATATGAATTATCCAAATGAATATTCAGTGTTTCGCTGAAGTAGTCATGCAGAATCAAATAGTAATCCCGCGAGTGTTAACCTCAAGTTCGTAATGTTGCCTGCATAAGGGAATTACCTAATTCATATAATATTGGATTAAGCGTAATAATTTCTCCGCTGAACCCTAGAGAGTCGGTTTGTTAATTTGAGGTCTTTAGGTCTTGTATTCAATCTCGCATGTTATCATGAGTTCTGTTTGGAGAACAATGCAATTAAGTTTCATTCGTTTGGCATGTATTTCAATCTTTGAATTTTTCTAAGAGCATTTAATTTAGAATCAAACTGCCTTGAGTTCAATCTCAGATATTTGATCTTGGTGGACCAAAGAGTTTATAATGCAGAATGATTTTAAGTGAGAACTCATCAAAGTTTGATTATTTCGTTTTACTGTCCACTTTACTATGACTTTTTCTGCTTAAAAGGAGATATTTTTTTCTCCAAGTTTCGTACCTCACTACATTCATATTATCACTATAAAAAAAACCCGTGGCGGACTGGGTCTAAAATATTGGTTACCAAGAGACAAAGGAGGTCCATTTACAATTATAATTCTATTGTTTAATCTTCATACAATTTTCGTACGATTTTTGATTAGATAGTTAGCATTGAATAAGAAAATGTTATACGATTATAGCAAACGTTGCGGATGTTAAAAACGGTAATCTGAATATATAATCAAAACCTTTTTCGTTCAGATATTTAGTGATTTCTCAGTGGTAAAATAATGAGCCCAGAAATGCAAATTACAAATCGGAAATATCAAAATCAAACAAATAAAACAAAATAAATATCTGGGAAGTGTTTTAAAAGAGGACGATAAGTGTCATACTGAAATCGGAAGGCGGGTTGGAAAAGGCAAATATACATTCTAAAATCTAAGCAAGAATACCAAGAAGCAAAAAAACAATCTTCCTTAGAAACAAAGAAGAGTGTAATGGTATCCGCACTCCCATAGGGGCAGTGAATGCTGGATAATCTAAAAGATGAAGAAGAGACTGGAAGCAACAGAAATTTTGTTCTACAAAAGGATGTTGACGATACCATCGACCGAATATGGAGTCAACGACGAAGTTCCAGAGAGAATGGAAACAAAAAAGAAACTTATATTTAACACCAGGAAGAGACAACAAAAAATACTAGGACACATAACGAGGAAAGACGACATAGAAAATCTGATACTCACAGGACAGAGGAAAACAACGCATAACATAGTGAGTTTGACTAAATGGGTTGGAGAATAGGGTTTGGGGGAAAATACCAAAAACCCTGCCGGCGAACATATTTTTTTACTATATATTCTCGTGTGTGCAGGTTGGTAGACGTAATACACACTGTTCAAAAACGGGAGGTCTCTCCACTAAGACACCCACATACCACATAAGTATATATATATATATGGCCGAGTGCTTCGCTTTCCGACCATCACACCCAGTTTTGAATCTCATCAATTTGGAAAATGACTTTTTGCTGTTATCGGTCCGGGGAGGCGATCCCAGTTTGCAGAACTTTTGGAAAAATGTCTGAAAACCACTACTACCTTTTGATCCAAGCCTCATGAATAGACGGTTGTTAGAAATTCATTAGAGGCTGTGCTAGCAAGAAGTCACAAGTCATCGTGACCGAGAGTTTTAGCGTACTAGCGTTGTTCAAAGTGTTGCTCACGACAAATTATGCGCGCTTTCCGTCAGCATGGCTGCAGTATAAACCACAGGTGGGTTGGAGAAGTGTTGAACAAGCACACATGTGCCTGAGTTGTAGTCTGGATTTCATAGCAGCTCTAGTAGACGGATACACTCGAAAGACTAGTTCCCGGCCATTGTATATAAACACATATCTCCATTTGAATATCTTTGTATGTATGTACGCTTCTTAGCCTATGCAATTTGTATGTTCGCATTTGCACGTTTTCATGTATAACATTCAGAAACAGAAATTAATTTCAATTTTGCAAAATTCGAACGGAAAAACAGAAGACAATGGTATCTGTAAATGTGTGCAGTTATTAATCATTTGTTGTCGGCTGCCATAAGAACACATGGGAAGAGGAAAAGAAGCTTGTTAATTTTTCAGTGTGAATGACTTTCCTAATTGAAAATTATTATTTAAAATCCTGGTTCTAATTTGCTTCATAGTATAATCACCTTTTTCAGACAAAATCTTTGACACATGGAGGCACTGCATAAGATAAATATTTGCTGGTAAGAAACTCAAATTCAACCGAAGTCTATATTTGCAGATCCCCCAGAGAGGGATAAAAGATTGCCAAAAGAATTTGATATCTGATGTATATATATATATATATATATATATATATATATATATATATATATATATATATATATATATATATATATATATATATATGTGTGTGTGTGTGTATATATATATCTGGGGTGTGTTTGTGTGTGTGTGCACGCTTTAATACCAAGGAAAAAGAAAGGCGGAATTTTCCTGTGGTCTTTTTCAATCATACTAAGAATAAAGAAAGAATGTGACTTACTATTCCGAGGAATATTGTTGATATTTGAATTCTCCCTGTGGAAATTACACTCTGTGAGTAAACCGAAATAGCTGTTTAATGCCTCAATGTGTGAATTTTTTTGAAAATAAATTTCAACTACTATCTGAGTCATTATTGTCGCCTGTTGAAAAAGAACACAAGTGTGTTAGAAAATTCCGACATTAAAATCTTTGTCTTCGTCTTTCAATTTAGTCACCAGATTAACACATAATAAATGTCGATTTTATTGTCAATGTTGGTACCAATTAGTAGATTTTTTATTCTTAAAATTTTAACATGCCTATTAAATCTCTCTATTTCTCCTTATTTCTCTCTCTCTCCCTCTCTCTATCTCTCTCTCTCTCTATCTCTATATATATATATATATATGTATATATGTATGTATATATATACAAATATATATGTATACATATACACTACACACACATATATATGGAAATATATATATATATATATATATATATATATATATATACGTATACATGCATGTATATATGTTAAAAAAGATTATTTATGTATGGAAGATAACTTTCTTAGGCAAATAAACTTTGTAATTACAATGTTCAATATCGAGGTAGATATAATTATTATTATTAAGGTGTTTATTGACATATAAATATATTTACGTACCTCATGAGTAAATAGGTAAGTTAACGTACTGATTATCACACACACATATATATATATATATATATATATATATATATATATATATATATATATATATATATATATATATTATCGTATCTGATGTCAAATTCGTAGAAAGTTGCTAAGTTTCAAGGAAAACCCATCAAAAGATGCCATTTTTGGCAATATAAGACAGGAATAATCCAAAACGATTTTTAATGTAGGTGATGACACAATTAAGAGAAGATCACCTTGAGAAAATTGGAAATATTTGCAACTGGTCATCTAAAACAAAAAAAAAAAAATATGATCCACACTCATTATATCGAATCCCTCATATATATATATATATATATATATATATATATATATATATATATATATATATATATATATATGGATCTGATGTGAAATTCGTTTGCAAATCCTTTAACCCTCACATTGAGGGATCTGCAGATTTACTGCCTGACACTACCAAATTGATAGAAACCTAACATTTATCACTAAAATATCTAAAACAATAAAGTCTTAGTCAGTACTAAACAGAGCCATATGCTCAAACTTCATGAAATCTGTAATAATTGTCGCTAAAAAACATAGGATAAACCGCACGGGATCTAAGTAAAAGATTATACGAACACAAAAGGGACATTTTCAAAAACAATACATTAAATGCATTAGTTTCTCCCGGTAACAAGACTGGTCAAAATTTTGGCATAAAAAAAATGCTACTCTGATTAAAGTAGAAAACAATTCACTAAGACGAAAATGTTTAGAGAGTACCTTGATCGCAAGGTAATCAGCGGTAATTGTGCACCTTGGATCTTACAATGCGTCACCATTCATAGCATATCTTCTATTACCTAATAACAAAAGTTGGATAAAAAGGAAAAAGATCTAAATTAAATCGTATAGATTATATACCCCCACCCAAAAATTAATCTATTAATTAATTAATCAAATTTAAAATCCCCGGCATCCCTCGATTGTAGTCGCACCACGGTAACAAATTTATTCCGATGTATCCCTAAGGGACGAAACGCGACACACCAAAACTTTTTCCCTTTGCCATACATTTTCCCCAATATTGATTTTATATATATATATATATATATATATATATATATATATATATATATACCCGTATTACAATCACTTACGTGCTAATACCCTTTGGGAATGTTATTAATCCTCTCCTTCTCCCTCTAGCCACGGGTAAATAACAATACAGACTGTGTTCTATAGCCTTGGATGGCAACAGTTCTTGGTGGGGGACAACTGTGAATTCGCCACCTGCGGACGATCATTTGAGGACCTTGTGTCAGGCAGTGCACCAGGCATCTATATTATTCAGCCCTTCAAAAAGTGTGGTTATATATATATATATATATATATATATATATATATATATATATATATATATATATATGCGTATGCATTTCGTACATGTTCAACTTATTTCATGATAATATCTACGACGGAAGACGAGATCAACCTTCCCCAAAAAAGATTCAACGTGGTGCCTTGTGAGTGAAATTTTACAAATAAGACGGCAATGATTCTGCTCGCATCTTGAGCATATCTTACTTGAAGATTTTAGCATACGACCCTTGAGGATATGAACGTACTGGTCTTGAGTGTATACGCCTTGAGGTTTTAAACATACTGTTCTTGAGGATTAGGTCGTACGGGTCTTGAGTATTTAAGTGTACTGGTCTTGAGGATTTGAGCGTACGGTGTTTGAGGATTTAAGAGTATACCGGCCTTGATGTGTTGAGCATACAGGCCTTGGTGTTTTGATTAAACTGAACTTGAGGATTTGATAATGGTGGTCTTGATGATTTAAGCCTACAGGGCTTGAGGATTTAAATGTACTGGTCTTGGGGATTTGAGCATATGGGCCTTGCGGGTTAAAGCGTCCTGGTCTTGAGGATTTGAACGTTTAGGTCTTGAGGCTATTTCTGTACCTCCGTTGTTCTTTTCAGCGTAATTGTCTTGTGGATTTGAGTGTTTAGACCTTGAGTTTTGACTATATCAGCCTTGATGTTTTGGGGGTTCTTGTTTTGAGGATTTGAGGATACCGGTCTTGATGCTTTTAGCATATCGTCCTTTAGGAATTAAGCGCATTGATCTTGAGGGTTTGAGTGTAGCGGCCTTGAAGCTTTGAGCATACTGACCTGATGTTTTGAGCATGCCGATTTGAGCGTACAGATCTTGATGATTGGAGCATACATACATTGAGGATTTTTGCGTACGAGCATTAAGGCTTTGTGCGTAATGGGCTTAGAATTTGTTTGTGCGAGTCTTGAAATTTTGAGCATACCGGCCTTGATGAGTTGAGCTTACCTGTCTTGAGTACATGAACTTTATAACTTTGCGGATGTGAATATAACGGTCTTGACGATTTGATCCTTTCTGTCTTGAGTGTTTGAGTATTCTGACTTTGGGGATGAGAATATACCAGCCTTGAGTATTTGAGCTTAGCTGTTTTGAGTATATGATTATTCAGACTTTGAGGATGTGAATATAATGGCCTTGACGATATGAATATACCTGTCTTGACTATATGAGCATTACGCTTTTGAGGATGTGAATATACTGACCTTGAGGATTTAAGTTTACTGGCTTTGAGGCGTTAGTTCTACACGTCTTGAGAATTTGAGCATCCCTGTCTTAGGGTTTTGTGCATTTGAGGATTTGTGAGTGCTTGTTATGAGGATTTTAAATACTGGGCTTGATGTTTTGAGCGTATTAGTCTTGAGGGGTTGATGGATAGACTTCGAGTATTTTAGCGTACGGGCACTGCGGTTTACCGGCATACCTAACTGTGGATCTTTAGCGTATGTTCTTTGGGGATTTGCGCATATCGGCCTTGAGGATTTGGGCGTATTGCTATGCGTATCTGAGCGTAAGGGCCTTGAGGATTTATAGCTTTCGGGCCTTGTTTAAGCTGCTGATTGTACAAGACTATACACTCACATCTAGAAACTGTAACTAAGTTCCAATCAAAATAGTGTCACCATTAACCGTAGTTTGCATATTTGTGTTATTAATAAATCGTATTTTTTTAAAAATATAAATGACATGCTGCATGATACTGGAGGTCAATTTATTGTAGATTTATTAGTACACCGATTATAAATTTTCGACTTAATGTGTTACTTTTTTTTATTTTAATTAAGACTATATTCTTTAAACTGAATTATTGTCTGACTGTTCACAACGAGGGATATCCAAAACAACTGCGATCAATACACAAGCGAAAGCTGAAGAAAACTGAATGTGGCTTGGTTAGGCTGTATATCTAGACACATCGGAGAACAGAAATTTAAATTTAAGCGTCCCTCACCTACTGTAATTCTCTGGATGGATAAGTATAAGAGAAAGTTGTTTATTTTGGTCTTTATTCTTACATTATTATGTTCTGTCGCGGGGCAAAATACGTAACATATTTCATATCTCGTTATTCAATTGTTTACAACATCAAAAGTTGCATTTATTTGTATTATAGACATTTATATGTTTAACATTCTTTTTATAGATACAAGTATTTAAATAAATGCTCTGTTTATAATAAACAGTATTAAACACCATTTACCGGCCTGAATGTCCGAGAAATTTTCATAGAAAATATTCGTCCCTTGACAGGATACGAACCTGCATCCTATACGGAACCGTCATTTACGCTGACGTGCCTTAACCGACTCGGCCACAAAAGAGCGTTCGGTAGGCAATGTCGAATTTACTGCTTATAAACTTCAATCTTCCATGAATCTCGTACATTCATAACTGTTCATGGCGTATCAAATGTAAAAAAAAAAATGACGTCATATATTAAGAATTGGACAAACTCCGATAATTTATTAAAGACATTTTTATGTTTAACATTCTTTTTATAGATACAAGTATTTAAGTAAATGCTCTGTTTAAACAGAGCATTTACTTAAATACTTGTATCTATAAAAAGAATGTTAAACATAAAAATGTCTCTAATAAATTGTCGGACTTTGTCCAATTCTTAATGTATTTATTTGTATGTATATCTCGCCAGAAATTCTATATTTTCTTTTTTTTTTTTTTACAAAGAAAACAAATAATATTAATTCCCTGCTCGATTTTGGTTTGGTGGAGGTTATTTGAATAGATATATTAGTTAAAACTTAATAGAAAATATACTGTCGTTTCCATAACTAAATCTAACCTAACGTTTGGGCAAATTCGTTCTAAAGTCTAATTCAACTATATACTTCTAATGTCTCCGCTTGAACACCGACATTTTATTTATTATTATTATTATTATTATTTCTTCTTTTTCTACCCGAATAGGTTCACCTACATTTCGATTCACACTCCTAGAGTTCAAATACTTCTAACGTCTCCGGCTGAAGTTTGAAATTTTATTCACTTAATCTTTATCTTATGTATTTAATCTACGCCCCAATAAGAGTAGATAGGCTCGCCTGTCACCCGGTACATACTCCTCCCTAGTAAATGTTTATCTTTTTTCGAACTGGTTTTCCGGTTCGTTCAAATCTGTTCTCTTTACATCTACGCCTGAAATATTCTAATTTGCTTATCGTTCTCTTCTCCAGACTGTTGTATAGGATTTGAATTTTATCCTTTGTTTCCCGTATAGAATTGGTGTTCCGGTTCCTTCTAAAGTCTACTTCAACTCTATAGTTCAAACGTCGACGTCTGAACTCTGAAATCTTTATTCACTAATAAAATCTTGACCACTTTGATAAGAGAATTAACAGTTCGCTTTAGTGTATAGCCCCAAGGATTTCACTTATTGCCCTTTCAACTCTGGCTCATCTTCGCACAGTAACCCTCTACCATAAATGGCTCTTGGGCCTTGTATTGCGTGAACTTTAGTAAATATATCACTAAAGGTATGATATATATATATATATATATATATAGTTTTTTTAAGCCAAAAAAAAAATTCCTCAACATACGGACAGTATATTTCTAGCCGTTCTGTGCGCGGCTATCGTTAGCCTCTAAATGTCTGTCTCGGATCATTGTTTTAAATAGAGTTTCAATGTCATTCCTCCTCTGGTAGACGCCTTGTTAACGAGAATGGGTTTGTGTTAGCGATTGGTTGGAGTGTAAGATACCTTATCCCGGGGGAACCTGTCTGGGGTTGGAATTTATTTATGGCCAGAACCTTTGTTGTTTATAGTTTAATATCAGTTTCTACTACGTGGTGTTTCCTATACAAGCCCCGTGTGTGTTTCTTGGATTCACAGTAAATGGTTTTTGTACTACAACTGTCTAATATTATTAAACCAGTTTTAACAATTAATATTACTAGGAGCCACCCGGATTATATACCAACGGATCGATCACCTGTACTATATATATATATATATATATATATATATATATATATATATATATATATATATATATGTGTGTGTGTGTGTGTGTGTGTGTGTGTGTGTATAGCCAGCGATTTTTCATTTATGCATGTTTCATTAAATAATATAGACAGGTTACATAATATATAATATACATAATATACTGGTTGATATATTGAAAAGTAATTGTCATCTTTGATACTGGCCTCTCTAAGCCGAATGTTTAGATTGCATTTATAAATGTATCAATATGGTGATTTCCTTTCGTCCTTCAATGATAATGTTATAAAGCTCATCAGACAATATGAAAGTAACTTAAAATAAATAGACAAAACCTGTCTATATTATTTAATGAAATATGCATCAATATATATATATATATATATATATATATATATATATATATATATATATATATATATATATATATATATATATATAAGACTGTGCCAGATTTATCAATCAGAAGCCTGGCGTCGCTTTGAAAAGAACATTTATCGAGATATTTCAGAATAAATTATTCGACTTCGGTGGTTAATATCCACAATTTGATTAGTTGCAATGCAAAGGAATCATTTTTTTTTTTTTAAAAATAAGAATTATTTCTCATAATTAACTTGCGCTCTCCTTAGCTACTTACACAATACACGAAGCCAAGAAAATATACCTTGAAAATAATTTCTGATTAGCTGTTATAACTTGAATATTTGGACTTACAGAGTAATTATTTTCTGTTTTTCTGTGTCCGATATTAGAATAGTTATTTTTCTTTTTAACACCCAAGTGGAAAGAAAAAAGTGATTGTAATCGCCACCATTGCAAAGGAAAAGAAGGGCGTGTATGTGGCAGTGTACGTTATTTCATTTCCCGATAATAATGGAAACGAGATTTTAAGAGACTTCAGCGTGATTTCTCGATAAGAAGCCAAAGAATTGTTACGAGTTGCTGATAACTTGCGGTGAGAAAATTGCTTTATATATTTTCTATCGGTACGCGTGTCTATATTTCTCTGGGTTGAGTTGATTTCGTAAATTAAATAGAAGTAATTCAACACAATTTATTTCGGACACTTAACCCCCCTTTTTTTCTTTATGCGATGCTGTTAACGGCTAATCCTTCCTTCCGGATTCGTCTGAAGGAAAAATGAAGGTCCTCATAGAAAAAATATATAAATATAATAAAAGATAGTATAAAATACGGAATACTTCCTTTTGAAAAAAAATTACCAGTAGAAAAAATGCTATCAACAACATCTATCTTACTGTCGTCTGTTTAAATTGGTGCATTTTTTTCATTTTAACTAAACTACAATTATATACTATAAATATGGAATGTGCAAGTTTTACTGAAATGTGCCGGAAAACATCTTCTTAATTGTTCGTGTGAAAGGAAAGATATTTGTTTCATTTTGGGTTTTGGTTTTTTTTTTTTCGGGGGGTGGTAAAGATATGAATGTGAGATCGATAGTTATGCGTGAATTCTAAATTCTTTTACTAATGTTCCTTGAGCCTCTTAAGGATCATTGTCGGAAAAAGCAATAACTTTATTTTTTTTTGGTGAGGTGGGGGGGGGGCTCAGTAATTCATTTCTCTTGATAATATTATGTGTAAAAGGACATCTATCTAGCGAGCAACAATCATAGTGTGCCATTTTTTGTTTTTTTCTTTGTTACTCTTTTTCTTTGTTACTCTTTTTCTATCTTTGTTTCTATCGATACACGTAAGATTTATATGTATCTGTCTTCTCTCCCTTTTTCCCCCTCTGTCTCTCTCTACACATACACATTTTTGTGCAAATTTACACTTATCTATCTAGCAGGTGTTCTTTCTTTCTATCTATTTATAATGCTTTATTTTTCCTATCTATATTTCTTTCTTTCTATCTATAGATTTCTACTTATTTATCTATCTATATTTTTCATTCTTTCTGTGTATCTATACCTCTTTTTCTTTACATTTATCTATATATATATATATATTTATTTCATTCTATCTATTTATATTTCATTCTTTCTATTTATATTCCTTTCGTTTTATCTATCTATCAAGAAATACATATACATATATATATATATATATATATATATATATATATATATATATATTTCTTCCTTTCTATCCATATATATGCATATATATATATATATATATGTGTGTGTATTTATATCTATCTATCTATCTATCTATCTATCTATCTATCTATCTATCTATCACAGTCTCTATCTATCTATCTATCTATCTATCTATCTATCTATCTATCTATCTATCTATCTATCACAGTCTCTATCTATCTATCTATCTATCTATCTATCTATCTATCTATCTATCTATCACAGTCTCTATCTATCTATCTATCTATCTATCTATCTATCTATCTATCTATCTATCTTTTTCCTTTGTTCATTTGTCTCTTTCCTTCTTTTTTTTCTACATATATATCTGTACATATCAATCTTCCTAAGGTTTTCCTTTCTCTTCCTCCCCATCTATCTCTTTCTGTACACGCACCCCCATATATATATATATATATATATATATATATATATATATATATATATATATATATATATATATATATATATGCTGGGAGAAAGATAATGTCGCAAATTGATTGGCGGTGTTAATAAATAGTGCTCGATATATATATATATATATATATATATATATATATATATATATATATTCTTCCACTCAAAAAGACAGTTAAAAATAATGGAAGAGTGAATAATAAAAAGAAGCCAAATCACAATACAGCCATAATTACAGATCGTCTTCGGGAATGAAAAAAGCTCTCTGAAAGTTTTACACAGTCCATATGCACAAACAAATTAATTGTACAAATAAAAGAAATATTTAATAAAATGCTTAATCTCGAACGATGGCTTGGCAGTCGTGAATCTTTTACATAAGGTGGATTTCCTCACAAACATACATATATATATATATATACACACACACACACACACACATATATATATATATATATATATATATATATATATATATATATATATATATATATATATATATATATATATATATATATAATGTATGATTGTGTGGATAGAACTTCAGAGAATAGAACAATTTCCACCTTGCAGAGATCACTTGTCTCTTTGAATGCATGTATGAACGGTGTGTAATTAGTGTGTCCCTCTTTTAAACTATCCGTTATGTTTTCCATGGCGAAAGAAAAGAAATATGAAAACTGATGCAATTTTGTTTGTAGATTGTTCTTGGTTCACTGCTCATGTCCATAGACATCATTGCTCCTTTTTAGTTTTAATACAGCTCAGTAATTTCTCAGCCGTTTCTACTGAGTCCATGTATACACTCCTTGGACCTGGGATTGAATTCACATTTAATATATCACGAAGTTTTTATTCTTTTAATATCTATCTATCTATCTATCTATCTATCTATCTATCTATCTATCTATCTATTATATATATATATATATATATATATATATATATATATATATATATATATATATATATATATATACACTGTGCGATAGGTAAATTGAAGAAAAAAAGAGCACTATGACGCAATTCACTCTGCCAGAACAGCATGCTGTACTCCTTGGTATTGCAATTTTACATTTACTGTTTATCACCTATATATATATATATATATATATATATATATATATATATATATATATATATATTTATTTATTTGTATAAGATTATGTTCATGTGTCTATTCGTATTGTTTACATATTCGTTTGCTTTATTCTTTTATGTGATGAATAAGTCTGTAAAATCGAATACATGTAATGGCGTGTATGGCTTTGATATTGTTTTGCATAACCTTATAGAGGTTACCCGCTATTTGCATCTGCATTTAATTGTACGTTTTCTCACTTGTTGCCAGAAAAGATCCTTGGACAACATACAAAAAAAAATTATCCTCGTTCTCTAGCAAAGGGATTCCTTCGTCCCAGTGATTGATGGACCCCTGTGTCTTAATCCACGTGACCAGTCTAAACAAGAACCTGCACAAAGAAGAGAAAAGAAACGAAATAAAACGAGAAGTGGATTCGCTTCTAATAAATAATGCCGGTTGCAAACCTGAACGTTTAAATACGAAGCTTTTCCCCATGTTACTGATATTATCTCTTACTGAATTCTCTTACCTTTTCTCCATTCGGCCATTTGACCTCCACAGCTATTATAGCTCGGTAGATAAACAGACGAATGTTGCCCAGTTTCAAAGAAAACTAATCAAAAGTAGCCATTTTCAGGCAATATACAATTTTCTATTTTCACTGAATGGGAAAAAAGCATTTTTATGGTGATAGTGTAAGCGTTGACACAATTAAAGGGAATATCAGCTTCTTCAGAAAACTGGAAATATTTACAACTGGTCATCTAAAACCAAAAAGAAACAGTACACATATAACATCGAAATCCCTTATACACACACTCATACATACATACATACATACATACATACATACATATCACAAATCATGATTTAACCTAGAAAGACTTAGGAATTCTACCACACAAGTCAACCAACCATGAGTAGAAATTAAATAAAAAAAACAAAGATTCTAAACTGGAATTGTTTTGTAAAACCCAAAACTTACAATCATAATGATATCAGCAATATTTGCCAGGAAGAAAAGTCAACAAATAATTACATTTCCAAAGCATGAAACCCTTCTGAATGTGTGATCAGAAATAATGAGCCGATGCATACGCACAAAAAAAAGTTCATTTTGAGTTCATTCGAACCAGGATGAAAATATTTACATTTCTTATATAGCACATCCAATACAATTCTTTTCCCATAATATTACGCTTTTTAAATAATAAAGTGTTAACAAATTATTTAGTCTGGATAGACTGAAGATACCGAAATTTTGAATCCAGGGTAGCGTGTTCCGCTGAACTCCTAATTATTTTTAATTTTATTTTGAGTACACACACACACACACACACACACACACACACACACACACACACACACACACACACACACACACACACACACACACACACATATATATATATATATATACATTCGAGCCTAGAGTGGCCTGACGATTGCTTCTAGCATGAAACAGACTGTTGCCTCTAGGTGTTGACTTCAATGTTCACTTTTATATTTACACACGCTCTATCTCTCATATTGAGCACTTTATACCATAAATATAGTAAACCTTAAGACTATATTTCTTCATATATATATATATATATATATATATATATATATGTATTCTCGGGCCTTGAATAATCCTCAACAGAATGCGGAACTGAGTGAGTAGCGGCGTTGAGTCTGTTTTTTTGTCTCCTTCGTGTCCAAGGTCGGTGATAAAGTTGATATGACGTTTGTGTTGTATCGAAACGGTCCGGATTCGATTCTCGTTAATGGATGCGCACTGCTGATGAGTCCACAAATAAGACGGAACTGCCGTCTAGTGCTTTCTGCATTCTGTTGAGGATTATTCCATGCTCGGAGAATTACTATATGATTTGCCTAAATCCCCAACATAATCATATATATATATATATATATATATATATATATATATATATATATATATATATATATATATATATATATATATATAAATGATGGCGCGCATTCTTTTCTTTAAAAAGAAACACTTTCGATATTAATATAGTTCTAACCACCCCAGTGCAATCCTAAGACAAATACCCTCTACTGTTTGCACCAGGATTAGTAAACTATCGTCAAATAAAAAAAAAATCTTCATAGAATAAAGTACAATGCTGTTCGATAAAAGTGATTCAACTTATCCTTTGAATTTAGCTCAACTTTCGTTTCATCGGATAAGAGAACATTTTTCCATTCTTATTCTTGTAATAGTGAGCCTGTTCAAGTCTCTTGGCTTTGTTGGCTTTGTTGGCTTTGCTTATTAGCGGCTTAAACCTTCGTGTACAAGATTTGTAGCCTTGTTCTAACAAGATTTGTAATCTTGTTCTGATGGACTGTTGAAGAGGCAAGACTAACACTTTGCTCTTCGTTTAGACTGGCTGCAATTTCTTGGCTAGTTATAGTCTTATTCTTCGCAAATTATCTCTTGATTACTCTGCCAGTTCTATCATCAATCTTTTTCTTTCGTCCCCTTGTTTCCTTCCTTGGGACAGGAGTGGCATCATTATGTGCCCTAAGCACTCGAGAGACAGTTGATTGCGTGGTTATAGCATTTTCTGCAATTTCTCTTGTAGACTTGCCTGCTTTTGAGAGGGCAATAATAGATGCCTTAAGTGGTTCTGATGTGTGTTTGTACCCTTTCATCTGGTTAGTGACTTGAGTGTCTATTTCAAGCTGTTTTTATACTGTATGAGGCTTTCTGGATTATTCTGGAATACTCTAGATTTAATTTAAGCTGTTCTAGAATTCTCTAGAATATTTTCTAAGTGTACTGTAAAATAGTCTTCCATATTTTGTCAAAAGCTCTTTAAATTTACCAGTTTAATCATTAAAATGCGATATCTGAGTCACTTTTTTGCACAGAGTTTTTTTTTTCTGAATTTCATTTCTATCCAAATTTATAATTATCAATAGAATACCTTAGGGTGAATAAACTTTTTTTCCTAGGTGGTCCGGAAAGGGTCTTTATATTAGTAAGATTCAAAATTATTTTAACCCCAAAAACAATAGACAAAAAATATTTTTAGTAAAAAAAAATCAGATGAGTCACTTTTATCGAATAGCACTGTATACGAAAGGCCCTCCGAAAATGTTTTAAAATTAAACTGTCTTACCCAACCACCACTAGTAATACCGATACACGAAAGTGGGATGTAGGGGTAAAAATAGGAAAAGAAAAATCACTTTGTTTAACCCTCTTTTATTCCTGCCTCAAAAACAAATCTAGTCTCGCTGACAAAACTCACCTTGCTTTGCGTCTCGAAGAGGACCTCCAATCGATTGTAAACTGGGGCATGAATTGGCTGGTCAACTTCAACGCTTCGAAGACAAAACTGCTCTCTATTAATCACCACAGAGAGCCTTCCCATCCTCCATTAGAATGTCTGACGCTCAACTTCTCGAGAGCAACTCTCTGCGGCTTCTCGGTCTCACGTTGACTGCTGACCTGAGATGGAATAAATACATTGAGTCAATTGCCTCGTCCACTGCAAGGAAAGTTGGCTCCCTGAGCCGCGCTGGGAAGTTTTCTCCCCTGAGTCGATCCTCCAGATCTACAAATCCACAATTCGCCCTTACATGGAGTATTGCTGGCATATATGGTCTGGCGCCCCTTCTGTTTGCCTCGGAGTTCTTGATAGGCTCCAGAGGCGGATATGCAATATGGTTGGCCCTGCCCTGGCGTCTCGTCTACAGTCACTTTCGCACAGACGCGCCGTCGCCTCCCTCTGTCTGTTCTACAAATACTTTCATGGAAATTTCTCCGAGGAGCTGCATTCGCTGGTTCCCAGACTTCCTGAGTTCAAGCGCCCTACGAGGATGGCATCACGCTCTCACACCTTCACTGTCGAAACTCCTAAATGTAGCCGTCTCTTCTACTCCAATAGCTTCATGTCTCGCAACTCTCGCCTGTGGAACTCCCTTCCCTTCTCCTGTTTCCCTGTGAGCTATAATCTCCAGCTATTCAAGTGTAATGTCAATCGACATCTCCAGTTGCCTTAATCTATCCACTACCCTCATCTTTTCTTCTATCACTCCTATCTGATCTTGCTATTTCCTGTAATCCCTTGCATCCTAGTGGCTTCCTGCGTTGCTTGGGGTGAAGCGCTTAGGAAAAAAAAAAAAAAAAATAAGAAGTGAATTCCAGGGGAAAAAAAAACTAAATCTAACATGGAAACTCCCTGTAATTGTAGAAATAATGAAAACTGCCCAGTAGAGGGCACGTGCAGATCCACTAGGGTAGCATACCAGGCAACCATTACCCCTAAAGAAAATACGACAAACCATAATATTTAAATCGGCATTTCTGCAAGAGAATTTAAAAAGAGAATCAATACACATAGACATTCATTCACCAATCCAAAATTAAAACAACAAACATAATATTTTTGGTATTGAAGGAAAAGGGTTTGAATCCTCAAATAAATTGTTTCGCGACCCCCCCAATAGTTTTAGGGATAGGCGCAAGCTATATTTATGAGAAAAAATCAGGATAATAAAATATAAAATCTCTTCAAACCGAGTTCTAATTCCTGTTAGGTTTGTTTTATTCACTTAGCTCAAATACCCTTGTATGAATCCACTTCTCCCTCAGTTGAGGGTTAGTTAGTAAGATTTGTATCACTAACCAATTATTACCTAACAAATGTTACAATATATATATATATATATATATATATATATATATATATATATAGAAAAAAGTTTCAAATTAAAAATAATAATGTTTTATTTTTGAAAGTATTTATTTATTTATATATATATAATATTTCAAATTGTCCTCAATTTTTCATCAAAATAACTATTTATTTGAAAAATAAATTTAAATTTTTATATATTTAAATAAAACAGTTATTTATAAAAATAAAACATTATTATTTTTAATTTGAAAACTTTTCTATATATACATATTAAGAAAGTATACGTGGCTTCTCATTATGCTATATATATATATAAATTTATATATATATATATATATATATATATATATATATATATATATATTTCTAGGATGAGATATTTTGAAAAAACCCTTCGTAAGGTGTGAGCTGTACTTGTGAGTACATTTGTTTGAATTCTTTATGGCATGGGCTACCAAGAGGAATCCCTTCAATGAGTATTTTCCAGTCAAACCGAAAACTCCAGCTACAACTGGAATTAATGTTGTCCTCATGTACCATCTTTTAGTTTTTGATTTCCTCTTTAAGATCCATGTATTTTGAGGTTCTCTCGAAGATCTTTAAAGTTACAGGAACTAAGAAAACATTTTCTACATTTCTTATATTTGATCTCGTTGTCTGGGCAATTAACCCTAATTCTTTTGTTTGCGTATATGTTAGAGTCCAATAAAATTATTATTATAATAATTATTATTATTGTGAAATTAAATTTTCAGAATGTACGTATTATGTTGAAACGTTGGTTGCTGAGAATAGTAGGGTATCCGCAATTATTCCTCCGATCGTATTAGGCCCGTCTCAGTAATTATGCAACTCTTATCGGTATATGCCACGAGAAATCACTGTAGGCAAGAACAGATCGAAAAGATAATAAGAGATCTCATAAATATTTATATTACAAGTTTCTACATAATCGATGGAAAGCGTGATTGATTAAATGAATGAACAAGTGGTATTGAAGTACAAAATCGGATTACTAGGTGTAAAAATATTGAGGAAGAGAGATAAGTTAGCATTGTAGTAGACATATTGACAACAGTCAATCGATAAGGATATACATGTATACAGTTGATCAGACAGATATAGAGACAAATAAGCTGGATGATAGAGCTATGGGGAGATCACCATGTATGTAAGGTCCATTATTATAGAAAATAGAAAAAAGATTAATAAAAAAATATAATATAGAAAAAAAATATATATATATATAAATATATATATATATATATATATATATATATATATATATATTGTTCAATTGTTAGATATAGCTCGGAAGCGTTGCATCTTAGAAATGATTAATGATATCTTACTGAAATTCTCCGAGGTCTTTATAACGCCATTGATTTATAGTTTGAGATAAGAATGTATAATTACTCCCCAAGCTTACCAGAAGAATTGTGATGAAGTCGATCATAAATGACATGGTCATCATTAATTAATCATGGCTAAGGATCGGAAGCTCAAGAAGTATTGAAATAGAGTACAAACACACACACACACACACACACACATATATATATATATATATATATATATATATAATAAAAAGGCTTAAACACTAATATTCCATGGTCATAATTTATTCCATTGGAATCGTAAATACGATCCAAATCATCAGACCTACAAATTCAAAATGAAAACAGAAAAAACAACTCCGGAAATCAAAAACGAATTTAGAGAAAGAGTAAGTATATGGGGAGGAGGGATGAAACCTTCCACTAATAACAATATATATATATATATATATATATATATATATATATATATATATATATATATATATATATATATATATATATATATATATAGCTAATATTAGTGGTAAATATACTCATACATATGCAAAGTATATAAATATATATACATAAGTGCATACACATACATGTATATTTTTTGAATAAAAATTTCAAGAGGATAGAATCCAGGTAGAACTCAATGTCCAGGACAGAGTAAGGATATAATATATATATATATATATATATATATATATATATATATATTATTTCAGGATCATCCTCCAACTTGTTAAAGATGATCTTCGCGCTCTCTCATCTAGGTTTCTGTCTTGTAGTAACAAGTTGACTCACAGATTTCACGTATGATTTCATTTTCAAGTTTTGTTCACTGCTCTTTGAACTGTCATAGCTGAAACTCCTCGCTCACGTGTCAAACATCTTAAAAATTGAATTGGATCTTTTCTAATTAATCACTTTAGCTCTGATTTGAAATGATGATCCCTCTTCCTGTTGTGACCTAGTGATCCGCTTTTCCTGTTTCATCTTTTTAAAACTTGTCTTGATTGTTCTTGAAAGGGCATTGAAAATAGAAGCCAGGGTGTGAATATTGCCACCATTACTGAAGGCCTGAATGATCTTTTTTGTCTCACCCTTGCTCATTTGGTAAGACAGTGAGGTTGACACAAAACGATTTTAACCAGTTCTCTTTCTATCTGAATAACAAATGGTGTCAAGATAGCTAAATGTTTTATCTGAAAACCTGGAAAAAGATAATTCATTTAGTGTTTGCGTTTAGAAATTAAATATTTTTGGGGGTAGGCATTTATGCTGTTACACGATTTGGACAATTTTGTTGTTACACCTATATATATATATATATATATATATATATATATATATATATATATATTATAAAATATAATAATCATAAATAAGAACATTATTGTTGTTTGCAAACGAGATACATATGGTTTGATTATTTTATCCCTCACATGCATACGGTTACTCTAATATATAGTGTTCAAATGTCATGTTTTTCTATAGAGAATAGATAGATTACAGTATTTAATTTTAACATTATTCGTAATTTCATACATGGAATTGCGTGTAGTAAAATATTTTTATATTGTAACGAATGTTAACCCTCACCAATGGAAAATAAAATAAAATAAAAAAGATGCAATATTCGAAGCCATGGATGAGCGAGAAATGTTGAACCTTACAATATCTTAAACAAGCATTGCTTGATTTTAATTCTTTTTCTTCTTCTTTCGTTTACAGGCAATCAAAACGCTTGCGAACTTTTCCTGAGGTAACGCCTGAAATATGCTGAGAAATGCAGAGTTATTTTTCCGTGTTGGACAATTGTATCTGCGGGTGGCAGCACACATTAAAACATTCGAATCACAATTGATTGCAATGGCGAGTTGAACAAAAAAAAAAAAAAAGAGAAAACCGAACAAAACTGACAAATCTAAAGAAGCTAAAACCGAGCAGTCGCCTCTAGATATTCCCAAGAGTCACGTTTTCAAATTTGAAAATCGGAAAACAATGATGCTACTAATGACATCAATAATAACAAAGAGTGGTTTTTTTTTTGCTTGTCTTTGCATAGGAACACCATCATTTATTTATTTATTTATTTATTTATTAAGTTTTATTATTTAGTTTTTCAAGAATAACGCATAAAAATGCAATTTTTATTATCTTAAATATTTAATTTTAAAACGAATACGATGAAGTCATTGCGAAGCCAACAAATTTTATCAAATTTTTTTTTTTTTTTTATCGTTATTAAAATAAAATCGAGCAAAATAATCGACATGAACTGCACTGCAAGGACTACAAAAAAAAAACATGGCGATGTGCGACGAAGGACAAAAACAGAAAGAAAAGGGAAATTCCAATACCAGTAACAGGCAGTTATGAACACTGAAAATACTTCACATTTTCCGGAGACTGATAATGCTGATACTCAAAGTCATATGATAAGAATGACAATAATAACATTTATGACAGAATTAAACCAATACAAATCCACACACACATACGTACAGCCAAATTTCCCGAAACACATTGAATTTAGACTAAAAGAGAAAAAAAATTGCGTATATTTAAACCACCAATCATCACCCGTATCGACACAAACAGCAATCAACTCAAGAACCGGCACTACCAATTCCGGCAACATCCCCCCCCCACACACACAGAGACAGACACACACACACACACAGAGGAGAGGGGGAGAGAGAGAGGAGAGGGATAGAGGGAGGGGAGATAGGGAGGGGAAAGGGGAAGGGGAGAAAGAGGGAGGGAGAGAGAGAGTAGAGGGATGGAGGGATGGAGAGAGAGAGAGAGAGAGAGGGAGAGGGAGAGAGGTACCTGCACCATTCTATCTTGCTCGTACTAAGATCTTCAGTAATTAAACAGATACTGCCAGACTCAAAAATGCATACTGGAATCCAGTCACAGACACATACTCTCTCACTTTCTCTATCGCTCTCTCCATTTTTCTCTCACTAAAGCTATAAGACAAAAACACATGAAATTTATCTAACTAATGTGTACCAGAATTTTCTTTTTTTATAAATCATTTCTAAGAAAAATTCCCCTGAAGTTTTAATAAAAGCCAAATGTGATAAATTTATATAACCTTTTTTATTTTATCCTTTTTTTTTTAATTTATACAATAAGATTTACACTGTATAATACTCAGGGTTGAGGTTTAAGTTAAGCGATAGTTTTTATGTATAGAAAGGGATCATGACGGTTTTATTGTTAAAATTCAAGTGACCGGGGAAACATCCCCTTGGGAGTTGGTTCCAAGGTGCAGTGATTCGTGGGAAGAATCTGTTCTAGTAGAACTTACTTATTACCAATGGAAGGAATGTGGGTGGTTTTGCTACAATGTAAGTGGGATGGCGGATCCTAGCCGTGAAAGTTACATCTGCTGCAACCAAGGAATGTAGTGCGCCTGGGTACTTTCCAGGAAAACAGCGACAGAGAAGTGAGAGGTTCGTTTCATTCCGACTCCGAGAGAGGTGGTGAATGGTGGAAAATAATTCTTTTCATTCTCTCCGGTTTTAAATCCATATTTGATTCCACTTCTTACTTAAACTTATAGAGACATTATGTCAATTCAGATGAGGGAAGAATGTGCAATCAATTGATTTTTAATTACACCGGAGAAAGTGAAGAAGAATAAACATCATGTGATCACAAAAAGCGAAAGCTCATAATTTGAAACCCGTCATATAAACTGTTTTAAAATCAAAATTTATAATTCTCCCAAGGTGGATGAAAACCAAGGCTGACGAGTCCAGTCTACCCTGCTTTTTACCCTTGGGTGAGACGAACTGGATTCAAATATTTTTAAACGGTGCATGTGGGAAAATGAATGTAACGACACGGACGGAATTTAAACTTGGCACGCTGATCACAAATTCTGGGCCCTATAACTATAGCACCCACACTTTCGCATACAAAGGAGTCTCTAATAAAGTATGAAACTTCGTCAATGGCGACTATGAGGATAATGCTGATGAATTGACAACGCATATGAAAAGCAAAAAAAACGAGGCTGAAGAATCATAGGGTATAATGCCGATATTTCTTTGATGTGACTTGACGTTTGACAGAATAATCTTGCTTATTATAAAACGCAGATTGTGTGTGTGTGTGTGTGTGTGTGTCTGTACGTTTATATATTGGATCGGATTTCCTACATTTTTCAACCGATTTCAACAAAACTTCACAGGACTGCGTAAACTTACCATGCGGTGGTTCTGACAGCGCCAAAAATTGGAAAAGCACAATTGTTTTTGCAAGAAATCAATTTGAAAACACGATTAAGAGGCATTAATGAAAGGTGGACAACTCATATCGAGTTATACTTATTAATATCGAGTTATCGAGTTATACTTATTATAAAACCCAGGTTGGTTGTTTGTGTCTGTGTGTCAGTGTGTTTGTGTGTGTGTGTGTGTGTGTGTGTGTTCGTTTATATATTGGATCGGATTTCCTACATTTTTCAACCGATTTCAATATAACTTCACTTCTTTTTTTTTTGGCAGGTAGTGTTTCTTATTGTCTTGCACACTTTCTCTTTATTTTTACATTCAGAATGCTTTAAAAATTCTATTTACAAGGCAAGTGTTTATAATAAAATTCTATTCAATCGGTAGACTCATAACGATTGAAAACAATGTTCTTGTTTGGGTTTGACCAATTCGTAAAAAAAAAACAAAAAAAAAAAAAACTAATTAAGACATGCGTGTCCGTCAACCTTAAACAATAATCTTTGTCAATTTTATTTTTCAGTCTTTATGATGGTAGATATTTGATCTATCTCTTACTGTTACATCCCCGGGCAGCGCCGGGCTCTCCTGCTAGTTAAGGATGTTATGAAGAACAGGTAACTGTAGTAAGATAAACGACAGAACAAAGGTAGGCTTAAAAAAATGAAAAGACAAATTTAACTAAGAAAATTACCTTGTTAAATTTAAAAAAAAAAACTGAACAACAAATCGGAAATCATAGACATAACTGCGCAGAGGATATCTGCGGAGTGAAAATAACTCGCTCTTTATGTCTGACTTGAGAAAATATATTTCCCTACATAAAAGACACACGGGTGTATAAGACGCACACCAATTTTAGCAGGGAATATAAAAAAAAATTAGTAAAATCAGTAAACTTCTTAGTAAATGATACAGTTTAGACGATATTTATGAGGAATTATTTTGCTTAAATGAGCCATGATTACAATTAAACAATAAATAATAGGAAAAAAATAATACGAGCCTATAAAAACATTATTAGAGGATGAGGATGAGGAGGATGTATACGAACGAACGAACGACGTTTATCAAAGCCAAAATAAAACAGTAAAATCGCAAATGTTTCCTGTGTGGGGGAAAGTACGAAGATAATGAAAATTACCATTTCTGCGAAGGAGTTGTAAAAGAATGGTAATTTGACAGAATAATGGTTTGACTTCAATAATTAAGAATAAGAATAAGAGATAGGTAAATGCCGCTAGAAACAAATAAAATAGAGCTGAAAAGCTATGCGATATCTTATATGATAAGGAAGGTTGCCCTATCCCCTCGCAGAGGCTTGAAATTCGAGTGATTTAATTCCATTAACGAACGATATGATTACTAGGACAGGACATATGTTCAACGAGTTGTCTTACAGAACGTAAACGTTACAAAGAAACTTATGTGGAATGTTTTTGAAATTAGGAAAGTAGCTTGGAGAGTATAACACCCACATGAATCATTGAAAGCAGACGGATAGAGCTAATAACATATTTATTTTTTATAGTAAGGTTCACTTCTTGCATTGCACGGCGGCCATTCGAGGTAGAAGGTTATATTAAGAGGCAGTTTATGCAGATATGAGAGGAAGATAACGGTTAACCCTAGACTTAAACAGGTTAAAATTGTAGTGATCGGGGAAACATCCTCTTAGGAGTTAGTTCCATAGAACAGTGGTTCTTAGGAAGAAACTGTTCGAGTAGAACGTATTACTAATGGAACACACAGAGAATGTGGGTGGTTTGATACGATGTGAAGGCATGGGAGGCCCTAGCAGTGAGGGTAGACTTCCTGGAACCAAGGAAGGCAGTTCGTCCGAGCACTTTCCATGGAAGTAACTATAGAGTAGTGAGATATGTTGGAAGGTAGATAATCATTCTTATGATTTACTCAAGTTTTAGGCCTAATTTGATTCCATTTTTTAAAAATATTTTTAAAGACATGATCGAAGAGTTTGCAATAAATTGATTTTTAATTGCCCCGGGGGGAAGCGCAGAAGAGTAAAAAATAGCGATACAACGGTAAAAGGCATGCCACGTCCCCCTTGTGTTTGGAGTGTTTGACAGTCGAAAATAATTTGTTACACACAAGGACTATGAGACGCTTTTGGACTCTACCACGACTGAAGAAAGAGACCTGGGCAGCTCCCGTCCAACAGTATTCCATGAGGTTTTTTTTTGTTAATGAATGACAGAACAGAGAGAAAAATGAATTGTAATAGTTCGAATGTTACTTAAAGCAACAAAATACAGGAAGTTGTGGAGAGCCATGATCGCACACGTCCTGAAAGGAAACACTCCATAAAATTAGAAGAACGTTAATTTAGCCATACAAATCAATGAATCAAAGACAAAAGAGAATCATGTTTGGGAAGAAACCTTTTGGGACGTTAAACTACAAACAATCCCTTAATCCGAGACACAAGATAAAGAAAGCAAGATCTGTTTGAGAGTAAAAATCATCCTCCTGTCTGATCGAAGAGTACAGTTAATGGAAAGTGAGAAGTTGCAATACTATCGTTGTACGCGTATTTACCCGTGTGGTAAGTCTATCTCTTCACTATTCATAATGCACAGCGTTATGTACGTTAGATAGAACTCCAGGCAATGTCACATCGGATCATATTTATATCCGTTTCTGATACCAGTTCTTAAAGAAATCAATACAGGGTTTCCATTTCTGGAGGGGACTACGAGTAACAAAGATTTAGAATTATATAAACTTACGAAAGTATATGATAAATATGTTTACCTTATTAAGGATCTGAAAACATGTGCTAAACTGAGAGGTATCAAAAAGAAAAAAAAATTAAAAGAATTGTAAATTCATGAATATAAATACGGGACAGTTTGTTGCGTTCCCTTTCGCACAAATCTTGGATAAGTAGAAATCCGTTTTTCTCTCCCCAGCTATGGGTTAAATAACAGTGCAGATTCGGATCTCTAGCTTTGAATGGCAACCAGTGTAAGAGAAGGAAAACTCTGAATTCCCAATCGTGGATAAGCTAACCAGAAAATCAATCCAATATACTTGACAAAAAATGCATGACACTTCACAGATGACGAAAACGAGAGGAAAGTCATGATCACCCACCTCCAGAAGGGTAATTAAAACAAAATAAATCTGAGAATGAAAAGGATATTTTCCAAACTGCAGTTATTTCGAAATTCTGCTAAAATCCAGAGAGAATTTATTGATGTCAAAGATCTCCATTGCAAGATAGCATTTACTGTTCGTTACTCAACGCATGCGAAATAACAGCCAGATAAAAAATAGAGAGAAAAAGAAAAGGAATATTTTGAAAATGGATGCTACATTTTGAGGGTGAAACCATACCCACTGAATGGGCAAGTGGTAAATAGTTAGAAAATCGGAAGAACAGATCAGCAAGCTAAGTTAGAATTCATGTCGACTTAATTATATTCCTTTTCGCTCAGATATCTTTGGGGAATGCATCTCTTTTCCCACCAGCTAATGTTTAAATTGTAGGGTAGACTACACACATCAGCTTTGTTTGTTCAGGAGAATGACAACTGTTGTGGATTCCGGGTTGAAATCCGGTACCAATAAATAACAAACGCTAGGAATGAATATATGAAAATAATGTATTAACGTAATAATACAAACTGGTAAAGCAGGTTAGTAGTTCCAGGAATACGGGTTAGTAGCAAAATATATATACAGTCTTTGGTATTGAAGTATTTCTGTATGACTTCTTACTGAGTCTACGTGCTCGCTAACTGTGTCTCCTACAACGCTGTTACCTCACCCCTCACTCTTCCGGTTACCTACAACCTTTTACTCTGTCACTCTGGACTCGACTCTTCGGTCTTGCTCTATCGGGTTTTTTACGTATCCGTAGTATATGTATATACTGGGTGAGTCCATTTGTGTAAAAAGGGGAGAACCCTTCAACAACAACATTAAATTTAAAACGTGTGTCGTGTCAGAAAACTTTTCTTGTCGGAGACCGTCTTTCACATTAAGAAATCAACCATTCGTCCATGCATTGAATACTTTTGCTACATCTGGTCTGTTGCTACTGCTACTCATCTCAAGGTCCAAAGAAGAATCTGTAATGTAATCGAACCTGACTTGATATCTCGACTTCAGTCACTTCCTCACCGATGAGACGTGGCTTCCTCTGTTGCAACTTGGCAACTTCTTTGATGTGCTTCTCCCAAACCCCCGGCTCGTTGCACGACTACATGAACTTAAGCGTGCTACTAGATTGGCATCTAGGTCCCCCCAATTTACTGATGAAATAGTTAAATGTAACCACCACTTCTACTCCAACAGTTGCTTATCTCGTACTTCGCGCCTGTGGAACTCACTTTCGCTTATTGCTTCTCTGATAAATGCAATCTTAAAATATTAAACGCAACATCAATCGCCATCTTGAATCCAGTTTATCATCCAGTTTTTTTTTAATCCTCCCTTTACTCAGTCTTTCTCTCACTTTCACTCCCTGTAACTCCCTACGTACAAGTGGCATTTCCGCCTTTGTTGGGGTGAAATGATCTAGCAAATCCATCCCGCGAAAGTTTTCCTATGGAATCCACAGCATCAACACCTAGAGCGTTGATGCGTGTGGTCCCATCCTCTACAGCTGAGGTATACAAGACTTGAGTGAGAATCTTATCCATACATATGATATATTTGAATAATAAGAAACATGTAATAAGATACATTCTGTACATATGCCGGCTAATAAACATTTACCTAATATGTCCATAACAGGATACACCAATATTACCTAATATTTGAAATTTTTGAACCATTTTCTTAAAAGGTAAGACTGAATCAACTTCATTGGCAAAGAAGGAAAGTTTGTTAACAAATAAATATTTATTTTGTAAAATACGAGAATGACCTGAAAAGTTCTAAGCTGACTATGATGTTATGAGTGATGCTAAAGTTGTGGAATCTTTCAAGCATTAATTTTAACTCTTCTTATTAACAACTGTATTATTTATTTTCAACGTTAACCGTCAGCTGTCAGTTTACCTGGAGAGAAACAATGCAGTTACTAATAAGGTGTTATACTAGATCATACATTGTCTATTGTAAATAGACTCTCCCACAGATAATAAGTACTAGTAGTAGTAGTAGCAGTCCCTAGTTGGGCTCAGTGGAGTTGAGTGAACCGGTCGATGTCGGACATTAAAGTATCATCACCACAACTAGATTGCTGCGTCATTAACTATTATTGCAAGTTCCTAACGTTTTGTACGTCGAACCTAATTTAGGACCGACTTATTGAAATACAAGCCTCCACTGTGAAAACTACTTTACAACATAAGGAGAGTTGAAACTAATGCAAGCAAGATTCCACGGGTCTAGCATCACTCCTTCATTGCCAGACTATGAAATGTTTTCATCATTTGCCCACGAACTTGTTAGTTTACCCAGTATCGGAAGATTAGGTGTAAGGCTCCAATTTTTACTCTCAGGATTGTTCCCATCGGTGTTTTGTTAAATCATTGGTTCGTGAATTTGATGAATGTCCTCAGTCCGTGTGTTGAATAATACAGACTTAAATTTAGTGGAAATAGAATGGTAATAACAGATCCGAAGGCGTATTCCAAAAGTTAGGCAGAGACAGGAGGATTTCGTTGGTAACAAAGAAAAGAGTACTGAACTGATACGTGATATGTGTCCACCTTTATGGTAGCGAATGTTGGACGATCTCTTCAAAGATGAAGAACAAGATCGAGGCAACGTTGGTATAGTTCTACAGAAGGATGCTAAGGATATCACGGACAGAACCTGTGAGCAACGATGAGGTTTTGGATAGGATGCAAACAAGGAGGAAGCTTATAATTAACATCAGGAAGAGGCAGCTGAAATTTCTGGGACCTGTAATAAGAAAGGTGGGCTTGGAGAATCTGATATTCACAGGGTGAATCGAGGGAAAGAGTGACAGGGGAAAGCAACATGTGGCATAGCTAGCGGCCTTAAGCAAGTGGGTGACAGAACAGGGTCTGGGAGTGTCAAAACTTATTGAGAGCTATAAGGAATAGGGAGATGTGGAGAGTCATGATCGCCTACTTCCTGAAGGGATATGACGCATAAAAGAATAATAATAATTGATCAGTGTTAAGTAACTAGACGGGATAAGCCTAGACATAAGAATATAGGGATAATTTTAAAAAATCAAAGAAAACGATTTGTAGATTAAATAATAATCCTTGAAGATTACGCGGACCGATATCCATATGATGACGAGAATGAAGGGCTTATCGGCTGAAACATAAAGATCGGGATAATAGTCCGCGTATAAATTATGTATGTGATGATAATTATTCTTCCCGGAGATTCGGACAGTAATTACCTACGTGCATGTGAACTTCTAAAGATAGGAAAAGATAATAGAAAAGAACGACAAGGAAAAACGTGGAAGATAAATGAAAGGTCTTCAGAAAATATAAATATAAATGTAAATACACCCTTGTTCAAAATTAACTGAAGCAAAACGAATAATTCCGTTATTATTTATTTCTTTTCGTATTTTTACAATGCACATGTTGGAGCTTCGTTCATTCCAAGAAATCCTTCCTTGCAGATTGACAACAGATTCCTGATTGGATTTAAGTCAAGATAGTTTGCGGGCCAGTCTATAGTACTTTGATTTGCTCACTGATAACGCTTGCCAGTGTGATCGTGCAACGTTACAATTTTCGTACGCTTTCTTGGTGTAACATCCATCACAGACAATAGCCGTAGGAGAACTAATCGACAGTCGAGACAGTAGTGTTTTTGCGTGATAAAAATCTGATGCAATCACGGATGAGGCAATATTTTTCAAGGCTAAACAAATTTCACCATACACCCTGAAAACAGATTAATATTACTGCACACCGCTTCAAATGACCTAATCTTAATAAAAAACAGAAATCAATTACAACCTGTCACTCCAGTGGGTGACCGTATGGTGAAAGAAAGTAAACTAAAGCGGCCGTTTCAATTAGTTTGCTCAAGGGTGTATGTAAATGTAAATATAAAACGGAAGTGTTCCTTATTTCTGATGCAATATCCAGGACAGTGACGATTATGACTCTCCAGAGAATCTACAGAACAGAATCTCTGTTCCCTCATAGAGAACCATAGCTTTTCCTTATTTTTATTTTTGAATTACCATGAATTCTTGGCAAAAATAACGGAATGGTTTCATATGCCTTCCCACCAGTTTCGAATTGAATATTGTCATTTTATTAGAATGTATACAATCCAACACTTACGGTGCATAACATGTTGAAATACTGGTTCTCACCGAAGTTAAGCAACGTTGAAACAGGTCAGTATCTAGACGGATGACCGCTTAGGAATACCAGATGCGGTAAGCTTGGATGTGCGGGCGGTGTAATGGATAATGGCTCGGAATTGGAACTCGGCTTTCCGATTTCCAATTTCAGTCAGGTTCGTCATATACGCGCAAGAACACTTGATAAATGCATGATTCTACCTATACTCCCCAGATTTGTGTTATTTAGTAGAACTCATGAGAGGAAATTGTTATTATCTCCAAAACATTCTAGCAATCTAATATATTTTCCAGCTTTAAGTAACTTAGAAAAATTTGATAAGCCGTAAAAAAGTTAACTATAATCCTGGCAACCCTGAAAATATATAATTACATTTTTATTTTCGCTAGACATATTCTTTTAACTGATGTTACCGTAGAGCACAAAATGGTATTTATGTTTGAAGCCTCAATCTTTTAAATCTATTTCAGACATTTGAATAAAAGTGACATTGCGTTGGAAATAAGGGTTCTTCGTTCCCAATTCATGTGTAGTTTCCTCATTGAGATACGCTACAATTCAAAAGCTTGGAGCCACCGCCAGAATTGGCATGGGATGAACATAACAGACGAGTGAAAAAAAATGGAAAGAGCTCCTAGAGTCATTGATAAAAGAATGGAATTAATTATCAAGATTATACTTTAAGAAACTTTTACAACGAATGCCAAACATTTATGCTGCAGTAATCAAGGCTAAGGGAGGACATTTTGATGACAGCAAAATTTAATTACACTTTTTTTTTCTTTTTGTCATAATAGAATTTCTAATTAAAAATAATGTCTCCTTTTTTAACAACGTACAATAATTTTCTCTTATTTAAAGTACAAAAATTAATTTGGGGGCCAATTTACAAAAGAGAGCGACCTCAGACTTTTGAACTGTAGTGTACGTTGAGAAGTTGTTCATTTGAGGTACTGCAAAGAAAATGATATAAAAATATTGGTAAAGTTATATGAAGTAGCTAAAAAGAATTGGGGTACCTTTGGCTATAAAACTACAAAACAAATATTCATATCTTGGGGTTATTTTGGGGGAAATGTATGAAACAGACACTAACTATATACGAGTGACAAAGTGTATCTGGTCAAACAAATACAGTGATTCAAGCAACGTAACACGAAAAATCATCCTGTTCTGTCGGGTATGGAATAAGAAATATATGAAATTCCATTGCCTGCGTATTGAACAATTATAAATATTCATATTCACCCTCATACGATATATGTTTAATTTTTTTTATATTTATGCAAGGAAATATGTTTTATTACAATGTTAAAAACTTTCAAGAACTGTCTGGAAATTGGAAATATCCTAGACTTGAACGCCCAGGAATTAGAAAAATCTAAATTTTGTCTACTGAGTACTGATGGGTGTTAAATATTAATGATGAAACAAGTAAATTGCTTAATTTTTTTTTTATATCCGACAATTAACATGTTTATTACAATATTTAAAAAATGTACAAGCAACGGGAAAATGGTATATACATAGAATCCGAAATAAGAGACGTTAAAGAATTTGATCGTTCTTCTTCAGTGTCCCTTGTCCCTTCAGGCCGTTTGCGATTAAGGCTCTCCACAGGTTCCTCTGCATTTTCGCTCTTACCAAATTATGTCTTTTTGTCATCTCTCTCAAACCCTGCTTATCATTTCGCTCAGGTTTGCTAGATAGTTTGTTTGTTGCTTTTCTCTGGTCCTGTTACTTTCAATCTATTCTGTGGGAATCAAAGTTTCCAAGCCCCACCCCTTACTCATTATATAACCCAGGAATTTCAAATGACTCTTCCTGATGTTAAGAATAAGCGTACTTTTTTGCCATTATCTCTAGAATTTCGTCGTGGCTCTAATATTCGAGCCATTTTATCCTCATCATCCTTCGGTAGAATCATATATCTGTCGTTATAAGTCTCTTCTTGATCTGTGAGGAGATTGTTCAGCATTCACTGCAATATAGGGCGACGACTACATTTTTTTTCTTTCTAACGACTTTCTTTCTGTTACTTAATACTTTGCTCAGCTTACGGAAATCATATTTCGCTAGTCCATTGCGCCTTCGGATCTCTGTGTCGCATTTTGTCTTCTGTAAATACACTACTCAGATATCTAAATTATTGCACCTATTTCATTTTGATGTCTCTCATCTGTAATTTGCATGTATGGATGTTCATTTTGCTAATAATTATGCATTCCGTGTTCTTGTAATTGATTCTTAATCCTTTCTTTTCCCTTTCCTTCTTTATCTTCTGTAGTTTCCTTTCTGTGTCTGCTACCAACACTGTGCTGTCTGTATATGGCCTCGCTGAAATGTTTTTGTGAAAAGATGCATTCTTGTCTTACAAAATCTATTTTAGAAGTTCGATATTAGACAGAAATATTCGTACAAAATGTTTAAAAAGAATTTAAAGTAATTTTTATTTAACTATTTTTACAATTGTCACGACTTGTATATTTAATTATTTTTAGTTTGAACCGTGAAAAGATTTTTCATATAATCCAGTGATGATTAGTAAAGATTTATCATATAATCCAGTGAAGATTAGTAAGGATTTTTCATATAATTCAGTGAAGATTATTAAAGATTTATCATATAATCCAGTGAAAATTAGTAAGGATTTTTCATATGATCCAGTGAAGATTAGTAAGGATTTTTCATATAATCCAGAGAAGATTAGTAAAGGCTTTTTATATAATCCAGTGAAGATCAGTCAGGATTTTTCGTATAAACCAGTGAAGATTAATAAGGATTTTTCGTGTAATCCAGAGAAGATTAATAAAGACTTTTCATATAATCCAGTGAAGATTGATAAAGACTTTTCGTATAATCCAATGAAGATTAGTAATGATTTTTTCCTATAATCCAGTGGAGATTAGTAAGGATTTTTCATATAATCCAGTGAAGATTAGTAAGGATTTTTCATATAATCCAGTGAAAATTAGTAAGGATTTTTAATAAAATCCAGAGAAGATTAGTAAAGACTTTTCCTATAATCCATTGAAGAATTGTGAAGGATTCTTCGTATAATCCAGTGAAGATTAGTAAGGATTTTTCATATCATCCAGGGAAGATTATAAAGTATTTTTTTGCTGGATGAGGCGACATTTTATTTATTAAAAATGTCAATATTAGAATAAGCAAGAAATTTTATCAGTGGGCCAATGTTATTATATACTTATAAAATCTAGAACTTAATTAAAAATAGGATCTGTAAAGAAAATACACCGAGTAGTTCAACGCTCGTATGTGAGTTTCGAACATTTTATTTATTATAGTCGATTATTTCGACGGATAGATAATTATAGTTTCCTTCCACGGCAGGATCGGTTTGGATATTTTTTCTAATATTTTAATAAGTCAACAAAATTACAAAACAAAATTTTGTATATGTTCCAAAATTGTTTCTGTGTATTTTAGATAACAGCTGTAATTACCGTGAAATTGAGGAGATTGGTATTAAAGGAATTAATTGTCGCTAATGTGGGTTTTCATAACAAATTTTCAAAAGTAATACATTCAACACGTGCAGGAAATTTTATACGTACATTCATATAAAGAACAACACTTAGCAGCTACCATGGCAGAAAAGTGCCAGTAATTCTTACAATCTTATATATATATATATATATATATATATATATATATATATATATATATAGGTACCTATACAGAAACACGATCCCCATGGTTTAAAATTAATTTTAAAATTGAAAAATTTTTCTTGAAGCTTTTATTTTTGTTTTACTTTCAAGCTAATAAGTTAATATTTCCAATAAGCAAAACACTTTTCTCTATTTCAAAATAATATGAATTCTTTGGGAGGTGTTTTCGTTTTTTAGTGGATTGGTAAATAAGATTGTACCTATTTACATAGTGGAAATTTACTGATCACGTGTCCTAGAACAGTACAATAAAGCAGTTTTGATATTGCTAAAATCACTGATTTTAGCCCTATTTCTAGCCATCTGTCATCACAATGTAGGTCTCTTTATTAAAAAATAAAATAAAATATAAAATGTACTTTTCTAAAAGTTTATTTCAGTGGTAATAGTCGATTTAATGTTTAAATAATCTAATGTAAAACAAATATTATTTCAAGTTTAAAATACCGCAAAAATGCATTTTTAACACGGCAGAGCTGTTTATTTAATGTATTCAGAGGATGACAGCTTGACTGACAGACGGCAGGTTATATATTTTTTTTATGGAGGATATATCTGCCAAATTTACTCGAGAAATATAACGTTAGCGCCTTTAGTATATAATTTGCAACTAACTATCATAAAAAATTAGGAAAATATTCTCATCAATTTAATATTTTATTGAATTTTAGATACTTTCTGGCTTTAAATTTACTATAGTTATTGCTCTTATTTCCTGATAATATCGTCATTAGACATCGTATTTGCAAAAATCGGCACAATTGTACGCATGCAAAAAAAAAAAAAAGAAATATTTTTAAACTATCGGGGTAACTAAATTGTAATAAACGTTTATGAATAGTAAATATAGTTTTTATTTATGAACAATTTCACCTAACCGGGACAAATTAAAACAGAATGTTAAAAGATTTTTATTTTTTTTTTAAATGAAAACAATTCTTATAAAAATACATTATTTATCAATTTTTTTCTTAAGATAATAGTGTTCAGCTTAATCATAAAAAAATTAAAAGTATTTCTAACTACATAAGTCTTAATTTTGTTGCATCTTTATTTTACGATTCAGAGCAGATTTTAGACAATGAGGAAACTTTTTTTATAAAAAGAAATTGCTGATTTAAATTCTCCAAGAAGATATGCTTTTAACTAATATAATCATTAAGCTGCTTAAAATCTAATTTTTCGAAATTTCATAAAATTAAATAAATGAGGGTAACAAATATTTTACCAAGATTTTCTAATAGAAAACATTTCTTAAATAATTTAATTTATTTGTGAATAAGTCCTGAAAGTTTTATTAAAGTCGGACAATTTTTTGATATTTGCAAGAATTTCCATATCAGTTCAAAAACACTAACAAATGTTATACTATTCTTTGGTTTCCCGCTGACGCAAAACAAAAAAAGACAAAAACATTTTTAACCAAAATGTCGAACGTTCTAAAACTGATGAAAAATGCATTTTAATAATAAAAAATTCTTTGACCTTTCCTCTTAATAATAACATAAAGATTTTGACGATAAAACTTTATTTTTTACTAAATTTGGGCTTTTTTTTCATCATATTTATATATAAAAAATATAATTATTATAACGGCTGAGCTCCTTGCGAAGGTGAATGAGTTGAACAGTGTGGAATAGATGTACAATTTTATGATATTCAGGATGTGATGGGTAAATTGTCGACACTTGATATTTTTAATTTCGAACATGTGAGTTGATTGTCTTTCATTTTGTCGATTGAAAATATAGAAGGGTCAGTTGGGTCACCGTCTGTGAGAAGAAGTGCACCATAACGCAATTCACTCCTTCAGAAATTTGGAAACAGCATGCTGTGCTGTTTGGAATTCACGCCGGAAACTCGAACTCGAATATTTCAGAGTGTTTGTGTGTCAGTCTGAGGACAGTGCATCTTCCCAAGGAGCCTCAGACTGTATATGGAGGCCTACATCAAGTGTCTTGCGCAGTTAGTGCTGAAATGGGTCAAGAGAACAGATGCAGGAAGACACTATTTCTGACAACAGGACTCTGTACCATGCCACACACAAGCAGGAGAACCCAGTCATGGCTGTCAAATAAATTGTCAGACCAAATGACAACTTACATCTGGCCACCTAACACCCCAGACTTCAATCGCCTTGATTATTATGTGTGGGGTGCAGTTGAGCGAGAGACCCCCCCCCACCCTTGTAATACTAAAGATAAACTGAATGCAAAGATTATGGAAGCATTCACCAACTTAAAAAAATGAGACCGTCCAGAATGCCGTGGTTGAAGCCAATGGTGATTTTATTGAATAAGTTGACTCTTTATTATTTCAAAATATATATTATTTTTTTGTAACTTTGGTTACTATATCTGTTAAAATGAGATGTCAGTGTCATTTTCGTTTTGCGTAATTTAGACGGCAATTTATCCATCGCACCCTGTATATGTAAAATATCTAAATCTTTCTAACGATTTCACAGTAAATCTATAAATAATAATCACAATTGATACAATATAGTGAATAGAAGTAAATGAGTATGCTAATGTACAAATTAAAGAGGCACTGTGGAGTCATGGATAGCGGTTCGGATTGAGGAATTGGAGAGCCGAGTTCGAATTCTGGTCAAATTCACTTACGTGCTGATTCCTTTGGGAAAGGTATGAATCCTCCTCTTCTCCCCACCCCTCCGCTAAGCTATGGGTAAATAGCAGGAAAGACCGGGTCTACCACTGAAAGAAATGCCAACCTACTGGCAATCGGAAGATGCATGATCGCCTAAGCGTGTATCATGCATGGCTGAATAAATTAATCACGCATAACTGAATAAATTAGTTGAATAAAAAGAGTAAATAAATTTAAACCAATTAAAACAGTCATACAGGAAAATTTCTCGTCTCCTTTTGTTTGTATGTCTGTTTTCATAGTATTGATTAAATTTTGTACATCCAATAAGATCTTTAATAAATGAAACTGTTATTTTTTTTTAAAAGATAGAATTAGGAAACACAGTAGTGTTAACATTGAACATAAAATATTCCCATCATTAGCAAAGTCAGAACGGACACTTAATTAAATTTTTTATCTATCGTTTCTATCACGTTCTCATTCTTTGATCTACAACTCCAATACCGGCTCCCCTGTAAAACCCGGACTTTACGATGAGTCAAAAACTTCAACGACTAATAAAAACACATTTTGTTAAACATCTGATAAACAAATATTTAAATAATTTGCAAGACCCGGAACTTTGACAATGAGAGGAAATATCAACAGCCAATGGAATAGCCTGAATCTCTTACACATTGAACACGCCTATCTACACAAACAAACTTGTACAGTCATTTATCTACACACCTGTGATGATATTTGCTCGTAAAAACGTCAGTTTTGTTTAGCTGTTGGCTAAGAATTTAATAAAAAATTCATAAAAAGATTAAAATAAAATAAAAAAAAACTCATAAAAATATTTATTTGCATAGAGAAGAAATTGTATAAAAGATGTATTTATCTTAAAATACACTTTTATTTAATTAGCATATAAGATCGAATTAATATACTAAAAATTGACCGCAGTGAAATTTAAACACCGGTAGTGTGATCACTAACGTTCTCACCAATGATTTTAACCGTTTTAATTTTTATAGTGATATTCACCATATACAAGGCTCTGGAGCCACTTGAAGTAGAGGGTTACATAGTAAAACGCAGAATTTATGATAATAGGTATGGAAGATAACGTTTAGCCCTGAACATGAACATTTTAAGATTGTAGTGATCGGGAAAAGATCCTCTTGGGATTTGGTTATACAGAACAGTGGTTAGCGGAAAGAAGTGGTTCAAGTGGAACTTAATTTTACTAATGGAATACGAAAGGAATAAGTTTTCTTTTTACAAATAAAGTGGTATGACGGGACTTACTCGTAATGTAGTTCGTCCGATCATTTTCCATGGAAGTAACGATAGAGCAGTGAGAGGTTTGCTACAGCATGTCTGCGAGAGAGGGCTTGGGGGTGGAAAATAATTTGTCACCCACAAGGACGCAGAGGCGCTTTTGAACTATATCAAGACTAGAAAGTGAGGTCTCAGCAATTCCTGACAGCTGCACTCCATTTTAGACCTGACCTGGCTCTTGTTTAGCAATGGATCGTTTATACGACTTACACTTGTGGCCTGGGTTGAGTTTAAGACACATTAATCACTCAGACACGGAGCCTTCCCGAGGGGGTATCCATTCATCATGACTAGTGGTAGTTCGGGGTCAGATTGGTAACTAGTTAGGTTTTCGAGCCATTGAATGTGACTAGCCATTTGTTCTCCCGCTGCAATCGAAGAAGAGATCACCTGCTAATCTCTGGTTATCCTTAGATTTGGAAGTAAACCCCTTTTTATGTACATTCTCTACCTATATCAAAATGAATGATTTCCCCCAGAACTTGCAATTTTATTTTCTGTTATTGTGTGTGTGAATAATATATTAGTACTTGCAGTATAACCCGGCGTTGCCCGTGCTTGATTAAAAAAATCGTACGACTCATACAGCAATCGCTATCACTTGACTTAAAATATTTTTGCCCTTCCTTGCCTTTAAAGGAGTGCCCTTTGCCGTGCTGATGTTGCTACATGCCTTACTTCTTGCCTATCTCACACTGCGAATTTTTTTAAGCTCTATACTAAACATTAAATCTGTTACGAAAAAAGAACTAAACAAAATGAACACAAAACGATCAGCTTTAAAAAAGGACTCGTAACTGGAAAAACCGAATGAAAAAAGAATGTTAACAACAAATACTTTTTTACACCCAACCCAGTTCTGCGGAATCAGAATCAACGTTGAGTTTAAGCAAGCGAATGAGCCAACTGGAGTAAATTGCTATGCAGATTTAAATTTTTCCCACTTGTGACGAATACAGCTATCGATTTTTTTGCATGCCAATAGAATCTTCCTGCCTATTCGTGGCACCCAGCTATAGGCTCTCACTCTGGCCAGTAGAAAATGGCCGCAAACTAAATGAAAATTGCCGTAGAAGCATGAAAAAATCGATTATTTCCACTATCAATGGGAATTTGGAAATGCAAAGACTGTCTTGGCCTTCCCACTAACTTGGAGCATGTGCATGTAAATTTTGGCGCAAATCCGTCGAAAATTGCGGCCGTGCATTCGTTACACACACACACACACACACACACACACACACACACACACACACACACAACCTGCCTTTTATAGATAGAGATGTAGAATGCGTGCTAAGCGATAATAGCTTAATATCTAACTTTAAAACATATCTTACATATTTCGTCTTATCGATGATACTTTTAACTTGCTTTCATATTTCTATTTAATCATTTTTATGGTTGTTGTTGTTGTAATGAAAAACTGTACTGTTTATTCTATGCGTTTAATTATTTATTTACCTCATGGTTTAATTGTAGAAAAAAATACGTTATATCGGGGTTTGCCTTTGTAAATGATGGTTATCTATCTTTTCCAGTTCATTCATTTGTACCAATAACAGTCATGCTAAAAAAGCTCTCGCAAATGGAGAGAAAATATATTGGTATTCTACAATCACTTAGTATTTCCGTGATATACCCCAACCTTAAAAAGATAATACGAAGGACCCAAATAAGCCAAAGAAATCAATTCGAAAAATGTGATATACATGGAATTATATTATATACAATGATGGAATATAAAAAAAAATATGTCACATCAAAATGAAACAAATGGCTGAAACCACACGATGTGTGAAGCGAACAATTGCAACAAGGTCCGTCTACGAAAAACTAGAGTTGAGGGGCTGAATATAAAAAGGGTGGTTGATTAAATGAAGAAATGGGAGGTACTGAAGTACAAAATCGGATTACTAGGTGTAAAAGTATTGGCGAAGATAGGTAAATTAGTATTATATTAGGCATATTGATATCAATCAGTCGAAAATATTATACACGCATACACTTTATCAGGCAGATATAGAGACAGATGAACTGGTAATAGATAGAGCGATGGATAGCTCACCACATGCATAATGGGCATTATTATATAAAATAATATTTAAACAGATTAATACAAGAATGCATCCACAGAATATATATATATATATATATATATATATATGCATACGTGTGTGTGTGTGTGTGTATGTGTGTGTGTGTGTGTGTTGTGGATTGCCGGATGAAATCCGGTCTCAAAATGAATGAAAAACGCAGGAATGAAATATAGCAAATAAATGTATTGACGTAATAATACAATTGGCAATACGGTTAGTAGATACAAAAATGCGGTTAGTAGCAATAATAATAATAATAATAATAATATATATATATATATATATATATAGTCTGGGAAATTCAGTATCGAAGTATGACTTCCTTCTGAGTCTACGTGCTCGCAACTGTGACTCTTACCAAGCGGTTACCTCACACTCTCACTCTCACTCTCACTCTCTTACTTCCGTTATCACAGTCTCACTGTCTGACTTCCGTGTATTCACCGGCAGCATTACAAGTACACGCTAAGCGAGTCCACTTGTATGAAAAAGGGGTGGACCCCTTAACAATATAACAATTTAACCCAGTCATATAAAAAAGCAAGTAGAAAGGGACGAAGGGAATGATATATTCTTATTTGTAAATTCAAGGGGCCTAAGAATGATAAGTAACAATTCATGTCATGGTTTACGTTCTTAATTAATTTATACAGATACAGAAAGCGATTGTCTCCTTTTAGTGGAGATAAATTACATAACAGTCGCTTAGTGAAGTCAGTGCATGCACTAAACAAGCCGGCAGTCAAATTCATTTCGTTCACAGCAGCCAAACCGAAAAGTTTCTTTAGCTTGGGTTCCCGGTTGCCCGGACAGTGGCTAAATTTACCTCTTCAGCAGCTTATTTGTCCATGGTGCCGTTTCCCTTGGGAATATGTCTTTCCCAGATATAGAAAGAAACTCCAGCTCGCAGTCCTCAATTTCGGAAAACCCAAGACTCGCTTATTCCCACTCGTGGAATATCTACTTTCCTAGGACATCGATAGATCCTGCCTGTTTAAATCTGGAGTCCTCAGCATGGAATATTCGAGAAATTATGTTAAAAAAATACTGAGTATACGTTCCGTTTATTTATTAAGCAGCACATTTATTTATTTTCGTCTACCGGCTTGAATGTTCCCGAAATCTATCATAATTTTATATGTCAATGTACCATAATAATAATAATAATAACAGACACGCACGTGCGCACGCGCAAACGACCACACACGCCCTCGGACACACACGGACACACACGGACACACACACACACACACACACACACACACACACACACACACACACATATATATATATATATATATATATGTGTGTGTGTGTGTGTGTGTATGTATATGTATATATTAAAAATATGGAACTCATATACGGAATCTACTGCTAAAATCGCTGGAAAAATAATCGGTGTGTTGTACCGCACAGTAAATATCTGTCTCCTCTGCTATACTCTAAGTTAAAAAGACAGATCAGACGAAAAATTGAGTATTGGTGACATATCTCTGCTGGAAGCGCCCAATTCTGATTAGCCCGTCTTGCTTGAGTGCAAAAACCTCTTCGTGGCCTTGTTGGTGACAAAGTATTTTCCGACATAAATTATTTTCCAACCCTTTTCGAATAGACGTAATGTCGCCAGCCTCTCGCTGCACTAAAGATATTTCTATAGCTCCACCAGCCTTGACATTAGCAGCTGGGACCCGCAATTTAACGTACAAAACGACAAGTCAGCCTTATTCCTTTCGTATTCCATTAGGAAGTACCACTCGAAGAGCTTATTCAGAAGAACCAGTGTTTTGTGGAACAGATTTCTCGAATGATGTTTTCTAAATCACTGCAATCTTATCCTCTTCAAGTTTACGTATAAACATTATCTTTCCTCAGTAATCACATAAATGAACTTCATACCCTTCCCTTAGGCTCATACAGTACTATACTGTAATCCTAAACCTTGAGTTACTTTTAGACCTCATATTGGGTGTATATTAGTACTATATATATATATATATATATATATATATATATATATATATGTATATATATCAAGAGAGAGAAAGAGAAAGAGAGTGAGAATATGAATATATATATATATATGAATATATATATATATCTATATATATATATATATATATATATATATATATATGAATATATATATATATATATATATATATATATATATATATATATATATATATATATATAATGTTAGAATTATACGATGGCTTCTGAGCGCTCACCGCTTTCATAACAATTATCTGAGTTTATAGATTGGGTCCCATTGGTGATAACCCTGTGTGAAGTCGTCCCCCGGTCGCAGCGCCAACTGTGACGTTCTATCCTGCTCTACCACGGCGCCAGTTGTGACGTCCTCAAACAGCACCACTTGTGACTTCTTCGCCACGGCGCCAGCTGTTCGCTCCTCGCTGATCCGTCCGGGTGTCGCTGCTCCAAACGTGACGTCCGCCTGTCGCGTCAGTCGTGTTGTCTCGTCCTGTGACGACCAACTCGCCTGGTATCGGTCGCGGCACCCAAATGTGACGTTCTAACCTTTTGGTGATTCGGGTGAGAATCTGGTTAGATTTGATATCAGCCTCGTCGCTCCCAACTCGCTTCCAACGCCTGGTTACCAAGGTAACTGCATTGATCTCCAGTCTGCCTACACACGTTGTGAATTGATCTTAGACAAACGAGATCAAACAGTGGTTGGGGCCGTAATGCAAATTGAGTTCAACGGGGGTGATAACACACAAATATGCATAAAAGAAAATAAAATGAAAACTCAAAAAGTTCAAAGTATCAAAGAAAAAGGTAACAAACTTTATGTCTAGTTTTTCGATACATAGGACTGCATCTATCTCCCGACCCGTTCTGTGGATTGTGACACGTCGTTTTCGCTAGGCAAGTTTTAACACTTCAAGTTGTTTGCTCTCTAAGAAATTTGTGTTTCGGTGTGTCTTTGGACGAAAGTCGAAAAAAAACTTACTTCGGTGGTCTGGTCTTAAGTCGCTCTTCAAAATAATTGTTCTTGGTTGAAGACGAGTCCGGAATTTTGCGTGAATCTTGGTCAGCTATCTTGGTCTATCATCTCTGCCGCCAGGGCCCGAACTGATTTCTGCCTGTTGGGGCCTGGCTTTTATTGACGCCGATCAAAACCGGGGTGGGTCTGTTGGCGTCCGGGGGGTTCCTCGATAATTCTAAATACATATCCACCTCTTTTATTTCTGGTTAGGGATTTTCCACTCTTTTCCATTTTTGGTAACTTTTTTTCTCACCCCCTTTTTTTCACCATACTTCTGAGGGGCGTGAACTGCCTCCCACTTCTTCGTAGCAGCTTCTCATACTTACACTCTGGATGGGGGCGTCGACAGCCTTCTTCGTGCGTCACGTGATCACTCTCGGCCAATGAGGTCTTGGTCGGGTATCTTTCCTCCTCCTTCGTGCGTCACGTGATCACCACTTGACCAATGATGTCTTAGTCGGGCGTGAACAATCTGCGGCTTTGTTTCGGAAAAAAAATATCTTGCTTAACTAAAAAAAAAATATATTTTGCTTTTCCTTTTCTTCCTTAATCGCTGTATCATTTCTCTGGCCACCAACGGGAAAATATGAACAATGGGGTCATAATTCTTGTTCTACACGTGGCTTACGTCAGGTATTTTATCGCTAATTTATCAAGATGGTTGGTATTCTTAACATGGCCTCAAAAAAGAATTATCCCCAAGTTTTCAGTCAGTCTGACGTCTCCAAGGAAGAAAGAAAAACACCCCTGGGTCCCATTTATTTTCCTTCGGTACATGTGTCTGATAACATAAATTTATTATCGCAGGCAAAAGTTGTTTTGTCGAAAAGAATTTAGTTAGCGAGACTGCTTGTGTGGGATTTTAATTTTCCATATCTAACTAAGGCTCTGTAGCTACACCTGTGTTTTATCACTTATCAAAATTAACGTTTCAAGTGGACTTTCTTTGGCGAACATTTCTTGATAACACAATTCCATTCGCGCAGGCCAAGTAGGAAAATCGGTCAACGATTACTCGTAGGTGGCCTTTAATTTTCATATCTGTCCAAAGTCTTTTTTAGTCGCCTGTTTCTTTTCGTCACTTATCGAAATAACATTTTCACTTGAATTTTTCCCTTGGCCGGTGTTCTGTGTTGATAATAAGATGCCTTCCCGTACCAATAGTTTGTTTTCATATCCTTAGATAACACTTCCCTACCCACTCAAATCTCATTGTCATTGTAATGACACTCTTTCGCCATTTGCCACTTATCAAAATAACCCTTTTTTTATTGCCTCTTAGCCGTGTGTGTGTTCGCTTATCACCTATGATCCGTCTCGCATTTCTTTCTGCCTTCTTTTCTTTCTCTTTCTTTCTCTGCCTCGTAAATGGTGCCGCACCTGTTTCTTTGACGTTTTTCGTCAGTTTGTGTTCTCGTGGCTTGTATTTTATCTTCTTTCAGAAAATAAATTAAATTCAGCATCTCCCAGGAAAATAGAAATACTTGATAAACGCAGAAGTAAAATCTTAAAGAACTTCTATTGGTAAAAATCTAGGTATGCTATATTTATGGGTAAAAATGGTGAATATATGGTATGTAAATAAGAAAGTGTCCATTGAAATGAGGATCGTGCGGTGACAGTCCGTTTCAGGCTTGAACGCAAACAGCAGATCATATATACAGGTTGCGATTGATAAATTAACATCAGTTGTTGTTTTTAATTTCGCGCATGCGTGTTGTTAGTTTTTGATTTTGTCGATTGCACAATATAGTAGGGTTCGTTGGACACTCTCTGTGCGAAAAAGACCACCATGACGCAATTCACTCCACCAGAAATTAGAAAATGGCATGCTGTACCGCTTGAAATTCGCACCGGAAGTTCCAATTCGAACATTTCAGAGTGTTTGGGTGTCAATCAGATGACAGTACAAATGATTCGGAAAGAGTTAGATTAGTCTAATAGTAGTAATGAAGGTACGATACCTTGGAAAAGAACACCTGAAGTTTTTGGTGAGAGCCTCAGACTCAACACGGGAGTCTATATCAAGAGTCTTGAGGAGGTAGTGGTGCCCTAGATCAGGAGGGTGGCTGCTGGAAGACTCTATGTCTGGCATCAGGACTCTGCATCATGCCAAAGACGGAGGAGAACCCAGTCACGGCTCTCAGACAATTTCTGTGACCGAATCGCCCCTTACATCTGGCTATCTAACTCCACAGACTGCAAACCTCTTGATTAATATGTGTGAGGCGCAGTTGAGCGAAAGACCCCAAAACTCCTTGTAACACCACATTGAATGCAAGGATTGTGGCCTCTGTCACCAGCTCTCACAAGGAGACCGCCCAGAAGAGGAGATTCCGAAGTCATCTGAAGGTCGTGGTTGAAAACACTGGTGATTTTATTAAATAAATTTAGTCTTTCCTATTTTTGTGTAATTTTAGGTAAATATATCTGTTAAAATTTGATGTCAGTGCTATTTTCATTTTAGCATAATTTAGACGGTGATTTATGTATTGCAACCTTTACACACACACACACACACACACACACACACACACACACACACACACACACACACACACATATATATATATATATATATATATTGTCATTCTAAACAGTATGCTTGCTGTTTCACTGCTCACCAGTGTGGCTCGACATCTGATTGCTTATATATATATATATATATATATATATATATTAGCATATAATAGCTTGCTGTTCGTTTCCGAGTATACTTGTTTCTTTGAGTGTCTAACTAATCCCTGTTATAGATGCTTGCTCAGTTATATTTTATTTCCTCATGACCAAGAGAGCCAACCTTTGATTTACCAAGTAGATTTTTGTTACAGTTTCTAGGAGAGAGCGTAGAATCTTGCATGTTCGTACGCTTTGGACACAATGACTTGTGATTTGCTGCATGCAAAAAATATATATATACGATATTTCTTTATGACTTTTCCGTGTGTAGACGTGTCCACTGTATGAGAACACAAATGATCAGCCGCTTATGTAAATGTCAATGTGCAAATTTTCTCAATGTCCCCTTTTTTATATTTGCTCGGAATTAGTTTGGCAAATGAAAAATGATAAACAAATATGATGTCTCTTCATTGTCAAGGAATGTTTATTTATAAAGCAAAGTTTTTGTGGAAAAAAGAGATTCAAAATATGATAAAGTGGGATTATCTACAATAGATTGGTTGTGTAACTTGTATTATCTAGGATGAATGGGCTGTGTAACGGGTATCATCTAGGATGGATGGGTTGTGTTACGGGTATTATCTAGGATGAATGGGTTGTGTAAGAGGTATTATCTAGGATGGTTAGGTTGTATAAGCTGTATTACCTAGGATGGATGGGGCATGTAATGGGTATTATCTAGGATGGATGTCTTGCGTAACGGGTATTATCTAAGATGGATGGGTTGTGTTACGGGTATTACGGGTGGTTTGTGTAACAGGTATGTTCTAGGAAGGATGGGTTGTGTTTGAGGCTATGTTGAAGGGCAGATTCACTTCTCGAGAAACAGCTACCAGACCTCGTTTTATATGGGGTCTACGGGGAATTTTTGGCTGAGTCTATGGGCTCGGATACCCCATACCCCATATTAAATTCGGCCTTGTGTCATATCTGACCGCGTGGGGAGATTGGTAGATATTGTGCATCGGAGATTCGTCACTGGCTCTGCTGGTGAAACTCTCTGCCCAGAGGCAGAGAAGATCCCCAGATGAGGCTATGTCGAAGGGCAGAGTCTCGGCTCGGGAAACAGCTACCCGACCCCGTTTTATACGGCGTCTATGAGGATTTTTTTAGCCGAGCCCACGGGCTCGAATACCCCACATTAAATTCGGCTTTGTGCTACATCTGACTGCGTGGGGCGGTTAGTAGATATCCTGCAGTTGGAGATTCGTCTCTAGTTGTGCTGGTCAAACTCTCTGCCGCCGAGAAAAGAGGATCTCCAGACGAGGCAGATGTGGAAGGGCAGAGTCTCGTCTCAGGAAACAGCTACCCGACACCGTTTTATACGGGTTCTACGTGGGATTTTTGGCCGAGCCTACCGACTAGGATACCTCACATTAAATTCGGCCTTGTGGCGCATCTGACCACGTGGGCCGATTGGTACATATCTTGCAGTTGATGATTCATTGTGGACTTCACTTGACTACTTCTACGCGCCTCTGGTGTTCTTGTCCTAAGTATTATCGTACATTACCTACCTTCGTTTGATTATTCTAGTCAGTAACTTTCCATAGGGTACAACAGTAACACTGGAAAAGTTATGAATCCTCCTCTTCTCTCTTCAGCCATGGATTAATTAGGAAGACATTTATCACTAAATCATTATTACCTTAAAAAATTACAGTCAAATTATTGATAATCCCTAGACAACGAATCATAAGCAAAGTCTAAAAGAATGAAAAATCTGAATTCTAATAAGCACTAAACGAAAACGCATTAATCAACTATCATAACTTAAAAGAAATGATGTAATTTGTACCTCAAGTTTTAGTCTCATTCACAATTAATTTCTAATTTGCGTACTTTTTAATTAAGATATAGGCACGTATAAGAAGGTACAATAAAAATGCTATGAATTAATGTTTATTAATCTGATTGTTTATGAAAAAACTTATTTAGAGTGTTTTGCCGCAATGTATTCTTCTGTTCTTCATATAAGTGGTGATTCTGGGAAATTGCAACTTTACATTTTCCAAATATATCATAATCATTAATATTTTAAACTGAAAATTTTATTTATAATATTTCTATAGTAAATGCATACATCTTTTATATGTCGATAATTTTATAAATGTAAATTTCTGTATCGAATCAAATCGTCCATTTTTTTTTATAAAAATCAGAAATTTCTTTTTATGACCTTCAAAATAAACATGAAAAATATACAAAAAAATGAATAGCGACAAATATTCAAATATGTATTTTTATTATTGGCTTATATTATAAAATTTATCCCTTTAGAATCGTCCATTTTTAGCACTACTGTAATTACTTAGATAATGAAATACTTGACAAAAAAAATAGTTAAATCTTTTCTATTTTAAATTTTAATTCATCGGTAAATATTAAACAAAAATCAGTTTTCATTTATTATGGTTAAACTGAAATATGTTTTACCGCACTAATCGAGTATTACGTATACACTAATCGAATTTTGATATATAAAATGTTAGCGTACTAATCGAATACGAATTAATCGAGGGGTTCCTGTATTTCAAAATATCATTTAAGGTTAAATGGCAGAATAATTGTGGTATAAAGATTGTAATTCAACAATCTTCTGAGCTTCACCACACAACACCAAAAATCGTTGGATATATTAATATTTTTTCTGGAGTAGATCACCGATCTTTACTATTTCTTTGAAAATCGTAAACACCTCAGTTACGAGGCAGATTTAGATTTTAAAAGCCAACTTCACCTAAGCCTGCCGATTGTAAGTGGTCCTTATGTTGAACAATTTTAGAAATCATTATTTATTTATATTTGAACGCATAATTCTAATAAGTGAAGACAATTATTCCTACGATATTTCCGATAAGAATTTAGGCAAGTGCATGAAGAAAGAGCTTACCTTAGAATTATTTAAAGTAATTCACCTTAAGCTTTGAATTGGCATTCTATGTATGTATCTAAATAATGACGCCACTAGAGCTTACTTCACATTTTCCTATTCGGTTCGATCAAATATGAATAGATTTAATGCAAATTTACACGATTTCGTATCAGACTAATGCCTTTAACTTTGTTGCGATTATCAAAACGTTTCGACAAATGTAACCTTTGGCCTTCGTCAAGCCTCTATCGATCCGGCTAAGGATCAAGAATTTTCAAACTTAACTCGTTATTTAATCTCCGGCGTATTTTTTTTTTTTATTCCGTTTAATTCAAGAGTAGTCTCTTCTTGTCCAACTTTATCAGATTAATCTTATTATCTCATTATTATTAATTTCCGATTACTTTATCTTTCATTCTATTTATTATGTGTCTTTTAATAATGCTCAAGTTATTTTCTTTCCACGGCGATGAATTAAGCGACATAAATATTTTAAACACGACAAAACTTACGTAAATTCGCTTCAGCGATCACTTACAGCTCATATAACATGGACGAAAATATTTTTAGCTGATATGGGCCGTGAGAAACTGAAGTTCGAATTCCCTATTCGATTTTCTCTATGACATATGGTTTGCTTATATTTTCTACCATTTTAACGGTCTTAAATTGTCAGCATTTTTTATAAGAAATAGCTATTCCATTTTTAATAGTTTTTCTTTAAAGCATACCAGATGTGAGTTTGGTTTCTTTTCCCCCAATAAGACTTCAAATTGTAATTTTGTTTTAATTTTCAATCAATGCTACTTAATGGGTGTAGTATGTAACATGACCTGATTGCAAGGATATAAAATGCATTGAAAATATTTTTTTACATATTTATCGCTTGTGAAACGCTCTTCCGGCTTACATTCCTGTTAACTTTGATCTTTAAAAATTTACATGTCATGTCAATCGTTAACTTCTGCCTTTTAATTCCAGTTCTTTTATGCTTCTATTTAATTAATAGTTTTTTTTTTTCTTTCTGACATTCGCTCACGCTCAGTAATCAATTGCGTCTTAGTCGCTTTATTGCTTTGCTTGGTGTGAAATGATAAAAAAAACATAAAATAAAACATGAAAAACATAGTCGAAAATAAATGTTTTTCTTTATCCATTATTCGTTCATTACATATTCTTTTCGAAGACATTAAACAGTTGAAATTATTGAAGTGAAATTCAACAATTTCAGTTATTTTTGTAAGACGGATTTTGTTAGGGCTTCTTATATTGAAGTTAAGTCACGTTGAGTCTGGTCAGTGTCTAGATGAGTGACTACATGAGAATGCCACGTGCAGTAAGACTGGATGTGCGGATGGTGTAATGTAGAAAGGCTTAAAGAGCCGAGTTTCAATCATTTCCTTTATATTCACACACGCGTAAATACACTAAGGAAATGTATGTATCCACCTCTTCTCCCCACCCCGGGTATCGTTTATTTAGTAGGATTACTATCAATAAATTATTATCATCTCTAAAAAAATATCACTATCTAGAAAATATTATACGTCTTTAAATAACCTGCTAATAGTTGATAAAAAAAAATGTAATTTTGTTGCCTAATGTGTGCCTGTGCACTTAGATGAGTATAGCGGGAGAAACAACATATTTTGCAGATATTGTTCAGATTAGAGATGGCGGTATCTACACCTATCTCATATGACTAAAATATTTCAATCATTTTACATCTTTCACCAGCCTGAGTAGAGTGCGAGAAGAGTGTTTTAATAGAATCAGAAGCTCTAAATAGATTGCCAGTCATAAGCATATACTTCTGTCCAATTTTCAGTTTTTTCATGCATTTCAGAACATTGCTGTATGCAGGGATCCTCTCCCTATGACAATAATACTAAGAAGTCACTGATTATTCAACTATAGTGAGATTCGAAAACCGTGGTGTCCCCTACTTAAACGCTAACGTAAACATTCGAATATACATCCACCTTATGAATCCATTCTACCTTCACAGTGGAAGAAAAATGACTGGTTACATAAATGCCTCGTATCTTAACTAGAAAGAGTCCATGAACGCCAATCGGGGTCCGAAATACCACCAGTCACGATGAATGAATGTCCCCTTGACGATGCCCTGGGCTTTGAGATAATATTGAGCGATAAACTCACCCCTAACTTCAAGTGGATCTCGTGCATACGATCTATCGTTAAAGATGCAGATAAAATGATCGGTTCTCTGTACCGCTACTGTAGGTACCTGATTCCTCGTGCTATCGTCTATCTCTAAAAGAGACAGATCAGGCCTAAAATGAAGAATTGTTGTCATATTTTGACAGGAGCTAACCAGCCCTCACTTTCCTGCCTGGATAGAGTACAAGTTACGGGGTCCTTGTTTAAAACTTATTTTAAACCATGCAACCACTCTCACACAGACGAGATGCTGCAAGCCTCTCACTGATATATCGCTAGAAAGTGCTCGGGCGAACTGCTTTTCTGCATTCCGTCACTTCTTACCTTCACTGCTAGTACTCTCTATGCCTCACAAATTGTAGGAAATCACTATCATTTCCTTCGTATTCCATTGGTGTGAAGAATGTCCCACTCGAATAGCTTCTTCCTGCGAACCATGTGGCGTTTATATTCAAAGCAATGACGAATGTTAGAATTATAAATACATTGAATGAATTTGAAGTGTTTTGCATTTATTAATTCGAAATTCTGGATTTTCATGAAGGATTTAGTATGTCTCACCACTGCTTTTATTCCTTTTTCATTTCATAATTCCTGTTTTGGAAAGGTTTATCCGAATTCTTCCTTGGTTTAGGAAATGTTTAGCGTACAATCTTCAGCTAAATTTGGAACAGGCACACGATTGCTAGTCGAAGCTTAATTCTTTTTCATGTGTTATTTGAACAATTTATTTCGTTTATCTATCGTTAGAAAAAAGATCTGTCGATAAATACTTCCTACTACTTCAAGAATAGAACCAGCATGAAAGATATTGTGACACTACTTTTCAAGAAGTATTTCACATAAGTTCTTATTTAATCTGAAAAATAACCGAAGATATAGTTCAGAATTTCAACATGAGATCAGCCATGTTGTTTTAAGGAAGATGAGAACAAAAAAGGACAATTTTACTCAAAATCTGAAAGAACCAGATCACATGTTTAGAATACATATTAAGAGTCGGGCACATCACGTGATGTCATGGTTAGCAAGCTTCTTTCGCTAGATCAATAGTGAATTCAATCCTCACTGGGGGAACGATAATTTCTGTCTTCTGCCACAGCTAAGCTTAGAAAATCATATCAGGCGCTTTGACGTAGTGTGATGTTTAGCAAGCTTATCTCGTTAGATCAATTACGACCGAATAGTGAGTTCGAACGTCACTGTGTGTCCCATATTTTCGGCCTTGTGCCACATTTAAGCTACGCTTAGAAAACCACCAAAAGGCACTCCGACGTTGTGCAACGATTTAGCAAGCTTGTCTCACTAGATCAGTTATGATTAAGTAGTTAGATCGATCCTCACAGAGTGAACCATACTTTCGGCCTTGTGTCACATCTAAGATTAAAATAATTTGGTCACCTCGATGTGGTTTATTGCTCAGCAAGCTTAGAAAATTATCATAACGAGAAAAAGGGTGGGTGTAAAGTTTGTGGAAGGCAAAAGAATCAAAGAGAACTCTCAAGTTACTTACCTAATAAGCTTGTGATAATGAATAGATATTAAATGCGAAAATATTGCTTAGTTACAAAGGATACGAAATTGTGGAAGGCCATGATCACTCACGTCTTGAACAGACATATCACCTTAAAAGAAATTGAATTTCCTATGAACACTTATACCAGTTGATCAAAAGGATAACATTTCTATATTAAAATGCATCGATTTTTTTTTTCATTACAACAAAAATAATTTTGTGGAGAACTGTGACCAAAGAGATGTCAACCAATCATTGAAATAAAAAAAAACGATTCCTAAAGAAAGGCACTTTCAAAAAATATAAACTGTTTAGCTAGGAGGGATATGTTTATTGTTAGATTTTAAAGTACTCGATGGCTTTATCATTTCCTCTGATAAGCACTGATGAGAGGAAGAAGTCTTTCGCTCGCCCTTAATAGCCCACCCATTTTCAGCGGCCTGCTGAAACGTTGGACATGTTCAGAGCGAAGCCGCTGTCATTGCGTTATGAATTAATCTCATCTTCCGCCCAGTTGGAGGATTATTTATGATGGCATCGTCAAAGCTGATTGGCGGATTTTATATAACGGTCGGACAAAGTCACGTGAGACTGGCAGTTTGCCAAATACCCAATCAAATTCCATCGGAACAACAAACGTCACACGAATCTATTATGAACAAATAAATGCAGCCAGAGAATTACGTGCACATCTTGCACAGAATGTTGCATTCAGTTTCGGTCGGGATATTAAGAATAACATTAATATATGTAGACAATATAAATAGCATATAAATATATCCAAGATCTTCTTCTTCTTCTTCTTTGTGCTGTGTCCCTTCAGTACGTTAGTGGCCATGGCTCTCCAAAATTTCTTGTCCTTTGTAACACTTCATAAAAATTTTCTCGTTTTTTTATTTTTTTATCTCTCCTAAGCCATGTCCTGCCATCCATTTACTTATTCTGTCTTGTGAAGTTTCAAAAATATTCCATGTCCTCTTTCCTCATTATGTGCTCTATAAATTTAAACTCCCTCTTTTTATGCTAAGTCTAAGTGTCCTTTTTGTCACCAGTTTCTAAAAAATGCCCATGTTGCTCACATGTTGTGTCTATGGTATTGACAACATCCTTCGGAACAGTTTCATTTTTGTTGCATCATGTCTCTTCTCCATTTGAGAGGATATTATCCAGCATTCAATGATTGATATTACATGAGACTTCAGTACTTTTTTTTTAACGATTTTTTATGTCTCTTCTCCATTTGAGAGGAGATTATCCAGCATTCAATGATTGATATTACATGAGACTTCAGTACTTTTTTTTTAACGATTTTTTATGTCTCTTCTCCATTTGAGAGGAGATTATCCAGCATTCAATGATTGATATTACATGAGACTTCAGTACTTTTTTTTTAACGATTTTTTATGTCTCTTCTCCATTTGAGAGGAGATTATCCAGCATTCAATGATTGATATTACATGAGACTTCAGTACTTTTTTTTTTAACGATTTTTTATGTTTCTAAATACTTTTCTTAGGTTGAATCATAAGTCAGTTCAGTTTTGGGAGACCAATTGTAATGACAAATATGTCATCATGACTACACGCAGCAGTTAAGAAGTTTCAAGTATATTTAGTATCTTAGATTTTGCAAGGCAGATGAATCGTACAGAGAGGATTAAAGGCAAACTATTGTTGTTCTCCGTGACGACGCAGAGCTACAGACATGAAGGAAAACACGGAAAAAATGTTTGGAACTCGGTCGTCCTGTTCTAACCAAACCGCTATAATCAGCAACCGACACTTATCAGTCACTTAAAGACGCTCTGATAGGGAAAATCTTCTGTATTGAAAACCAGATTCAAGAATGAAAAACATTTTTTCCCATCAAACCAGCGGAATTTTTCTCAAAAGATTGACACATTCATTCAGTTTGTACGGGTTATCTGTAGATTGTTTAAAACAAGAAAATATTTACATTATTGTCCTCATCTTGGTCGCCATATTTATTACAACGTTTCGGTCGGTGGTGGAATGTCGAACTGAACCCTTTATTTCGTTCTCTGGGGTAGACATTTTTAGTTCCACGTGCCATGTTTAATGGATGTCAGTTATCAGTTATCTCCTGTTAATTTCCCTCTGAAAGTTCTTCACTGCCTTTGCCAGGTACTGAACTCACACTCTTTGGGGCTTGCCACTGGATCTAACTAACACCCTTATCCACTCTGCCATGGTTCCTTGAGGACATATGTGTATGAATTTCTGGGTATTATAAAACTAATGTCTTCAGCAACCATTTTTAGCAGTGCTTATACTTCAATTTTTGCTGTTATCAGTCATGTTTTTACCAGAGCTAATATTGCATTTTTTGTTTTTATTATCGTTTTCCTCTGTGACTCCTTATTACTGGTTCCCATATTGCATTCATTTCTATGCTTGGTTGGCTCAGGAGATTTTTGCGGCCTAGAATATGTGCTGATTCCTTAAGTTTACGAAATTTCCAATGGTGTTCCTTGTCTATGATCTCAACCTGATACTACCTGATTCTCTCTCCATATGTGGTCAGCCACGCCTGATTTTTCCACTTCCCCTTGTGTTACAGCTTTCTGGTGTTCTTGAAGCATTACCTTAAGGGGGCGGTCTGTCTGTCCTTTATATTTTTTCCGCAGCTGCACGGGATAGCGTACACGCAGTCTTTGGTCATGTTTTCCTCTATGGGGGGGTCTTACCCGGGAGAGATATCTGCGAAGTGTCGTCAAGCTTTTGAAGGTTGACCTGATGTTATATGAACCGCATACCCTTTGTATTTTCTCTGATAACCACTTCACATAAGGCAGGCGACTGTTTTCTCTAGTGTTGTTGTTCTCCTCTTGTACCTGCCTATTCCAGTGTTTGGGGGCTGTTGCCATGTACCCAGGTTAGTTGTTACGTTGTAGGGTACAATTTATACTGACCAATTCTTTATCAAATGTCTCTGGGTCGCCACTCATGACCTTTGTTCGGTGTTGTAGGCAGCGGACGACCCCTTTCTTTACGCTATATGGATGGTGTGAGTTGAAATTGTGGTACTGTCCGATGAGTGTCGGTTTACAGTATACGGATGTCTTGAACCCATGCTCTGTTCGAGATATTAGAACATACAGGAATGGGAATGTATTGTTACTCTCTTTCTCCATTGTGAACAGTATCGAAGGTCTTATTGAGTTCACATGGTCCAGTAGAACGTGAACATCTTCAGAACAGAAAATATATTTAGATTGTAAGAATTTTTGTTTTCTTAGATAACAATTGTTTATGGATACACATCTTATAGCTAGAGGAGAAGAGATGGATTCAGAAATTTCCCAGAGTTATTTGTGTTTAACTGAATATAAGGAACCCAACAGGAATTGGAACTCTGCTCTCCGATTAAGAATCCTCAACATTACACCACTTGGCCATCCAAGTTTACCGCACCTAGTATTCGCAAGCGTCATATACCTGGGTAAAAGTATGGAGCAGCTACCTGTTAAGTAGTAATAAGTTACTGCAAATTATACTGAATATTTAATACAATGTAATTATCCTTTTATTTTAAGAATGATTTTGATAAAGAAAACCGTGAACTATTTAATAACTAAACATAATATATCCGTTGTTTTAGTCACGCGATATTTAATTTGAATACTCAAGAAAGAAACATCTTGTTGGCCTTTGACAAAGTAAAATTCTCAAAGTCAGTTCTTGGTTATAACCCTTGAATATATACATATACATTTGAATGCAATTATTTGAAAAATACACAACTACCCGACGGGGTTATATGTTGGAGGTATCAGAAGTTCTATTTTGTGGAAAGTATGATCAACATATTTTTAATCATTTCATCCCAAACAAGGCACTAAAGCCACTATGACGCTAGGGGGTTACTGAGTATAAGAGAATATGAGAAAAAGAAAACATTATGAAGGAGAGAGATCAACAGGAAAACAATGTTATGTTTTCATGAGAAAAAAAGTTCAATGTAATGATCACTGTCCATTGTCTTTGGCAATACAAACTGACCAGAAGGTGTCTAAGGCTAAAGCTTGACATGATCTCAGGGTTGCCCACCGAAATACATCCTGTATATATAAAAAATTATAGGCAAAATCCCTTTGGTAGATGGCTCCTGCTGATAATGAGAAGAGTCTATTAAACTGATGATAATGGACATAGCCAAAAATTAGGCGCAAAATAAAATTTCGACTGGAAGGAAGGAGACATGTCTCAAGCCAACTCAAGAACAGGTATGCTGGGCACAAGCTAACCAAAATACGAGAGCAATGAAACTAATACAAACCGAATATTAAATCCATTCAGATAAATGTAGCGTCAATTTCAAACAGATATGTATTTGGATTTCCTTCCCGATGCTTTGACTTTTAACCGATAAAAGAATATTTTTTAGTAATCCCTATTCTAGTAATATATTGTGACCATTGCATACATTATGTTTTAACAATGTTCAATTTTCTCACTTTGTTCATTAAACTACAACTCTGTTTGGGGAATCGTTCAATTTCCCATAGCAGGGATACCTATCCATATGCGACATGACATTCTAAATATGCCGAAATTATGTGATTGTTGACAAGAGCAGCCTCTCTAAGCGCTACCAAAATGTTCAGGCTCCTTAATAACAGTCGGAATCTAGCTACTAGAAAAGGGCCAACCCGCCACCACCATAAGGAAAAGTCGAAAACACCGATCAGTCAGATCACCAAAAAGTTAAAACTGTTAAATCATTAAAGCTATGAAAGAAACAAAGGAACGGGTAAATCATATTCTAAACGGGAAGCAAGGGATAAACCTCAACTCCTGTTCAAGAAAGGGGGAAAAAGCAATAGGCGAACCTATCTACTTCTATTAACTCGTTCTCAACAGAGAAGACATTGGTGCATTTAGCGAGAAACCATCTCCAAGAAGGTTGTGGTACCTTGTTACTCCAGGACAGAAAGTTAAACGGTTAGAGAGGGCAAAAATAATCTCGAATAAGTTAAAAAATGATCCTGAATTAATATATATATATATATATATATATATATATATATATATATATATATATAAGGCAGGATGTGTGTGTGTGTGTGTAACGAATGCACGGCCGCAATTTTCGACGGATTTGACACCAAAATTTACATGCACATGTTCCAAGTTAGTGGGAAGGCTAAGACCGACTTTGCATTTCCCAATTCCCATTCATAGTGGAAATAATCGATTTTTTCATGCTTCTACGGCAGTTTTCATGTAGTTTGCGGCCATTTTCTACTGGCCAGAGTGAGAGCCTATAGTTGGCTGCCACGAATAGGCAGGAAGATTCTATTGGCCAGCGTGAGAGCCACCAGCTCACTGACACAAATGTTAACTAGCATGCAAAAAAATCGATAGCTGCATTCGTCACAAGTGGGAAAAATTTAAATCTGCACGGCACTTTACTCCAATTGGCTCATTCGGTTGCTTAAACTCAACGTTGATTCTGATTCTGCAGAACTGAGTTGGGTGTGAAAAAGTATTTGTTTTATTAACATTCTTTTTTCATTCAGTTTTTCCAGTTACGAGTCCCTTTTTAAAGCTGACCGTTTTGTGTTCATTTTGTTTATTTCTTTTTCGTAACAGAATTAATGTTTAGTATAGAGATTAGAAAAAATTCGCAGTGTGACATAGGCAAGAAGTAAGGCATGTAGCAACATCAGCACGGCAAAGGGCACTCCTTTAAAGGCAAGGAAGGGCAAAAATATTTTAAGTCAAGTGATAGCGATTGCTGTATGCGTCGTACGATTTTGGAATCTATCACGGGCAACGGCAGGCCATGCTGCTAGTGTATATATATATATATATATATATATATATATATATATATATATATATATATATATATATATATATATATATGAACTTTATTTTAATCCTTCATGATCTTCCGATGCTTAGCTATGATTAATAAATGAACATGTCATTTATGATCGATTTCATCTACTCAAAGTAGAGTACAATAGCTTTATAGAACACTGGGAAAATTTCAGTAAGATATTTTAATCATTTCCAAAATAGAACGATTCAAACCTTAATCTAACAAATGGATAATTTTGCTTTTACTCGATTTGGACAATTTTGCAATTACAACCGGTATATAACATTGTAAAGATATCACTGTAAATAGTTCGATGGACCACTTTTAAATCATAATTTTGGTGTAATCTATCTTTTTAAGATGAAAGCTGTTCCCTAGAATGACACAGAGGAATTCGGAATACGTTTTGGTTAACTAAAAATACAGACCATATATACTAAACCGCCATTATTAGTAATTGTTTGTTACTCTCCGTTTTTATACTTTCGCTTTTTCTTCCGCCCTCACTTAGAATTTCAACAACGATTAAATCTAAACCTCATCTCGAATGTTGTAGACTTTATAGCAAGCCCATGGCGCGCCCTTTGATGACTTTAATAGTTCCAGTTTCAAGGGCAATTACGCAACATGGTAGATCATAGTAAATGTAAGAATAATGAGAAATATAGTGTTTGCACGGTCACCCATACACCCGGTCTTGTGTAAATCTTGTTCATGAGAGAAAACAGAGAGAAAGAGAAAAAAAAGACAAAAAAATGCCAAGGAAGAAATACAGAAAATAATGTGAAAAGAAAGAAATGAAGAAAAGTGTTGAAAGTCAGAAAAGTAAAATTAAAAATAACGACAAAAAGATATAAATAAAAAGAAAGGACAAATCTATCTATCTATATTATTCATAAATTGTGAAATATCTCTCTCTCTCTCGATATATATATATATATATATATATATATATATATATATATATGCGTTTCCACAGTTTTCATCCTATTTCGATTATTTTTCTTTTTTTTTGAGATATAATACTTCACTGCCTGTTTTGAGTCCAAATTGGCTGGAAAAAATTACAACCTTGAAGCCGAAAAATCGAAAAAAACTGATTGTTTACACTTTGCGCAAAAATCAAAGGCAAAATTTAATGTCTGTAAAAAACAGCGTACAATCAATTTAGAGAGTTGAAATCTAACGCAAAAGATTATTAGAATTAAAAATATATTTATATATTATAAATAAAAATTATCGTACATTATTCTTATTCTTATTTTGCAAGATTGAGAACATAAAAACGGTCCTTTTCAGAGTCACCGCCATTCAAATTGTTACCCCACCCCCATTTCGATGTGCCTCAGTTGCACCCAATTGTTGTTACTAATATTGTGAGCTGACTTTAAACTGCTCCAACTGAATGGCAAAAAAATTCCTGGTCGAAGACGGGTTATACTAATAGTATATATATATATATATATATATATATATATATATATATATATATATATATATATATATATATATACACATGTGGTAAAACTATGACATATTCCCAGATCAATTTTTTCCAGTTGCCATCTTATACCAATTTGTCATGTTTACAGAATTGATCTGGGAATTTAACTATATTGTCGACATGGAAAGGAAAAAAATCCTCTTAGTATAAAGGAAATTTACATTCACCAGGAAGAGGCTTACGCAGAATTTTGATTTTTTTTATGTAACTATAACAACAACAACATTTCGATTTCATTTTTGCCTTGAAAAGTCGGAAGACGAAAGGCGTCGGCAAGAAACAATGATTTTTTTTTCCAATTCTTGTCTTATACCAATTTGTCTGACTTATCCACAGAATTGATCCGGGATATTAAATACACACACACACACACACACACACACACACACACACACACACACATATATATATATATATATATATATATATATATATATATGCATGTTTCATAAAAAACGACAGACAGGGTACTACTGTAGAAAAGAAAGCTCTTGTTAGAACACAAGAAAAATTAAATAAAAAAAGGATTTCTGCCTAAATATACAACTCTCTCTCTCTCTCTCTCTCTATATATATATATATATATATATATATATATAAGAGTAGCATACCTTCATTCAAGCATATTTCATTAAATATTATAAACATATCTCTATTTTTATAATAATCCTTTCTAGTACTCTAATTGTTTTCTTACTGTTAAGTTCATCAAGGAAGGTACTGTAGTTTTTGTTAACCTAAGTATAACAGATCGCATTCACGCGGGTTTACAAAAAATCACCATCACAACTATTATAGTTACATTAAGTTTATTTTCGAAATTCACACTTGCAGATAAACTCGGAGGAGATCGAAAGTTCTTGGTTTACCAAAAAATACGGCGCCGTCTTTAATAAATTTCAACAGAACATCAAGAAGATAATTAGAGAGACATGAAAGAATATTATAAAAATACTCATAATATCACTATATTATTTGATGAAACATGTTTGAATACACACACACGCACACACACAAATATATATATGATATAATATAACGATATATGAATTTGTATAATTTTATATATCATCAACCAGTATTTAGAGAAATAAGACAAACTGTAAAATTTCTTAAAACGCGTCACGAAATTTTCTAGTTTGTCACACACACACACACACACACACACACACACACACACACACACACACACACACACACACACACACTTTACAAAAGAATATCATCGTATTTGCTTTGATAAAGTCCCCTAATAACGAAAGACATCGGCTAAAATATTTTCATATTGTCATTTTACAAATACACATCTGAATTTTTACCCCATCACAAACATACACACACACACACTCATATATATATATATATATATATATATATATATATATATATATAAGACAGGGAAGAGAAATAAAAAGTAGCAAGCATCGTAAAATAAAAAAAACCTGGAAACATTTGAAACTGAAAAGCGAAGATTTTAAAAAAAGATGAAAAACGTAAAATGAGTGAAAAGAAACAAAAATAATCTAGGAAAAATATGGAAGAAAATAGGAATATGATGAAAAAATAAACAATTATCAGATTGTGGAGAAGATTGGGAACACGCTAAATACCAGTAGTGCCTGATTACAGTACGTTTAACGACAAAAAAGAGAGATCGTGATCCGAAAAACCGTAAATAGAATGCACTTTAACTGTATTCTTAAGCGATAAGGTCGGTTTCTTGCAAAAAAAAAAAAAAACTTAAAATATACGTAAAATAAACAAGACATTACTACATTTTTTTTTAATTGCTAGAAAAATAGAGTTTACAATACGCAATTGAATCTAATTTGGCAATTCCTTAGGATATACTGAAATAAACAAAATCACTCAATGCAGAAAAGAATATTTCAACAGGGTCATCGAAGTTTACTTTGTCGATGGCATCATAATAATCATCATAACGTGAGAAAAACTGTTCGACTTCACGTAGCATTTCATTTCAATTTCATAGAATTTATATCGTTAAAATAAAAATTAAAGTGGAATCTGAAAAAAAAAAGAATGGATGAAAGACAAAGACTAAGCATTAAACTATGATTAACCTCTGCGATAAAGTAAATAAAAAATTTGGAATAGAAGGAAGGAATGAAAACGAAAGGATGTATGATAAGATTTCGACAAATTAGAGAGAGAACGAACAAAAGAGAGAAATGAAGGTTTATAAAGAATGAATGAAAATGTTAAAGTAAAAAGAAAGAAGAAATGAAACGGACGAATAAGGATGAACGACATCATTTAGAAAGAAAGAATCAAAGAAAGATAGAGAGTAAGAAAGAAAGATAGAGAGTAAGAAAGAAAGATAGAGAGTAAGAAAGAAAGATAGAGAGTAAGAAAGAAAGATAGAGAGTAAGAAAGATAGTGTGAAAAAACAAGGAGTAAAAGAGTGAAAGAAAAGAAAGAAAGAATGGTTGGTTGATTTTGTTTAGCGACATGTCTACTTCCATGTGTTATTTAATACCGAAATCTGAATATTTTTTACCTAATTTTATGCATTCAGCTACACCTATTTTGTACATAATTTTATACTTTCAGAGTCCGAATAATGTAAATAGTGTACATAATAGCTCATCTCAGAAATATAGACAGGTATATATATATATATATATATATATATATATATATATATATATTGTATACATAAAATGTATTATTGGCAATTTTACTATAAAAATTTATTTTTATATTTTGCTTTAGTGATGCATTGATTGGCATTTTGCTATAAAAATACATTCTTACACATCTTATTATAAAAATATATGTGTGTTTGCGTGTATACAAAACTCCAAAATTTGATTGAACGGCTATGTTCTATGTTAATTAGTGACGTTACTTTACTCATTAAATAATTTTGAGAACGGTTACGATTTAAGTTTTGCTGTTTATAGATTTGAGTTCCTCGTTGTGTGCAAAATATGTTTAATAAAATAGCTTCTTAATTACATTGTAATGAAGTTTCTATTTGAGAATAACATCAAATTTCACATATTGATAACAAAAAATTAAGAGTTAAATAAATCTTTTGCTGAGAGAAAGGCATTCAACTAATGTTATATCTCGGTAAACAAACTTTTAAAAGTTTAGAAATGGTTTTATATACTGTTGTGGAGTGATTTCACAGTGGAGGCTTGTATTTGTACTAAGTCGGTCCTAAAATAGGTTCGACGTACAAAACGTTAAGAACTTGATATGATAGGTAATGACGCAGAGCAATCTAGTTGTAGTCGCTGATACTTTTGTATCCGACTAACGGTCGTCCGGCATCGATTGACTAAGCGACTCCTCGTTACTTTTACTACCCCTACTTATTATAGTGGGAGAGTCTATATATAGAATAGATGTGTTCCACTATAACATATACACATAAAGAGAAAAAAAATCAGCTAAGACCTACGTGCAGAAAATAATTTGGTCCAACCAAATTCGGGTTTCGTCTGCGTATTTTTAATACTATGTCCCTTCAGCGAATCGAGAGCATGAAAGAAAAATGTATTGCTAAAAATTTTATTTGGTCGCATATTCCCACAATGAGGCCGAGATCGAATCCTAACATGGTCTATTTTTTAAGAAGGTGACTTCTTTATGATATCGGCCTCTGGAGATGAACCAAGCGGGCAGTGTCCTTGGCAAGTGCTTGAAAATGAGAGCAATTGAGTCAAACTGGATAGACAGAACAGTTTAAAATCTGTTGATGTTTTTGCTAACACAAAGTCACAAGTCATCGTGACTGAGTGTTCGAGCGTGCTGGCCTTGCACAACTACTAATTATACGTTCTACCCCAGAAACTATAACTACGGTCTGTTCAATATTTACAGTATAACGCACTATTTGGCTCTGTGGGTGCTGAAGAAATCTATATACGCCCGGGCAGGGATCTGCAACAGGGATTATCTAGATACACTAGTAAACGGGCATACTAGGAATCGTGTAGCCAGCAAATATCATATGTAATCTGAAAAAAAGGAAGAATTGTTACTGACTACATATATGCTCATCTCTTTCTTCATATATGCTTATCGGGAATAAAATAAAAAAAAACATATTTGGTAGATTCTGAAAAAGAATTCCTAAAGATGTCTACGAATGCATTTATTGAAATAATTAGAGCGAGGAATTCGAAATATATGTTAAATTTGACGATAGGGATACGCTTACTTTTCCCCGGACCCAATTTTACTTTCAAAAGTAGCTTTGAAAGATCTAGCTGCTTAATGAAAGAAAGTAACATGTCAGCATATAGGGTCCTTATTTTGTTGTTTTCTTTTCTTTTTTTTTTTTTAGTTCCGCTTCTCTGGTATCAAGAGAAAGCGGATACTGGCGCCATTTTGTAACTTTCCTGTTTCACCGGCAACCATATGAGAAGTAAACAGCAAAGCGGTTGTGAGTGAAAAGAGCAAAACAAGCCGACTTCGACCCACGCCTCATTATCAAACAAATTTGACATTAGATTCATTATTCTCACACTCTAGAACAATTGTTTGACTGTGGGATTTGAGACCGCCCTAAAATGGCACGAGAAACAGTCAGCAAAAAATTATTAATTTCTTTCGTTAACTTTTATATTTTAATTGAATATTCGTTTTTTTTTTTCGTTTCGTTACTTCTTTTCTTTAATCATTAATGTAATAGTTTTCTTCCTTTTTTTTTTTTACAAAATTGTTGCTACTATTTTTTCCATTTTTGTTCTTCCTCTCTTATATTGTTCGTTTTATTTCATTCATTTTCTGGGACTTTCTTTTTACCATTATTTTTTAAGTATTTACATTAGTCGGACTACTGTCCTCATCTTTGTCGCCATATTTGTCACAACGTTTCGGCCGTTGTACGCTCCGGCCTTCTTCAGGTGGTAGGAATTTCGAACTGAACCCTTTATTTCGATCGCTGGGGTAGACTGTTCTAGTTCCACGTGCCATGTTTGGTGGATATCAGTTATCTCCTGCTAATTTTCCCTCTGAAAGTTCTCCACTGCCTTAACCAGACACATGGCACAGTGGATAAAGGCGTTGGTTAGATCCAGTGACAGACCCAAAGAAGGTGAGTTCAATTCCTGGTTGAAAATCGAAATTCCTACCACCTGAAGAAGGCCGGAGCGTACAACGGCCGAAACGTTGTGACAAATATGGCGACAAAGATGAGGACAATAGTCCGACTAATGTAAATACTGTACATAATACCTCATCTCAGAAATATAGACAGATTATTTTTTCTTTTTGGTAGATAAATTATATAGACACTGTCCAACTGTTGTTTTTTCCAAGCGCTTTCAGCTATACATTTAGCCATTTTCAATGTTGAAATATATTAACTGTTAACAAGAAATAGATTGTTGTATATATGTATTTATAGTATTCACATTATTTGGACTATTGTCCTCGTCTTTGTCGACATATTTATTACAACGTTTCGGCCGTTGTACGCTCCAGCCTTCTTCAAGTAGTTGGACTGTCGAACCTTTATTTCGCTCACTGGGGTAGACTGTGCCATGTGTCCTTGAGAACACAGGGCACAGTGGATAAAGGCGTTTGTTAGATCCAGTGACAGGACTCAAAGAGTGTGAGTTCAATACTCGGCTAAGGCAGTGGAGAACTTTTAGAGTGAAATTAACAGGAGATAACTGATAACTGACATCCATTAAACATGAAATACTGTACATAATACCTCATCTCAGAAATATAGACAGATTATTTTTTCAGTTACCAAATTCTTTTTTAATGTTCTAAGATTGTTTTCTTTCTTTCTAAATGCATTAAACTTTCTTTCTTATACGCTTTATATTTAATTAAAATTACTTTAAACCATATTTGTTTTCATACATTATAATTATCCGTATATATTCTTTCTCCCTCAGCTTTTTTTTTTCTTTCTTTACGGTCTTCATTTTCTTTTCTTTTCTTTTTCTACTTTCTTTGCGATTACTTCTTTTTTTTTTCTTTCGTGTTACAACCATATAGGGATGAAACACCGGTAATCATGGAAGTTAAGCAACGACAAGCCTGGTAGGTACCTAGATGGGTAATTGTTTAAGTGCTTTAATCTTCGGGTGCGAGTAATGTAATGATTAATTGTGCGGGTGGTGTAATGGGTGACCATTCGGGATTTGATATCGGGAAGCCGCCGTGTTCCAGTTCCAGTCGGGTTTGTTATATTCACTTACACGCATATACGTTTAGGAAATATATGATTCCACCAAAATTCTTACAACCTATATATAATTTCTGGATTTAAATAACGAGTAAAGTGTTGATAAGCTTTAAAAACCAATTAATCGATCAACTTAAAAACCAATTAATCGATCAACTTAAAAAACCAATTAATCGATCAATCTTTCTTCTATCCAATTTTCGTTGTTCATTTGTTGTTTGTTTTTTGTTTATCTTTTCTTTCTTTCTCTTTTCCTTTCGATTTCTTTGATTCTTTGTATTTTCTTTCGATTTATTTCACTTTCTTTCTTTCTTTATTTGTTTCATTCATTTTTTTTCGTTCGATTGATTTTTGTGTTTGTTGGTTTCTTTCTAGTTTGTTTTCAATTTCTTTCTTTGTTTTCTTTCTTTTTTCCTCTTTCTATTTTTCTTTCGTTTTCTTTCTTTGCGTCATTTTTTTGGTTCAATTTCTTTTCATCTTCTTTCTTTCTTTCTTTCTTTCTTTGCTTTCAATTTCTTTTTCTTTCGATTTCTTTTGTCTTGTTCTTCCTTCTTTCTTTGTTCTTTCTATTTTCCGTCCGATTTCTATGATTCTTTCTAGCTTTCTTTCTTTTCTTCTATTTTCCGTTTTCATTTATTTCTTTGCTTTTTATTTTCTATTTTCTTTTTTCCTTCTTTCTTTTCGTCGGTTTCGTTTTTTTTCTTTTTCTTTCTTTTTTTTCCTTTGATTTCCTTTTTGATTTTTTTTTGGTTTATTTTTTTTATATCTTTCGATTTCTTTCTTTCTCCCGATTTCTTTCTTCATTTTTTCTTTCTCCCGATTTCTTTCTTTGCTTCCTACTTTGTGTTTCTTTCTTTCTATTTCCAGCCATATTTCTCTTCTCCGGTTAATTTATTTTCTTGAATCATATGCATTTTTATTTTTATTCGATTCTTTTTTCGCCCGTCTAATTTGTTTAAACACAACTTTTATTTAAACATTGTTTTCCTTAAGTACACTTTGTCCATTTCTTTTCTATTTGTTGGTCATTCGCCATAATAAAAACATTTTTAGTACAAAAACTGATTAGTATTTCTTAAGAATTAATGTAAAGAAAGCAGCAGTTGGCGGCTGTCAGAAACATTTCCAATTCTGCAGGAAAACATTTATACTGCTGCAGACACATACAGGAATATGTACACATATTAATTCGAATTTTTGATTACTTCTGGAGTTATTATAGCGAATGCACATAATTGAAATAGACGCCTCATTTTTATTTTTACATTAAAGAGTGTGTATTACGTCTATCGGTCTGCTTATTCGACAAAACATAATAAAGTTTATGCGCATTCCAATAGGAATTGAACATGATTCCCGCCACTTTACAGGATAAATCACTGAATGGCCCGACGTGCTTTACTACAACTCTCTTTTTATCATTGATATATATATATATATATATATATATATATATATATATATATATATATATATATATATTGTGAGATGGCTCTCAATGTTAACTGTTAAATAAGACGTACAATACATTTAATAAGAGACGCTCTTTCTTTGTTTTTTTTTTTTTTTGCTTCCCTATTTGTTTTCCTACTGAATCTTGTTTCGGCGAAGAAAGATGAGGAAAGAAATTTGGGGTCGCTTAACAGCAAACAGAATACCCCATCCCCAAACAAATAATGGTAGGAAAAGAATTTGGTGTGGTTTGACAACAAACAGAAGGACCTCCTAAGAATGTGAGTAAGAATCGGTCAGCTACGCACACCTGGCATACTACAGCAAGTGAGATTTTCGCATTGTAGCTTTAGTTTCCCGATGATCTCCAACGACAACAGTTCGGGAAAAATAGATTCTCATCGTAAGGAATGAGAAATACAGTCATATCCCCATTTCCATATTTGTTGTGTAGGGAATGAGTAAATTTCCTCCCAGAGATCTTGAGTCTATTTGAGAATTTAATGGAATTTAATTTAAAGGAATATTTTCTTCCAAAATAGATACAGAGAAAACTTACCTTCAAATCGGAGGCAATCCAAGTAACTACGGGAAACGGAACATAAACATTATTCCCGAATTCTATATTTCATATTGCGGAAGAAAGAACACCCAACATTTTTGAACACTCTACATCAACATGCTTTACTCCTAATTCCTGAAACATTAACCTTTGTAATTGCATCCAATGTCAGTTAAGTGTTCTTTTATTAATTGTATGTCTGTCACTCCAAACTTTTCCCTTACTTTGTATTTTATTATATAAAATTTATTTATAAATTTTAATCTTGTGATTGTCGGTATCTGTTCCTATCTGAGCGAACCCATCTTTTCTTTTTTTTACCTGGGGTTCATAGCTATATACGTTGGCAATTCGAAACAATATATATATATATATATATATATATATATATATGTGTGTGTGTGTGTGTGTGTGTGTGTGTGTGTGTGTGTGTGTGTGTGTTAGTGTTAGACGCAAAAACTGGCTTTCGGAACCATGTTATAGTCTGGCAGGTAGCTAGCATTATAGTCAAATGGTCACTCAAAATAATCTTTTCTGCTCTCACGCACACACACACACACGTAGACGCACATATATAGATAGATATATACTATGATTAATAATTAATATGCCTTTCGTTCCTCACAAGTCGGTTCAAAATGGTTACGAAATGTTTACTTATTAATGTACATTTTACCTGTGTTATTTTACAACGAGCACTGTTTTTTTTAATGAATCCAGTGAGGTACGTCCCTTTCACTTACGTGCAAATACCCTTGGAAAAAATATGAATCCATCACCCCTCACCGCTATAGGTTGGATAGCAGGACAGACTTGTAGGCAAACAGTCTAGCGTAGAATAAACGACAAGCTAGTTCGGGAATATTTCATGCATTTCGATGTAGACATGGTCCCCAATAGTCCGTATCACATATGACACTTAACTGATTGTTTCATTAACACCAGCTGCATTAACACACACACACACACATATATATATATATATATATATATATATATATATATATATATATATATATATATATATATATATATATATATATATATATATATGTATGTATAATTATTTATCTAAAAATATGTTTCCATCGCTACATAAGAGTTCCCAAAGAACTTTGGATTATTTACCTAATAGGTTCTTTCCTATTTTCTATATAATTTTACACACACACACACATATATATATATATATATATATATATATATATATATATATATATATATATAATGCAAGAAAGACTGTTTTTTTTTCGCGCATAAGCACAGAAGGAAATAAGGGAATTTATGGATGACATTTCTTGATATTTGAGCGCAGTTAAGCAGATGCGTTGAAACCATCAGAAAATACATGACAATCAATCAGATTAGCAGACATTCTTCCTTTTTCAGGAACTTTAACAAGTGGCAGTTACAGAAGTAATATTAATTGAAAGAACATTTCTGATGAATCCAGCGGTCGGTAATCTATCCAACTTAAAATAGTTTTCTTATTTATTTTTGTCAAATGGTGATGAAACATATTGTTTTCCCCGACTGACGAAACACAATTTTTCAATGACATAATAACTCCATCTGCTATGTACCAAGCTAACCTACAATTATGAAACATATAAACTGATCGATTGGACGTATAACGGGTTTTTCATTTAATATGTAAAATGATAGATAATTATCAATATTCTAATCAATATTTGATCCCAGTTCATATATAGCTAATATCTCTGCTTTAGTGGTGCTTTGTGGGGGGTTTTTGAGTGGAGTCATCGATATCGGCTTGCGAAAGTATAGAGCCGGGTTCGAATTCGAGTTGAGTTTATTACATTCATTAACCTGCTTGGACTCATAACTTTGGAAAAGGTATTAATCCATGTTTACACCTTAGGCTAGGTGTAAATAGAAGGACAGACTGCTTCCTTGTTTCGTAACCGGTCTCAGAAAAAGACAATTCTGAATTCAAAAACCGTATGTAGCTCTAACGAAGTACATACTATTTTGCTAATTAAAGAATCTTCGATTTTACAATGACTGTATAATCCAGACTGCAGTGGTTATTTCAGTCAAGAAAATATTTCGCGCTTGAAACAGTATTTTTTATACCTACAGAATAAATAATCCCAAAGTCCCCCTTTTCTGTCTTCTATAGTTATATCCCCTGTTTTTGAACAGTGGTAGGGGTTTTATTCCTTGATTTCTGTTCCCGGTACTTCTAAAGTATTTTTAATTCTATTTCACTCGCAGTAGCCTTTGCATCTTAGTGGCATTATCGACTTGGGGTGAATTGATTATAAAAAATCAATAATCCTTGAAGTATCAATACGGATATATATTTCTTTAAATCAGAGCGGCTGAACATATTCCTCTCTTTTGTAACCCCAAATTTCATCGAATTTTTTTATTACATCGAGTTTATAATCAGAAAGAAAAAGTTGAAGATACTTGGACACCCAATGAGGAAACGTGAGGGTGCTATACCTCAGGTGACATATTGAAGACAAGATGGACAGAAAGAAATAGTGACTAACCTACTTAACAAGCTTTTGTAAAGGATGGCCGAACGGCAGTGGGGAGCAGTTCGTAATATAGATAACTCCTGCTAAAAGATTAAAAGAATATGAATATGTGCTGAGATGTAATCGTTAACGCCCTAAAAAGGCACTGCATTTTAAAGAATTAGATTTTTGCATCACCATGATACTCACGCATATAACTGAATATCCAATTTCATCCCATGTCTCTCTTTAGATATGAAAATCCTACCTTGGGAGTCAAGTGTCTCCCGTTTGAGAAAGTTTAGTTTCTCTGTTGTTTAAGCGAATATAAAATTTAATCGGAATCTGAATATTTAATTATAAGAGAGAAGGTATTTCGTCTTCATATTATGAAGCTTATAATATGTGGCATCCTCGATAATCTATGAATCTGAGTCCAAAATGTTGCCTTTAGAGCTGATGGCGGCGTAGTATATGTTATGGCTGTGCAGGCCCAAACAAGAGTGATACTCTCGATAGCAACCAATGCATGTGAAGACGCTCTTCTCCGATGTTGCTGTTCTCTTTCCTTCGAGTATAACTCACCCCGTTTGCAAGCCCCGTTTCTTCTCTCCTCGCTTCAGTCTTCACTCCAATTCGCGTCTCCTGCTTGAGCGATCGTTGTCGACGTTTTCGCAAATCTCGAATCCGTTATCATCACCCTCATGTCACTTTTTAAGACGTCCTTGAAGCGAAGATGAGGTCGCCCTCGTGTCCTCTTGCCAGTGGCCATTTCTCCATACAGAAGAACGTTCGGAATCCTTGTTGCTTCCCGTGTTTTGCCGTCGCTGTAAGGTGACACCAGGTCGCGGAAAGGCAGGATTTTATGAGAGATCGGTGACACGTCACCTCTCTTCACGTTTCCGGTCTTGTCCAAGGGGAATGTACAGTCCAATACGTCGTTGTCGCACGAGTTACCAGAACAAAGTTGAAAATAACATCGGACTCTTTTAGCGATTCGGGTTCCGGAGTTGTGCTCAGGATTCGGTATAGCTGAAAGGCAGCTGAGATTTAAATTCAATGTTGCCCTTCTCTTAGTTGGCCCACCCTCCTGGGCTGACGAGTTCCATCTACCTGAAGTATAGAGCAAAAGCTATTTTGTTACTTTAAATATTCATGTTTTAACTTTAATTAATAATCAGATGTGTTCGGTAACATAAAGTTAACTAATCATGACAGATACAAGCACTGAAAATACGACAGAAATTTAATTTACAGATCAATAAAATCGAGTAAAATACTCATTAAAGAATAACATACATTGGTCTAATTGCCAAATTAGTCTTTAAAATAAAATGCATTTTCGGAATATCTCATTTAACTTCTTATCGGTTTTCGTAAATGAAAATAAAGAAATGTATCAGCGTGCAGATTTTACTTATGTTGAAGAAAGATCTCTTTAATTATCCGAAATAGAATATTGCAAATTATGACATATTTTAGTTTAATTAAAAAAAAAACGTACAAAAGGGTCTGTTTGGCAAGTAATATGGTAAGATTGGGAAAGGATAGGAAACGGAAACGTAGACATAACGGAAGTATGCTATCGCGCGTTGAAGTTAAAGCGGAAGTTAACAAAGCTCAAACGTGCTGACAGAGCAGAATAAATATATGATTAATTTGGGTGAATCACGGAATAACCAAATTTAATTAACTCATCATTCGAGATTATAGACCACATTTTAAAGGAAAGATGCATTCAAAAGTATGTACAAAAATATATATATATATATATATATATATATATATATATATATATATATATATATATATACTCAATTTTAGTTTAATGTTAACGGTTCAAGCAATTATTACTGAAATCAACTGTTCGCATTAATAGCCTCATTATTCTTTCATAAAATATTTTATATTGCTTTTTTTTGTATGACTTTACGCTTCATGTCAATTATGGAAACTAAAAGTTTCATTTAGTGAATGATATAAACATCTATATACCATTTTTTTCATCGTTTTCGCACCAAGCAAGGCAATAAAGTTACTAATCCTCAAGGGATTACTGATTGTTAGCGAATATGAGAAAATATTCCATTAAGGAGATTGAGAAAATAAAAGAATAACAGTCAAGAAAACAGAAGATAACGATTGGCATCGCGTTTAAAATAGTGAAGATCAAAGTTGACTGGGATGTGAGCAAGAGTTTCACAAGCGAGAAGAAACTGTTAACATAGAACTTACGGTTCCATCTAGCCATTTCAATCGTAAAATGAGGAGACCTCGCCGCCAATCTAGTAGTTGGTTTATATGTAATTAAAATTAAGAAGAAACTGAGTTGTTTTTATATATAATAGATACTTTCGCCTATCACACTGTTCACTCAAGTTCCACACCCTTTGAGCAGAAGTAGTGGTTTATTCTTTGTTTCCTCTTTAGGATTGGTCTTCCGGTTCCTTCTCCGAAAGTCTTCGCATTCTCTTTCACTCACAGTAACCCTTTCGCGTCTTAGCGACATTATCGCCTTTCTTGAGTCGAAATAATTTAAAAAATATGTAAAATATGGCAGCCATTTGTATGAAATATCCTGACAGACAATATTCCAAGATAATAGTCATATTGGCTATTTAACAAATGAAGAGAATTATTTTAGGAATTCAAAACCTGAAAAATAACGCAGGAAAATGCAAAAGTGATCAGCAATTATCACTGAACCGTGCAAGAGTTGGTTGAAGGTCCCGAACAACATTGACGATTGTCTGATAAGGGAAAATGTTGGAATTTAACTCACCAACTTTTATCATTAGAAAAGTTATAGAAAATCCATCTTTGTCGCACTATGTAGCTACATATAGTAACTTGGGGTATAGTTGAAAAGCACAAGATCTCGTTTCCTCAATCAAAAGATATATAAAAAAAAGTATAAGGAATCTCTAGACTCCATTTAAAAGACATGTAATGAAAATCGAATTAAATAGACAGTGGGTAACTTAAAAAACAAATGCGTGTCAGCAACAGACACATTACGAAACTCAATGGGCTGGGGGAAGGAGACCAAATCTGTCTGAATAGTAGCAGAAACCACTCTCAAAATAAAAGATTTCAAAAAGGCGAAGGTGGTCACATATTCACGGGTTGCATTCAATATCACCATCATCATCAGCATCATCACCATCATTAGTCCCATAACTAGGTTTGATTGTAGGGTCGCTGAACACGTGACTCCTTCCCACGATATATCTGGATTGAATGCCTAGAAGGTATTAGTTCATGCACAGCGTATCTTCGGCCAGATGACTCTCAACGTAATATTTAGCGTATACTCGTATTTGTTAAATACGAGTGTCTACTAAAAATAAAATCTGAGTAAAAAAAAAAAAAAAATTCTGTCGGATGAATAAATAAAAATTTCATCCGCTTCCGTTACAAATTGGTGTGTTTACGTTGGGACAGGAAACTGAAAAGATACGTCTATTTCAAAGCCAGAGAAAAAAATCTGTTTAAAAGCATTATTCAACTTTGCTGAGTCATCGACACAATCTGTAGCCGAGAGCTCAAATCATGTCAGGTATAGTGACGGTTTTACCTAGAGCAACGTAGGTTCGAAGAACGCTTATTTTTCTTGAATAAGTTTTCTCGAATATTCAGGCCGTTAGAAGAAAATAAATAAATATACCTATTAATAAATGAACTCAAATACATGTATCCACTGAAAATAATGTGTAAGTAATATATAGGACCTCTGCGAACATATTATCTTTTCATTTTTTTTAACTAGATCACTTCATGTCATTCTATTGATATTGTTTCTATCCCCAATGGCCGAAATGGTTGTGAAAATCAATGTTCCTTTCGACATATAGGAAAATGGCATATAAGATTTCTATTAACATAGATTAACAACCACATATATTTATTTTTCATTCGTTGATTTCACTCTTTATTTCTCTTACCTATGTACACAGATATACCCAGAGATTATTCGCGCAGCTGGCAGATGCGTTTACATTAGACTGGATTTCCAGAAAATAAAAGATGGAGTTTATTCCCCAATCTGTGACTTTCTCGTGTCTCTCACTTCCTCATATTGTGCACGACGGGAAACCCTCGTGGCTTGCAAGATATTTGTCTTTTCGATGAATGTTACTGACATATTAGCTTTAAGTTCAATTACTTTTATTACTTGAGGGAACTAATTCTGATGGAAACACTATCGCGCCACTATCAGCTTATGCCTAACTCCAACATTGTCAGCGCTTCTACCGTTGCCGCTAACATTACGTCAACCATCAATTTAGTTACATCCATTGTCGAACAATAATAGCCACCATCATCACAATAGTCATCATCATAAACATCATCATCCTTATATGAACAAACAACTGTCTGCTGTACACTTACTATCCCTACTCTCACATCTTTCGGATCGGAACTTAGATTAGCAGACTGGTGGCTGAGAGATCATGTATCTATTTTCATCTATTAATCTTGAAGGTGAATATCAGTGATTATATCCCTGATATGATGACAGATTTCTCACACTGATATCATCATGAAACAGAGTGAACTGTTACGTAATATCTGTCCTCCTATATGACAGTGAATGCTGGACAATCTCATCACAGATGAAGAGGAGACGTGAGACAGCAAACCTTTGGTGGAGATACTATGGACGGAATATTTGAGTAACGACGATGTTATAGAGAACATGAAAACAAAAAGGTCACTCATCAAGAAGAGAGAGTTGAAATTTCTAGGGAATATAATGAGGAAAGAAGGCTTGGAAAATCTAATACTCGCATGACAGACTGAAGGCAAGAAAGACAACTTATTTTGTTAACTTGAGTAAATGGATTGCGGAAATGAGTTTAGAATAAAAAAGAAAAAAAAACTAATTTTATTAAGAGTTTGTAAAGAGACAGCATTGCTTTAGGCAAAGATAGGAGGTTGGGGAGAACCATTTCTTGAAAGCACAAATCAAATAGATCAAGAATAAGTATATTAATTACTAGCTATGATACCTAGCATTGTACGGGTGATATTATTTCCTTTGTGCAGTCGTTTGTTTCATTAATATTAAATTCGAAAATGATATTAGCGAACTTGTCCGAATTAAAGCAGTTTAATCGGCTTACGCATTCTGACGTACTTTTATGTCATATACACTATGTTATAACAGGATGAATTACAATATGCTTCTCATTATACACTGTTAAACAAGCATTGCCTATTAATCTTTATAAGTGCTTATCACGCTATATGCTAGGGCTGAGATCTAGATGCTAATGTCGTTGTCACATTCAAAGTAGAAAACTGCTTAGAAAAAAATCTTGTTATAAAATCCGTCAACAATTCTTTCCGTATAATGGTAACAATAGTTGATATTATAAAAGAACGTCATTAATAAAATATGAAGATGAATAAAAATTATTTGGTACACCCCCCCCCATTTAACCAATTGGTCAGTACTAAGTTAGCCCAGAAGTTCCTTCATTTAATTGATAAACATTTTCTTAAAAGTAATCCTCTTAATAAAATATTTAACAGAAAGCCACTAAAACTAAGTTATAGCTGCACCGATAATCTTGAGAAAATTATAAAGGAACACAATAATATAATTTTAAACCAATTCAGAAATTTGGATAATAATGCACATTCTAAGATATATACTGTTGATAATATTAACCAATACAAATGCAGGAATTCTAAAGAATAGCCATTACGAAACAGATATTTAACCAACTCTCTTCTTTATCTCAGTACTATTTCGACAATAGAGAATCCTACTGTTGAAAAAAATTATATTGGTAAGACTAAGAGTTATTTTAAGACTAGTTGGCACCTACATAACCTATCCTTCAACAATAGTACTTATAAAAATAGTACATCTCTTTCTAAATATTTTTTGAATTTAAAAGAAGTTAAAACTCCGAATGTAAAATGGAAATTCTTTAAAAACTACATGTAGACCTTGAAATGAACTAAGTTTACAACAGAAAATTGGAAATTATCAGATTTTCTGATAAAAAAGAAAGAAGTGAATTTATTGTAAATTGTAGTCATAGTTTACCTTCTACCTTAAATATGTTTAAACTTTTAATTTAATAATACTTTTTCTTATAGTAATAATCAAGAGATGAACTGCGGTGCACCGTATATGGATCTATATTCTATTTTTAAGATTCATTTTGATTTAATATAGCTCTGTACTGAAGTTTAGTTAGTATTATTAACATCTTATATAGATGTACAGGTGTTTAGTTAATATTATTAAAATCTTGCGTTGATTAGACACTATTATTAACATCTTATATGGATTCTCTTTGGTTGTATATTAATTTGATAAATTAGTTTTGTATTTATGATCAGTTTTTTTTTAAACGGTCAAATTATTTACCAGTTTCTTAAAGGAGACTTTTATTCATTAACTGCAAAATTTTATGTAGTTAGCTGACTGAGCATATAACTACTTAGCATTGTATTAATTTACCTCCTCACCACTTTCGCTTTTACTTCTTAGGAAAGTTGAACGCCAGACTTCTATATATCTTAGAAATAAGGTAAGCATTTGTATATGTCCATAATGAAATTGTCTTGGATTTATATACAAACAACTTCGTGACACGACCTATATAATAGAAAAAAGATTCGGTGAGTTTGAATTTAGCATTGGTCACATTTGATTGGTTAATCACGTTAACGCGCACAAGCCTATTTTTAATTTTTTTTTCTCGAGTAAAAAGAGGAAGTATTCTGCTTTTTGAAATTAAAATAAACGTTCACTCTCTAGTAGTGTAACATCACCCGAGGAGACACATTTGTAGTGTTGAAACATAATTGCAAGTGTGTAGCGATTTTTAATATGTTTTGTTTTAATATCCTAAAAGAAATAATAGTTAGCTCTAAATCATGTTGAACCCTTTTTTAAATTAAATGCTACGAACAGTGGAAATATTATATTTTTATATTCTAAATTTGTTCTTTATTATTATCTACTTTTTTAATTTTTATGTAATTTACTTTATTATATTTTATAATATTTTATTTATTTTATTGTATTTATGTTGAATATTATTATTATCAGTATTATTATTATTACTATTATTATTATTCGTAGTAGTAGTAATTTAAAATTGTGATGATTATTATTATGCGATGATGATGCTTGCGGTCTAAAATGACATGATTATTAGACATATTGTTGTAACTCTTTTAATTCTGATCACCCGCTCCCTAATATATTAACTTGTTCAGCTCTTTAAGAAAAACTATGTTCTTGGTCATCCTATTTTATTTTTGATATTGTCTCATCATTTATTTCTTCTATCTTTTGTTTCTCACACACACACATTCTCTTTCTCTCGTCGTCCTTCCCTCTCTCTCCCCTTCCCTCTCTATCTTCACCTTCTATCACTTTCTTTCTCGCCTCCCTAAATTTAAAAAAAAATGTATATTGTTTTTTTTCAGTCTTCTTTTAATTTTTAATTATAAAACTTTTTTCCTTTTTCCATTTTTTCCCCCCTTTTCTTTCTCCCCTCTGTCTGGACGGATTGATTCCATTTCTATAAAATTTCGCTCTGAAGAGATGAATTTATAAATATATTCATGAAATAAATTATAACCGAGATGGATTTTATGATTTTCTTGACTTATATATATATATATATATATATATATATATATATATATATATATATATATATATATATATATATAAAAGGTTAAGTGCTTTAAACCAGAGTATTAACACATGAAAAGAAAATGGCGGACTACCATTTTCTTATTCCTCAACTCGCTGAAGCTCCTCTTGACCCACATTGAAAACCTTCTATATACGACAATCACGAGATCCGCAAGCTATTAGGGTCTTAGGGTCACCAAGTGTACTGCAGCCACAATTATAGTTTGGCTTTCTGGGCAAGATATTCTGACGAAACTCAACGCTCTCCAGGTCGGATTTGAATTCAGATATTTTCCTTCTCCAAGATAGGTTGCATGCCAAGGCTAGAAGAAATGAAAGCAGGACAGCCTTTCCTGCTATTCATTTATAGCTGAAGGCGAGAAGACATCGATTTCCACCTTTCCAAAGTATGTGCATGCAATGGACTCGACTGGAACTCGAACACTTGACCTGAAGATTGTTTTGAAGCATGAAACTGACATTTACCACACAGCTTTAATTCCTGTCCTATCCTCTCACTCTCTGTCTCTTTTCTTTCCGTCTCCCCCCCCTCTCTCTCTCTCTATATATATATATATATATATATATATATATATATATATATATCCCAATTTTATTTGAATATATTTTTTCAAAAATTAGATATTCTGTTCAAGCAATCATTGCTTACATGCCTAAATTTATATTTCTTATAATGTGTTGTAGATTTCGATCTTTATTTTGTATGTTGCTGTAGGCTATTCATTTCCTCTTAATTTATACGTGCAATTTCATTTCGTAAACAGTGAATATACTGCCTTAAAATCTATTTCAACTGAAAGTCGTACACGACTGACAGCGCTTCAAGCAAATTTGTAGACATGTGCAATACTGCATTAGAAATTTTCATAAAACGAGCACAAACGCACATTTTTAAAGAAGATTGTGTAGAGCTAGTCATCCAAGCGAGAAAGACAATCAATTCCCTTATCGCCATATTGTAATATCATGTTAACGTAAACAGTTCTTTAATTCATGTAAAGACATACACACATATATACATTGCATACATATATACATATATATGAAAGAATTGTAAGAGAGGTATATATACAGATGTACAAGGGGGATGTAAATTCTATGATAAATATAAAAATACATAAACTCGAAGACACAAACTGGATACAGAAATATAAGTAATGATTTATCTGGATGTTTTACGACTTATCAACCTTTAGACGGTTATTTAAGTCCTGGAAATATTTTTAGATTTCAAGATCTGTTCGGAGTTAATGTTTTACTGCGACGTCTTAATATTTACCACCTAGCATATGGGAGAAGAGGTGGATTTATACCTTTTCAAAATATGTTTGTGAGTCAAGTGGATATCACGAACCGGCTGGAATTCGAACTCGTCTCACCAATTTCCAATTCCAGAACGTTATCCATTACACCACTCGCACTTCCAAGTTTACAATACCTGTAATTTTCAAGAGGTCACCCATCTAGTTATTGAACAGACTCGGCAATACTTAACTTTCTTAATCATCTGAGAACCGGTCTCTCAACCTGATATGGCCGTAAGCCTATAAGTAATGAATAAGATGGAGTAAAATGTATCGATAAAATTTGATTCGCAAATATATTCATTGATTTACAGTTATATTGAATTGAAGAGAATACACTGGAACTTGCGTATCTAGAAAACATTTCCCGAGACTTACCCGAAGGAGTGTGTTGTTCGCCAATTTTTTTGTTTAATACTAAAAATGGCGGAGGATGAACTCGGTGTAGACGCTGCCAACGACGGTTAAAGAAATACACCATTCTGTCGTTTATTGAGGAAGTTGGTTGGGATCTGCCTTGGGGGCGGGTATAATTTCGTGCTTTAAAATTATTGCCCTGCAGACATCTGCAATGAACTCAACAAAATGGAAGCTCCAGGTCAAAGCGACCAGTGCGCATGCGTGATAACACTATGGTCTATTGAATATTTGATACTTTTTCTCTCCCAGCTTACGAGGAAGCAAACTGGCAGACTTAACAAATAATAATAGTAATAATAAAACGTGAAAATTTATATTTTTTTAGAATTTTAGTTAGAAATACTTCCTGTTTGAGATTATAAACCAGAAAAATATATTCAACGATATTTTACTAAACTTATAAGGAATCATTTGGTACTGCTGTCGGTTAAAATTTATAAAATCTTTCTCATAAAACAATTTTCCAGGAAAATAGGTATATCAAATCCAGTAGTTGTTATCGCTCTTTCCAGTTTTGATTGATTCTTAACTCTTTATACAGAGTAATGTGGAAAATCAACATCTTGATTACGTAACTATTTAATCTTCGAGATACATGTGCAATCAATTTCAGTTGTTGCTGCTATTAAAAAAACAACAAGCGATACGTTTTCTATTATTTGATAGAGTTATTTGAGATTCTGTAGCGCAAGTCTACGAAGAAGCAGTTAATCTACTGATAGTCATGAAAGCAATCCAGAAGATCATATCCACACTATTTTTGTCCTCTGTACGAATACAAATTTATTATTATTTTTAACCTCTTATAAGAAATATTAACATTGACAAACAACGTCGTGGAAAACATTCTTATGTACTAATTGAAATCGCCTTAATTATAAGGATAGTGCCTAAAGTTATCAACTCAGTGCCTCTCTTTGCTTGACTAAACAGGTCTGGCTGGTAAAATTTCATTCGCCATACTGTATCATAAAAAATAAAACACAAAAAATAACCCAGCGCTTTCCATACAGGATGCTTGGTTGATGGATATCCGTTTTCCAAATAATATTTTCCATATGTACTAACAGTGTAAGGTCAGTTGGCAGGTCATGACGCCTGTGGCATTTTTTTTGTTAAAAATATACATCTTTTAGAAACAGCTAACCGACATATAAATGCCACAAAAATTTCTACATTAACAAAAAGCATGTACTGCATGTGGCCTGTGTAGGGAGAACAAATACGGAAAATATTTTCTTTTTACTGCATTGTAAACCTATTCTTTATTTCTCAAAAGCACTATTTGCTATTACTATGCACTTTCAGGTTTCTGTACGGCACTTGCCTTTCGTTTTTCATTACTACACTATGCAGTAGTTTGTAAGTACTGTAAGCGCCAGTAGTAGATACAAGTGTGTGAGCAAATATCCCTTTTCATTTAAATAGTCTAATTGACGTCTACCGGCCTGGAGAATTGAAAGAATTAATATGCCGATCGGTAGGGATGGAAACTGAAAGAAATGTGTACTTCTTAAAAAAGTAAATGAGCCTTGCTTTAGGCAAATGTCTCTGATGACTGTAAGATTCCCAACCGAATCTTTGTTTGGTTTCATTTCTTATGTTTAGCGGCATGTCAACCGTTATGGGTTATTTAATGGCGAACTCTAAATATTTTGTACGCCATTTTATGGTTTCAACTGCATATATCATGAAAGAAATTTAATGCTTTCAATTACATATATTTTGAACGGAATTTTATACCTTCAACTATAGATATATTGCACATAATTTTATACTCTCTGGGTAGACATATGTTTTATAGATATTGTTGTAACAAGAAAGGGTTACTAAATGAGGAATAAGCAAAATGGACGTTGGAAATGGAAATGGTAATCTTTATAACATCAACAAAATACAATACACGCCAGCGGCGTGAAGTAGGTAAGCCACCGCTAGTGGTGGACAACTGAGACAGCATATTACGATATTTACCTGCCTGTCCACGAGGTAAGATGCGGCAGAAGGCCAAACTTAATGTGGCCAAATCTGAGCCCATGGGCTCGGGCAAAAATTGCTCTTATGAAGTTGAGGGATCCTATTTAATCAAGTAGTAGGTCTACTGTTAAGAAATGTGGTTCACTGTGTCACACCAAGTAATTCTTCTTATTAGAATTCATCATGCACATTCATAAATCTACAAGTGCATTGAACACTGTTGCCGTATCCGCTCGGCTGCTACAGCTATATATCTCAAGATTCTTGACCAAATTCAAAGAAAGATATGTAATGTTATCGATCCTGACTTTCTCACCGATGTAATGTAGCTTCCTTCTACCTTTTCTGTAAATAGTTTCATGGAAGCTGTTCTAATAAAATTGGTACCATGCCGCGTGATTTTCAGAGCAGTACTTGTTTGGCTAATAGGTATCATCGTTTTTGTGTTGGATTAGCTAGATGCAATGGAAATTTCTATTTTAATGTTTTCTCGTATTTCGCTCATACAGAAATCTCTTCCAGCTTCTAGCTTTCCAGTCAACTAAACTTTAAATAAATTATCAATCGCCACCTTCTATTTTCTTTATTTTCTTGTTCTCTCTCCTGAATGTTTTCTTTTTCTCAACTTCTCTCACTTCTCCGTAATTATTTGCATCTTAGCGGCTCTATTCCCACAATTGGCGTGAAATAGAGATAGAAAATTGTTACAAGAACATCTTACACATAAAATATTCGAACACTTTTCGCTGTCTAATATTATTGCTTAACACTGTTTATTTTTTCAATCTGGACCTGTATGGTAGGACTCTATAAATATGCGTGGCAGGTAATCTAAAAGGAAGTCTAAACAGTGGACGAAAGCATTCCACTATCTCTCCAAATAAATCATAGCGATTCAAGAGTAATATAGAGAAAAAATGTGTAGAGAGTTATAATCGCCTAAGCCAAGATGTTGTCATTTAGAACAAACCTCGAGATTTGGCTCATACCCAGTCTAGGAGAACAACAACTCTAAATACAAAACACATGGAGAAGACAACAGGAAAACAACCTGATATCTTTAGCAAGAAATCATGGCAATTCACAGATAATAAAATGCATCTGTGGAGCAAAGCGGCCATATATGTTCGGAATGGTCATGAAATTTTAAAGAAAATTATTTGACATTGGTAACAAATATAGGTTAATCATAGTTTTAACGATTTTCTTACAGACCTGATCTGCTTGTTTTAAAACGATTACGCAACAAACTCGGCCTAAACAGTAAATGCAAAACCTTTGGCAATCGTCAAGAACACATGAGCAAGTGGATAAAAGCGTTGATTGAATCCAGTGACTTGACCCAAAGAATTGTGAGTACAATACCTGGCTACTGTAGTGGTTAACAGAAACTAGGAGAGTTGAGTTAAAAGGGAGTTAACCGAAACATCCGGAAGAAGCATGGCATGAAGAAACAGAATAATCTACCCGGTGGATGAAATAAAGTGTTCTGTTCGAAATTCTAATCCCGTGAAGAAGGGAGGAGCGCACAACAACCGAAACGTCGTGAATATGTTAATAAAGATGAGGACAACAGTCCAAACAATGTAAATAATATAAATATCTATCTAGATAAGTATACATTTATTTTACAAATTACGAAAAAAATGGTCCTTCTAAAAGAAAAACTACCCCATTCTGTACCACATTTTAGGAATTTTTTTATAACCAACTAAAATGTTGCTTAGCTTTCGTATTGTTTATTTACTACTTTAGACGTTTTAAGTTGCATACGATTTGTTAACTATTCGAATATATTATTTGCAGACGCGAGGCTGCCACAACTTTGTCCTTTCACAATATATTTACTAAACCGAACAGCTAACAAATGCTTTACCAGAAGATAATATTTTATAGGAAGGCGATATTATTGATAAAAGATGACTGCGCTGCCGGCTGAAGTGTGAAATAAAATGCTTCTATAACTCTTCTTTTGACGTCTATCGGTTTCTCTAAACGTTACTCTTAAAAATATGCGAAATAAATACCCTGTCAATTCGTATACTTTTTAAACACAAGGGACAGGACAAGAGACGGTAGTTAAATTGAGCTTTTTCCGTTTAGTATCGATGATGAAAGAGAAAGAAAATGTTGTAAGAATCTAGTCACATACTTTAAGCAGACTAGATTAAAATCAGGTGTGCCATTATATATTCTGGTAAATATCCATAAAAAAATATTTGCACAGTGACGAGAATTTGAAAATCTACTTTCAAACAGGTGAGATAATTTAGATATCTGAGAAGCGTATTAACAGAGGACGGAAAGTATAATAGGGAAATCCGAAGGCGCATTTGGATTAATGAAATATGCCTTCCAAAAGCTGAACGTAGTATTAAGAAGCAGAAAAATATAGTTAAAATAGAGCTTACTGAGCAGTAATGTAATATCGACCCTCGTATATGACAGTGAATCCTAGACAACCTCCTTACGGATAAAAAAGAGACATTGCCAGAACGAAATATTGTTTTACAAAAAGATACTAAGAATATAATGAACGGAATATGTGAACGACGACGAAGATCTACAGACAATGGGAACAAAAAGCAAATTATACTTAACATTAAAAAGATACAGTTAAAATTTCTGGGGCATATAATGAGGAAAGACGTCTTGGAAAATTTCATACTCATAGGGAAGATTGAAACCGAAAGGACAGAGGTAAATAACGCATAACCTAGCTAGGGAACTTAAGTAAATGGATGGCGGAGCATGGTTTAAGAGAATTAAAAAAAGACAAAAAAGATTAAGAGCTGCAAAGGGGAGGAAATTTTCGAAAGACAATATCACCAATGTCCTGAAGCGATACGGTAAATAGAAGAAGAATTTTCACATGTATTGCTGATGAATTGTCGTTATCAGGAAAATAAATTTAGTTTACATCAACGAGACAAAACATGAATCGTGTGAAATATATCAACGTTTGATTTGCACAAAGTAAAACAGGATGATTGGAGTTTGGTGTGCACGAGAGCCGGAAATATAGACATACGTTTTTTTTGCACAAGAGTCAAGCGGATAAACATAGGCTTGGTTTGCTCGTGAGTCATATTGTTTAGACATATGTTTGGTATTCACTTGTATCCAAAAAGCAGATATATGTTTGATTTGTAAAAGAGTCGGAAAGATAGACATATGTATAATAAAGAGGCTGCTCATTTCCGTTGGGATTACTCATCTGATCGGGGATTTACTTTGTGTATTCTTGATCCCAACTGATAATATTCAGGTCGAGAGGCCATAATAAATTTATACAAATTTGACAACATCATTAGTTTACACCATTTATAGTTCACGTGACCAAGACTCTCAAGTTGATATCTTGTAAAAAATGTTGACTGGTATTGATTATGCAGATGACCTAGCTTTCACCGCAGACAACATTACCAATAACACAGCACTCCTTCATCAGCTAGAAAATCTTGCTAAAGATGTTGGACTCTATGTCAGTGTCCCTAAAACTGAATTCATAAGCTGCAACAAGCAAAGCGCGATATAAACTGTCTCGAGTGAATCAATAAAATTCGTCGAATCATTTACATACAAAAGAAGCGAAATAAATTCTATTGAAAAGAATACGAAATTTCGCCTAGCTAATGCCTAGGACGCCTTGAATAAAAGGAATCTAATCTGAAAATCTGATCTACCAGACAACCTCAAACGGAGATTCTTTCGCGCCACGGTAGAGGCCGTTTTGATGTATGGTGCCACTGCTTGGACATTAACTAAAACCATTGATTCGAAGCTAGATGGAACATACACCCAGATGCTGAGAGCTATACTTACAATCTCTTGGAGACAAGATCCAACTAAATCACAGCTCTATGCACCCATACCTAATATTTCTAGAATCTTAAGTGAACGTAAATTGCGCTTTGAGGCGAGCAAAAACAAGAGGTTGCGAGTGATCTACTTGTCTGGACGCCCAGGCATGAAACAGGACGGCTTGGTCGCCCTGCAAATATATACATTGACCAACTATGTTATGATATAGAATGCCTCCCTAATGACCTCCGACTTTGACGCAGGACATGATAGACTCACAAATGTTCGTACTAGCTCGAACGAATAATAATAATAAGAAGAATACATTATGAACTCATCTGACTTCCTTCACTTTTATCTTCGTTAAAAAATTTGAGATAGTTTTGTGCCGATGTTGGGAATTTTATTTTATTTCATATCAGTCATTAAATCTATGTAAATTGCAAAACAAAGGTAAAATGTTTCCTGCGGACTATGCCTTGTGATATTATAGTAGCGCAACTATCAACGGCTTTCGAAGAATTTCTTCTACCGAATTTTACTTATAAGCACAAATCAAGCCGTGTTATAGTATTCATGAACTTCACAATTTTGCCATATGATCATCACCTCAGACTGATATTATAAAATTTAAATGCTATTCCAATACTGAGATTCGAACTCGGGTGTCATGCTCAGGACGCTAAGTTTCTATATACTATACATCATTTCGTTAGAAGCTTATATCATTTGGCTGGTTTAGAGGCAAAAAACATCCCTACCCCTGTTTTCAACCTCATACACACTATTCAACCTCTGACTGCGCAGGAAATGAGCCATAGCTCGGAAATGTTGAGATCTGATGGGGTAAGGTCTGGACTGTAGTTATGTTGAGTTAGCACTTCCAGCTTCTCGGGTTTCTCAAATGTGCACTTGGTCACATTGGCAGTGTGTCCTGGGGAAAGTGTGTGCGTCTTCGATTAACCAATGCCGGGTAATGGGATTTAAAAGCATCACATACACCTTTGCCCTTTGCAGAACCTAACCATCAGGGTCAAGGTGATATGCACTCCTTGAAACTACACTAAGCGCACATGATAACTTTCTGTTCAAACAGCATTTGTTTGATAACAGATTCTGAACCCTGGGCGAAACGAAACTACCGACTTCCCTTATTAGGATTTCGAAAATAGAATTTTCATCCCCAGTCAAAATTCAAAGACCAAAACGGGAATCTTGATTATTTGCTAGAAATTTACAAATGCTTACACGTCTCGAAAACTAAAACCAGTGACATTACATCATCATCGAATGGACCATGAATTTAACAGCCATTGCGATAAAGGGATGTTCTCGGCGGTGTGAGGGAGTTGAGGCTCGTGCCTTAAGACTCTATTGGGACTTAAAATTAACTCAGACCTCAAATGTAACTCGTACATAAGGTCCATCACTAAAGAATATGGAAAACTGGTCGGTTTCCTGTACTGCTCAATTAAGAACCTGATTCAAGCGGATATTCCCTAACAGTACAAGAGCCTGATCAGACCGAAAAAGGAGTTATACTATCATATATGGATAGTAGCTGCCCGGCGTTCACTTTCCCCGGTTAGATAGAACCCCAAAAGAGTTTCGGCGTCTTTGTGGATGACGAAATATTTCCCACCCTACAACACCTTTCCTATAAACGAAATGTCTTTAGACGCTTGCTACTCTGGTATCTGTCTATATATCTGAGATGAGATATACAATATTTACATTGTTGGGATTATCATCATTATTTTTGTTGCCATATTTATCACAACGTTTCGACCGTTCTACGCCCCGGCCTTCTTCAGGTGGTTGGAACGTCGAACTGAACCCTTTCTTTCGCTCACTGGTTCGCTCACTAGTTCCACCTGCCATATCTAATGGATGTCAGTTGTCGGTTATATTCTGTTAATTCCCAACTCCAAGTTCTCCACCGCCTTAACCAGGTATTGAACTCACACTGTTTGCGCCCTGTCACTGGATCTATCTAACGCCTTTATCCATTGTGCCATGTGTCCTTGCTACTCTATCATAGAAAACTGGAAACTGTACAGACGAAGTAAATTCTATGGAATTAGTTCCACCAGAGATAACTTTCACGAGTAAGACTCGCCATGTCACGCATATTGTAGCCAACCCACCTCATTCAATTCGTATTCCATTGGGAAGATGTAAGTTTCACTCGAGAAAATACTTCTCACAAACGAATGCTTCTTCGATCACTCCAATCCTAACCAAATCAAGTCTAGTGCATACAATTTTCTTCCCCACGTATATCCTTAAACTGTGACCCTTAATTTCTATCCCTCTCCCTCGATGGACACTTTGGTCTAGACAGGGTTTAATTTAGTTGAGACTGGTCATTGGTCATTTCATGATGATTTCGCGCTTCTACTTCTGCTGACAATGAACGAATGCTTGCCTTTGGCTGTTGTTCAACAATGTCAATCAAGGCCTCAGAAAGTTTCCCTAACTTTGGATTGCATTTGAGGCAGGTGCCACAGTCCATGAAACGTCTGGAACCGTTTTGTGACACACACGTTCGTTGACAGTTCCGGGAACTTCCATGTGATTAATTTATTTTACAAATGCCCTTGCAGTCAGTTCGTTTTTTCAGAGGTAGCGTAAAATGTTTCTAATTACATTTTTTCAACACTCAATTTAAAATAAAGCAAGGACACATGTCACGGTGGATAAAGGCGTTGGTTAGATCCAGTGACAGGACCCAAAGACTGTGAGTTCAATACCCGGTTAAGACAGTGGAGAACTTTCAAAGGGAAATGAACAGGAGATAACTGATAACTGACATCCATGAAACATGGCACGTGGAACTAGAACAGTCTACTCTAGTGAGCGAAATAAAGGGTTTAATTCGATATTCCAACCACCTGCAGAAGGCCGGAGCGTACAACGGCGGAAACGTTGTAATAAATATGCCAAGAAAGATGATGACAATAGTCCGAATAATGTAAATAATATATATATATATATATATATATATATATATATATATATATATATATATATATATGTGTATGTGAAAAGTGTATATAAATGTTTGTCTGACGATCGCTAAAGCGTGAAACCCAGGGTCACAAACTCACATCTATCCAACCAAAATATATATATATATATATATATATATATATATATATATATATATATAATGAAAATTTTTTCAAAATCCTGCCAAGAGTTCAGTCTGACCATCAGCTTGCATAAAACCAATGTGATGGGCCAAGGAGTTGAACAGCCTGCCGCAATCAAAATCAACAACTACGAAATGGAAGCGGTTCATGAATTCATATACCAAAGCTGCACCGATTCAGACACACCCTCTTTAGACACACTGTGGTCAATAGGAGGATCGAACGAGCTTCCGCCACGTTTCTAAGAGTGAGATATCGAGAGTCTGGGAGAACAACACATTGTAGTCTATAGAGATTGGTCATGCACAAAGTATGGCTGATAGGAGGATTCTAAACGTGCTTCTCTATTAGGAACTGACCGCCGGCAAGAGAACACGTGGGCGACCTAATCTCCGCTTCAAGGACGTCTGCAAAAAGGGACTTGAGGGCGATAGATATTGACATCAAGAGGGAGACGGGATTTTAAATGAGGGTAAAATGAGAAAGGAAAGGCGAAACGAAAGAATGTCGACGAGAGAAGCGTGGTCGACAGAAATAAAAAAAAGAACTAGATGACATTGGGGAAGACCATATTCATTGCAATTTAGACTGTCACAACCATGTAGCAGGTACATAATAGATACTGCACTCTCATCAGCTGTTGATGCATAACTTTTTGGGCATAGATCTAAGATATTACAAGACCGACGGATACCACACAACATATGAAAGAGTGTTAACGGAAACATATAGAAATGGTAAAAGACAAAAAACAGAAGAGAAAACTTTTGATAATATATATATATATATATGCACACACATAGACACACAAACACACACAGACACAGAAACACACACACACACACACATATATATATATATATATAAATATATTTGTCTATACTTATGATGATTGATAGTACAGAGAACAGTATACATGTCAGAGTTGATTTTTTTAATGCGCAATATAAAAAACATGCATCAAACAATAAATCTGGTGCACGAATTCTGCTGCAAGATTAACCAACATTTATATCTTTCTTCACACGCCATTCAAATAGTTTTACTTCATACTGCGCCAACGCACGCACCTTATAAAAATGTGTCGTTCTGTAGACCTCTGATCGCCATGTTGGAACATGTGTAAAAGAAATAAAAGGAATCAAGATCAAAATCAAATCCGACAACATAAAATAAATGAATGTGACGATTGTGGTCTCCGAAGCTTTTTACATTAACGCGTGGAAGAAATCATAAACACTGAATTACAAAATGGCGGATCGGAAGTAAAAAGAGAAGAAACCTAATCATTTCTCAATATTTTTTTCTTTTTTCTGTTCAAACAAAATATCTCTAAAGTTTTCTTACTTTTCTTGTTTTTAGTTCTTTTTTTAAAATTTTATAATTTACATTTTATTTGTATTAATTTTTCAATTTCAAAGTCTCGAAATATGACAAAAGTTCATTCTGATATGGGCAAATATATCTGGTTCTTTTGCCAACAGAGAAGAAAATTTTATATATATTCATATGCACGGATGTTTTTATATATATATATATATATATATATATATATATATATATATATATATATATATATATGGTACTGAAGAAAAAAGTAACCAATATACTTCCTAAAAAAACATCACGCATAATGTTAAAACACAATTGCTACAAATGATTTATCATTATACAAAAAGTTCTTCACTCACACACACACACACACACACACGCACACATATATATATATATATATTTGTGTGTGTATAAATATATTTACATACATACAAAAATAGATGTCTCTCTCTCTCTCTCTATCTATCTATCTATCTATCTATCTATATATATATATATATATTTAAATTACAATAAACGTGCAATCAATTTACAAATACATGAATTATTCATACAAAACTAATGCAAAGGTTAATGATTTAAATGGCGAGACATCCATCTCGCAAACGATTCAAATAGTACACAAAAACCTCTAAATCCGTTATGCATGAGTTGATCCTTGTTTATATAAATTTCTGCCGTATTAGTTGTTATTTTTACTACAAGCTTTCGTCTGTTCCTACAGACATCGTCAGGTATATAATAGATGTTGTTCTTGGTTTTTTCTCTTAGTAATAAGAGGACATCGAAAATATATGTGTATTGTATCCGAAATGCTATTAAAATGAGTTATTGGTTTTTGAACGCGCCAAAGCAACGCTGAGTTTGATTTTGAATTTTTTTTAAAATGTCTGCGTCTATACCAAATATGGTAATGAACAAATGTTTTACTGGTAAATTTTTTTACTTTGAACTATATTGTTCAATAATTACAGTAATGTTGCACTTATTAACCAAAAGTCGCACATGGATCAGATATTTAAATTACAATAAACGTTCAATTTACAAATTACAAAACTAATGCAAAGGTTAATGATTTAAATGGCGAGACATCCATCTCTATTCAAATAGTACAAAAACCTCTAAATCCGTTATGCATGAGTTGATCCAGATTTTATAAATTTCTGCCGTATTAACAAACTTTCGTCTGTTCCTACAGACATCGTCAGGTATATAATAGATGTTGTTCTTGGTTTTCTCTTAGTAATAAGAGGACATCGAAAAATATGTGTATTGTATCCAAAACTATTAAAATGAGTTATTGGTTTTTTATTTAAAAGAAATTTTGAATTTTTAAAAAATGTCTGCGTCTAAACAAAATGGTAATGAACAAATGTTTAACGGTAAATTTAAATGAACTATATTGTTCAAGGTTTTAACCAAAAAGTCGCACATGGACAGATATTTATTTGAATCGTTTACAAAATAATGCAAGGTTAATGAGATGGATTCATACAAAACTCGCCATTTAATGAAATATATTTATCGAAATGCTATTAAAATTAACCATTTGCATTAGTTGCGTCTATACCAAAAACCTCTAAATTTTTTATGAATAATGAACTATATGTTATTTGTAAATTTGATTCACGTTTATTGTAATTTAAATATCTGATCCATCGTGTATATAATAGATGTTGTTCTTGGTTTTTTTTTAGTAATTAATAAATCGGACATTAAAATGAGTTGTAATTATTGAAAAATATATTGTTTGAACTAAAATGAAGTCTTAAAACAAAAATTTTTGAAGTAAAAAATTTACAAAAGTAAAACATTTGTTCATTACCATATTTGTATAGACGCAGACATTTTTAAAAAAAAAATTCAAAATCAAACTCAGCGTTGCTTTGGCGCGTTAAAAACCAATAACTCAATAACTTTTTAATAGCATTTCGGATACAATACATATATTTTCGATGTCCTCTTATTACTAAGAGAAAAACCAAGAACAACATCTATTATATATCTGACGATGTCTGTAGGAACAGACGAAAGCTTGTAGTAAAAATAACAACTAATACGGCAGAAAATTTATATAAACAAGGTTCAACTCATGCATAACGGATTTAGAGGTTTTTGTGTACTATTTGAATCGTTTGCGAGATGGATGTCTCGCCATTTAAATCATTAACCTTTGCATTAGTTTTATATGAATAATTCATGTATTTGTAAATTGATTGCACGTTTATTGTAATTTAAATATCTGATCCATGTGCGACTTTTGGTTAATAAGTGCGACATTACTGTAATTATTGAACAATATAGTTCATGCCACTTTGACAGTAAAAAATTTACCAGTAAAACATTTGTTCATTACCATATTTGGTATAGACGCAGACATTTTAAAAAAAATTCAAAATCAAACTCAGCGTTGCTTTGGCGCGTTCAAAAACCAATAACTCATTTTAATAGCATTTCGGATACAATACAATATATATTTTCGATGTCCTCTTATTACTAAGAGAAAAACCAAGAACAACATCTATTATATACCTGACGATGTCTGTAGGAACAGACGAAAGCTTGTAGTAAAAATAACAACTAATACGGCAGAAATTTATATAAACAAGGATCAACTCATGCATAACGGATTTAGAGGTTTTTTGTACTATTTGAATCGTTTGCGAGATGGATGTCTCGCCATTTAAATCATTAACCTTTGCATTAGTTTTATATGAATAATTCATGTATTTGTAAATTGATTGCACGTTTATTGTAATTTAAATATCTGATCCATGTGCGACTTTTTGGTTAATAAGTGCGACATTACTGTAATTATTGAACAATATAGTTCATGCCACTTTGACAGTAAAAAATTTACCAGTAAAACATTTGTTCATTACCATATTTGGTATAGACGCAGACATTTTTTAAAAAATTCAAAATCAAACTCAGCGTTGCTTTGGCGCGTTCAAAACCAATAACTCATTTTAATAGCATTTCGGATACAATACACATATATTTTCGATGTCCTCTTATTACTAAGAGAAAAACCAAGAACAACATCTATTATATACCTGACGATGTCTGTAGGAACAGACGAAAGCTTGTAGTAAAAAAATAACAACTAATACGGCAGAAATTTATATAAACAAGGTTCAACTCATGCATAACGGATTTAGAGGTTTTTTGTACTATTTGAATCGTTTGCGAGATGGATGTCTCGCCATTTAAATCATTAACCTTTGCATTAGTTTTGTATGAATAATTCATGTATTTGTAAATTGATTGCACGTTTATTGTAATTTAAATATCTGATCCATGTGCGACTTTTTGGTTAATAAGTGCGACATTACTGTAATTATTGAACAATATAGTTCATGCCACTTTGACAGTAAAAAATTTACCAGTAAAACATTTGTTCATTACCATATTTGGTATAGACGCAGACATTTTAAAAAAATTCAAAATCAAACTCAGCGTTGCTTTGGCGCGTTCAAAAACCAATAACTCATTTTAATAGCATTTCGGATACAATACACATATATTTTCGATGTCCTCTTATTACTAAGAGAAAAAAACCAAGAACATCATCTATTATATACCTGACGATGTCTGTAGGAACAGACGAAAGCTTGTAGTAAAAATAACAACTAATACGGCAGAAATTTATATAAACAAGGATCAACTCATGCATAACGGATTTAGAGGTTTTTGTGTACTATTTGAATCGTTTGCGAGATGGATGTCTCGCCATTTAAATCATTAACCTTTGCATTAGTTTTGTATGAATAATTCATGTATATATATATATATATATATATATATATATGGGTGTACATATATATATATATATATATATATATATATATATATATATATATCGCATATATATATATATATATATATATATATATATATATATATATATATATATGTATATATATATATATCGGGTGTAACAGCAAAATTGTCGAAATAATGTAACAGCAAAACTGTCCAATTGTTAGATTAAGATTTGAACGGTTGTTCCTTAGGGATTATTAAAGACAACTTACTGTAATTCTGTTTGCTTAGCAAAAGAATCATGATGATTTCGATCATAAAAGAAAATGACATGTTCGTCATAAAGTAATAATAGCCAGGATCAGAAACTCATTTGATTGAAATAAAGTTTATATATATATATATATATATATATATATATATATATATATATATATATATATAAAGTTGCAAATTAAAAAACAATAATAATGTTTTGTTATGAAAGTATGTATTTATCTATGTATATATATTTGATATTTCAGATTGATCTGAATCTTTCTTCAGAAATAACTGTTTGTCATAAATAAATTAAAATTACTGTTTGTTTACAAGTAGCGTCTGTCACGAGACGCGGACGTCACGTGATATGTAACGCCACTTTGTTCGAATATTCCTAACCTAAATCTAACTGTAATAATATTTTAGATGTTGTTTGAAAAAATAAATAATTAAAAAAAATTGTTTTAACTATATCTAAAAAATGTTTAACTATTGAAATATTTATAAAGATTTAAAATTCCCAAGTCATTATTTACCCCTAATTTATATGTATTTAATTTTAAAATCCATTATTTTTCTTTTTTTCTGCGTGTGTAAGTCGAACTGAAATCAGAATCTATCAATAAACATTTACAGTTTTCTAATGAGTGTCCAGATTGATTAAAGTGTTCAGCTATGGGGAAGTAAGGATTGTTTTGGCGTATGGTTTTTTTATGATTGTTGAAGCGAAATCTAAAATTATTTCCAGATTCACCAATATATCCACTATTAGGACATAAGGTGCAGAATGAATAGTAGATTATGTTATGGCTATCACAGGTGAGGTGAGGTGGGTGTATCTTGATATTGGTGTTGGGTACAGAAAATACATTATCTATTATTAAATCTTTGCAAACTAAGCAACAAGGTTTGTTATATTTGTAATTTCCTGATTGCTTTGTATTGTTTAGATATTTGGCAGAGGTGAGGATAGCTGATCGGTTAGGTGATTGTTTCTTTGCCTTTATGCGTGGTTTGTCGAAAATCTCTTTTATCTTTTTGTCTAACTGGAGGTTATTGTAATCATTTTTTAAATTGTGAATAAGTATGTGGTGATACTGATTGTGGTTAAAAAACATGGGAATCCGATTGTTGTTTTTATTTTTCTTGTATGTGAGAAGTGTGTTACGATTTATGTGGATAATTTTATTTAGTGTTTCTTTTATTATTTTTATTGGGTATTTACATTTTAGGAATTGTTTTGTTAAGTCATTAATGTTGTATAGAAAATCTAGATGGTCTGAGCACATGCGTTTGATTCTTAGAAATGAGCTGTATACTATAGATATTTTAATACAATTAAATTTACCATCATCATCATCATCATCATCATCATCATCTTGCAACCTCAGCCGAGATTGAACTCACTACACCTCTCCAGTATTCCCTATCTGTCATAGCACCTAAAAGATCTTCCTTAGGGATCAATGTGTCACGTTTTATCCTCGCTGGAAAGGTTAATTTACCATGGGGCACTCATACACATCCGTCCGTTTCTTAGACGTTATGATAAAATTAAACAAACATACACTTTCTACCAGTCTATACAAGAAACCCACAAACCAACATAAATTCCTGCACTTTAACAGCTGTCATCCCCTTAAATTAAAAAAATCTATTGTAAAATATCTGAAAACCTGGAAAGAAAACTCAATTCCTTTAATTGTTTTGTTAGATATTAAACGATTTGGACATTTTTACTGTTGCAATCGGCACACACATATAGATGTTACGGCTATTAGTGCTGGATTGATTATTTCACCTAAAACTTGTTGAATTTCCTTCGTTGCTGAAATAAATAGACAGAGAAAGACGGAAGGATACGGAGACAATGGAGTGACTGTTTAGGACTGATTTTATTTCTTTCTTTTGGATTCCAACGACCTCTTGTTGGGGAATTTCCTCCCAAACAGTTGACACGTATTCACCAGTCAAAGGTCCAACAGAGAAAACTCAAGCGTCTCCTTTTTTAAGCGTCTGCTCTTTTTAAGCGTCTGCTCTTTTTATTTTTTATTTTTGCACATGCGTAATTTGTCTTTCCTGTCAGAGGACTCTTGGGAGATTTTAATGTTTATTTTTGTACTTTTATTTAATTTTGTATTTTTATTTTATCTTGTATTTTTATTTTATTCCCCCCCCCATATATATATATAATATATATATATATATATATCAGTAATGAAAAGTTTGGTAAGCCGTATGGATAATCCCAAAGAGGATATAATCCAGAGAGATCAATGTCAAATCAGAGCAATTATTAATTTTAATAGAAAACAGACAACCTTAAGGGTCTATTGGTTACAATTTATTTCCCAAGGTGTATGATTTTTTTACCTGGTTCATCAGACCGCACTTCTAAGGGAGATAAAATTTGGATTTGGACATACTCTGTCGTTCCAGTGTTTAAGAAATCTGGAGACGCTGACCCATCTAACTACCGACCCATCAGTCTTCTACCAGACTTGCGCAAAGTCTTCGAGGCTTTAATCAGTGCCGAAGTAGTTAAACATTTCACATCCCACGATCTGCTATCTGTTAAACAATATGGTTTCCGCTTTGTCCGGTCTACTAGTTTTCTGCTTACGGCAATAACTGATATGTGCACCAAGCTCTTGATAATAACGGCAAAACTTGAGATGTTGCTCTAGAGATGTCGATGACGTTCGACAGGTTTTGGCATGCTGGCATTCTACGTAAGCTTCAGGAAAACGGTATTAAACAACGATTATTCTGATTTAATCCATTCATTCCTGGATACACGTGGAATGAGGGTTGATCTGAACGAGGTCTTTTCAAGTTCCTTCCAGACGAATACTGCTGTTCTTCAAGGCCCTATCCTTGTTCCTACATTGTTTTTTATTTTGAGCATTGATCTTCCAGACGTCATCAGTTCTCAAGTAGGCATCTACACAGACGACACTAACATTTACGCCTGTCTCAATAGTAAATCCGGCATTGCTGACAAAGTTAACCTGGCCGTTGGTCTTGGCAACAAAACTCAGTCTGTTGACTTGGGCACGAAATGGCTTGTGAATTTTAATGCACCCAAAAAGAAACTGCTGTCAGTTATTCACCATCGAGAAACTTCCCAGCCTTCTATCAGCATGGTTGATGTTCAACTCAACTAGAGCGCCTCACTGCGACTTCTTGGCCTCACGTTTTCAACTGATCCTAGGTAGGACAACGACATTGAATCACGAGACGGCATCTACTTCAAGGAAAGTCGGTTATCTGTGTTGCGCCAGAAGGCTTTTGTCGTCTGAGTCTATCTTTCACATCTACAAATCTAATCATCTATGTATGGAATACTGTTGCCATATCTGTTCTGGTGACCCCGGCTGTTCATCGCAAGGTTCTCGACAAAATCCAAAGATGGATATGCAATGTGATTGGCCCTGACTTTGGGTTTATCAACTCCAGTTACTTTCTCACCGACGTAATGTGGCTTCCCTCTGCCTTTCTATAAATATTTTCCTGCCATCTACTTTGACGAGCTATTTTCACTGGTGATATATATATATATATATATATATATATATATATATATATATATATATATGCTTGAAAATCGCGAAAGCGTGAAACTCGAGTAACAACTAGGGCTGTCCTTTGATAGCGTTTTTCTCTGTCTAGATAATCTAGGCGTTGAGCACTTTCCTTCACTGTGTAGGTAGGTGTTTGCCTTTAGGTCATTTTCTTTATTCTTTCCTTTTTCGTGTTTTTCTCTTGATTAAAGTGATAGGTCTTTTGGTAAATTTTCTGTTGGTCGTTTTTCTCTAATAGTACACACACACACACACACACACACACACACACACACACACACACACACACACACATACACACACAATAATAAGTTATTATAGTGGAAGTAATAAAAAAATTCTTGGTCTCACGTTTTCAACTGATCCTAGGTAGGACAACGACATTGAATCAAGAGACGGCATCTACTGCAAGGAAAGTCGGTTCTCTGTGTTGCGCCAGAAGGTTTTTCTCATCTGAGTCTATCTTTCACATCTACAAATCTAATCGTCTATGTATGGAATACTGTTGACATATCTGTTCTGGTGACCCCAGCTGTTCATCTCGAGATTCTTGACAAAATCCAAAGACGGATATGCAATGTGATTGGTCCTGACTTGGGTTTATCAACTCCAGTCACTTTCTCACCGGCATAATGTGGCTTCCCTGTGTCTTTTCTGTAAATATTTTCATGGCATCTACTCTGAAAAACTATTTCCACCGGTGCCCCGTCTGCAGGAATTTAAGCGTAATACTATGTTGGCATCTCGGTTATTGTCGAAAAAGTTAAATGTAACAGCGTCCTCTACTCCAACAGCCTCTTCTCTCGCACTTCCCGCTAGTGGAATTCTGTTCCTCTTGTTTTCCCTGATAAATCTAGTATTTAAAAGTTCTATCGACATCTTAACGTTTATTCCAACGTAATTTCAATAGAAACAAAATGAATAGAATAACATAAGTATTTATTCTTTTTTCCTCAATAATTTTAAAATTTTAAACTTTATATAGATTAAATTTATATTTTTAAGTAGGTACTTTTTTTTAATTTTAACTTCAAATATTATCGTACAATAGTTATTAGTTAGAATAAATTCTATCTTAGTATAAACCTAACTTTAAAGCACTTAATAGTTGTTATAACCTTCCTTCGTTGTCAAGTTTTTTTAATTCTCGTATACTTGTATTTTGATTGGTCATTTCAGCTCATGTGACAGCGTTTCCCCTTACGATGTGTGGTTAATTACTTTGGACCTTTTAAACCCTTTATTCTACACTACACATTCAACATCATCACTTGATAAGACACCAGAGGTGTTGAAACAAAATGGCTATTTTGTAGTGATTAGTGATTTAAATAAATAATTATATATATATATATATATTTATATATATATATATATATATATATATATATATATATACATGCATGTATATATACATATAAATATATATACATACATATAAATATATATACATACATATATATGCATATATACATACATATATGTATATGCATATACGCATATATATATACACACATATATATATATATATATACATACATATATATACATACATGCATCTATATGTATATATACATATAGGCAAATAGATAGATACATATATACGTATACATATATGAGTGTATATATAGATAAACGTATTCATACATATATATATATATATATATATATATATATATATATGAAAAAAGGATGTCGACTCGCAAATCGAGTATGACCATCACTGCCATACCCAGCCCTGCACTTAACCCCACCCCACAACAGAGCATTCAATGACAGTAGCGCATATAGCCAGCCATCGATCAGCATTTCCAGTCACATATGTCGCATATCAAATCCTCTCAGTGTGGTGGAAGGAGACTTTGATCATCATCACACCCTAGTGCAGGTCGAGCATTCAAAGCATGTCATTAGGAAATAGTCATATACCATAGATTGTTGGAGTTGGTGTCACCGCTGGTGACTGAGCAAACCCACCCTGGAAAGATATATCCAATTGCATTGGCACATGGCCAGGTTGGTATCTCATGTCAATTTAGGGATCCCTTTGGAACCCCTCTCTTTAGTTTGCTTATTTTTCAGATGCCTCATAGAAGATATCGATGCTGTCAGCAATACTAGCTCTCCAAGAAACCCGGTCTTCAACAAACGTCTTCCAGATATCGAGACCAAAATTGCATTTGGATAGTGACACTTTAAGTCAATTTTTGTAACGATATTTGGGATTTTGCTGCAATATTTTTCCCATTTTCAATTCTCTATAGATTATTTGTTTGGAATTCAACCATCCACCATACAGACCATATGGCCCGTCCATTACAATATGTGATCATTTATAAGTGCTTCCACAGAGGGAATTGGTCCCTTTGCAGAACAACAGTATCAGGGTTGTGAGACATCAAGAAATGATATAACTCAGGCATTATATGTTTTAATTTTTGTTTATTTTTATGCCCTTCTGACTCCAAACACGGACCTGGAGTGCTGCAAAACCATCGGAGGCCTTCTTAATTCGTAAAGCAATCTCATCGTCAAGAGAACAGTGGCGGTTGAGTGTCCTGCCAAGGTATACAAAAGTCGATTACCATCAACATAAATTGATGTCTCAATATACTGAATTCATCGGGAAAATTGATGCAACACCACTGTATTGTCAAGGCTGATAAACGGCCAAAAAGCCTTATATGTCCCTGACAGTCGATACATGAACTCCGGTGCATGCTGAATAGTGTATGCGACCAAGTCACAGTCAACAGTATGGGTAAGGTGGTGCACTAAACTCAAACTGATATTTGTCCTACTGCAAACCTGTTGAAAAGCTTGTCAGTTGGCATATAAATTATCATAATACCATCATGCCAGTCTCCAAACGCACCAAGCAGTAATAATTGCAAAGTACATAGAAAACAATGTAGGACCTGAAGAACTCCCTACTTGAATCAATTTTCAACCTTGATGGGAACAGTAAGTACATCAAAAAGAAAAATGACACAGGCTAACATACCATCATGGAAGGACCTCAGAATCATAAGAAAGATATTTTCCGGAGAACAGCGCTATTACCAGTGTCAAAAGACTTCCTCAGATCTAGAAATATTTGCTAAAGTTCCATTTGTTTTTCACGGCGCCTTTTCTGGATTTGTCGTGATGGGAAAATCATATCTACGTTTGAAATTCTACATGTTGCATGGTCGGGCAATCGGCGACTAAACCGGTTCTCACAGCAGGTTTACTGGTACGGAGCGTTGCTAAAAACCAAACAGGACAAGAAATATGTATATATATATATATATATATATATATATATATATATATATGTGTGTGTGTGTATATATATATATATATATATATATATATATCACTGGACATGGACAAGACATGTAAAGTTTATATATATATATATATATATATATATATATATATATACACTAGCAGCATGGCCCGGCGTTGCACGTGCTTGATTCAAAAATCGCACGACTAATACAGCAATCGCTATCACTTGACTTCAAACATTTTTGCCCTTCCTTGCCTTTAAAAGAGTGCCCTTTGCCGTGCTGATGTTGCTACATTCCTTACTTCTTGCCTATCTCACACTGCGAATTTTATCTAAGCTCTATACTAAACATTAAATCTGTTAGGAAAAAAGAACTAAACACAATGAACACAAAACGACCAGCTTTAAAAAGGACTCGTAACTGAAAAAACCGAATGAAAAAAGAATCTTAACCACAAATACTTTTTCACACCCAACCCAGTTCTGCGTAATCAGAATCAACGTTGAGTTTAAGCAAGCGAATGAGCCAATTGGAGTAAAGTGCCATGCAGATTTAAATTTTTCTCACTTGTGACGAATGTAGCTATCGATTTTTTTTTGCATGCTAATATGCTAGTTAATACTCGTGTCAGTCAGCTGTTGGCTCTCACGCTGGCCAGTAGAATATTCCTTGGATATTCGCGACAGCCAGCTGTAGGCTCTCAATCTAGCCAGTACAAAATGGCCGCAAACTACATGAAAACTGCCGTAGAAGCATAAAAAATTGATTATTTCCACTATCGATGGGAGTTGGGAAATACAACGTCGGTCTTGGCCTTCCCACTAACTTGGAGCATGTGCATGTAAATTTTGGTTCAAATCCGTCCAATAATTCCGGCCGTGCATTCGTTACACACACACACACATCCTGGCTTTTTATATATATATATATATATATATATATATATATATATATATATATATATATATATATATATATATATACTTTCATATATACATACATATAGCAGATTCAACTGAACTCTTTATGTTTAAAATTAAAAGATCTGCATGTTATATTTAATTTATTCTTTTTTTCATACGTGTATTGATCACTTTTAATATTACTGTTCCCTGGTCTGATTCATGTCTGAACATTAAACTTGTATATAATCTATCTATCTATCTATCTATCTATCTATCTATCTATATATATATATATATATATATATATATATATTCATAAACATATATATATATATATATATATATATATATATATATATATATATATATATATATATATATATATATATGTTTATATATTATATTTATATATATATGTATATATATATATGTATATATATATATATATATGTATATATATATATATATATATATATATATATATATATATATATATATATATATATATATATATATATATATATATATATATATATATATATATATATATGTATATATGTATTTATAAGATGTCTAATCGTCTGCCAGTTGACTATATTAAAGGATGTTAATGTAAAGATCGAGATAATAAAATGTAAAGGTTCTTAGAGGAATAGACAGAAAAAGGGACAATCAAATTCTTTTATACATTTAACAACTATTTCTTTATTCCAATTATTGTGGTCGTACAAACATGTACTGTCTTGAATCTAACGCAAAAAGTTCTGGTCGACAGTCTTTCTAGGAATGCGGAAAAACATTTCATACTGCCAAACAAAGCTTCGCCAGTTTTTCTAAAAACCATAAAACAGAGGATGACTATCTTTACTTTCTTTACTGTTACTACGCATCTTGAAGAATATAAATAATCTTTGTTGTCTGCCTGCCAATTAAGTCCCGTTAATTTGTAAAAGGAAATTTTAATTTACCATTTATCTCTAATCATGTCAATGACATGGTGAATAGCAATGACAAAAACTATATCTCTTTAGTCAGTATAGTCAAAGTCTAATTTCTTCCAACAATATATATATATATATATATATATATATATATATATATATATATATTATATTCAACGTTAAAAATATATACAACGTTAAAATATATTTTTAAATATTTCGTAAAATCCTTATTAAAGGGAAAAATAATTCAATCAAATAACGAATAAATTTTAAAAAAATAAAGAGGTGGTTTAATGAAGATAGAAATAAAGGTAAAATAACATTAAAATGAATATTAACCTTCAAATTTCAATGAATTAATTTGGTAAAGTGAATTAATGTTATTTTATATAGAAAGGTAAAAAAGAATTGGAGATACAGATGAGCTTGGTTCGAAACCCGACCGTTTCGGCGCCAGTCCATCAATATTCCTCTGAAGGAGATTGCTAATTTTATGTGTATTGTTTTTATGAATGTGAACGAACATTTTTAAATTTCTATATTATTATATTTATTTATTAATATTAATTATAATATATTATTAAAGAGTATTAGTAAAAATGCCTAAAAGAAATAATGAATAAATAATAAAAACAACCAAAATAAAAGTAACATTATCATATATTACTCTTAACTTACAGAAGTAAGAATAAATTAGAATATATTTTAGGTCTAGTCTATTTCAAAGTAAAATTTAAATGAAATATATACTACAAGTACAACGGTGGTTACAGTGCTATGCTTATAAACATAATAAACATAAGAGGATTCGTTCGTAAATTAGAAATTTGTTTAGCAAAATTGTTATGTTACTTCCTTTGTATGTTTACAATTTATTGCCGTTTTATATTTCCGATTCAACAGATTGTCCTTGTTCGAATATTTAGTTATTTTTTATTTTCTCCTGTAGGCATAAAATGTACGAATTGTTTAGAGACCTTGAGAGTCTAGCTTGTTTTAGGATTTTTCATTTGTCTTTTACTTCCCAAAAATACTTAGAAAGTGAAATCATGCTTCGTGTACCTGTGTTATTAAAAGATGAGATATGGTTATAAAAGCGCTTTCGGAAATCCTTCATTGTATTTCCACTGTAAAAGCGTTCAGAAATCCTGGGATTTTTAACCGCGGTAATAGTACACCCGTGTACTATGGATTTTGTTAAACACCTGTTAGATAACGGGCACTTGTTGCGATTATTACAATTACACAGTTTATTTGTAGGAGACACAATAGGTTTTCCGATAATACCTTCACATAGGTTAGCCGGACCAAAGATGTTTTCTGACTGTTGTTATCCTCTTGTACCTCTCTATCCCAATTTATCGGAGCTGCTGCCATGTACCCAGGATAGTTGTTTCGTCTATTTATATGTCACTGTGTCGTCGCATGACATTTGCTTGATATTGTAAGCAGCGGACGATCACTTTCTTTACACTCTATTGGTGGTGGTAGTTAAAGTTGAGGAACTGTCTGGTGAAAGCTTGCGGTATACAGATGTCCCGAACCCATGCTGTGTTCGAGATATTAGTACATACAGGAATGCGAGTTTGTTGTCTTTATCTCTCTCTATTGTGAATTGTATCGATAATCTTACTGAGTTCACATGATCCATTAGTGTCTGGACACCTTCCTGGTGTGGCCAGATAACGAAGGTGTCATCTCAGCCATAGATTTGGCTTTAGTGATGTGGATTCTAATGCCATTACTTCGAAGTATTCCATGTATATGTTTCCCAATAATGAATGGCCCTGTAATACCGTAGTTCTAAAGCTTACGGAGAAGAGCCTGCCAAACCCTGTCAAAGGCTTTCGAGATATCTAGAGACACAGTTCGAGCTTAGCTGTTACTATCAATTGCCTGATATGCATATTCAGTGATGGTGGCTAGCACAACTGCAGTCGACCTGGCAAGACAGATACCTCTGTTCTAGTGAGGAAATCAGGTATGGATATTGCAAATGAGTCGAATAATGAGTTTGAAGAGAATTTCCGAGAAAAGCATTCGACGGTATCTGCTGTATGTGTCAGGACTTCGAATTGATTAAATAGAGGAAGGATTTACTGTTGTTCAGCACAGTCTTACGGAGACGCTGATAATCTCTAGAACCGAACTTGCAAGATACTATAAGTTGTTTCATTCTATCAGTAAACTTAGCTTCTTTGAGGACACGCTTGCAATTATTACGAGCAGAAACAAAGAAACGTCTGCTGCAATTTGACATGTCACTCTGATACAGCCGGAAGCAGTGATTCTTGTGTGTTTCTATCAGCCGTGCATGCAGCTGTGAAACAAGGAGATGAACGGGGTTTATCATGGTATTTTCTTACTGGAATGAATGCATCAATGGCGGCTTTTACTCAGGAGGAGACCTCTGACGCGCATTTTTGAACAGTATGATTAAAAACTTAATTCTAAAGGACGTCACGAAGGAAATCACAGAACGAGTCCCAAACACGTTCGTTGATAACAGAAAGATATTCTGTTCGTAGGAGGTTCTTGGCTGGTAGGGAAGCAGGAAGAGAGGTTTACAGATACTACCGCATGATCAGAGTTGCCAAGAGGGCACAACTGTATAGTTTGACAAGAGTCAGGAATAGAGGTAAAAAATAGACATAGAAGAAAAGCTTGTCCGTCACGAATACTGGGGAAACTCGTAAGGAAATTAACCACTTGTGTGATTGAGTGGGTTCGGATGTCAGCGAATCAGTGACAGAGTGTTTAAGCTCCTTACTACGGTGGGGATTAAATTCACCGAAAATTAATATTTTTGCAAAGCGGTGTAGGGTATGGCATACTATCTAGCATGCAACAGTTTTGAGAGGAAGGGGAATGGTAACGAAGAAGCGATAGCTGACTGAGTTAAGTAGAGAAAAACGGAGACACATTTAAGAATAGTCTGGAGATTCAAGAGATATTTCCCTAGCCAGCTGGAGATGTTCGCTGGCATAAACTCGCAGGACATGCTTGCGAACATGGAGTCCTTCCTAAGGTGAGGAAGGTAGGCAGGGATCGAGAAACCAGAGGAGGGGATTGAAGTGTTAAGATTAGTTTTGCAGAGAGTCAGGATATCAAAAGATTTTTCGGAGAAGAATGATTCCATCTTGCAGAAGTTGGTACAAAAACCACGAAGGCTGGAGAAAAAAAGTTAAGGAATTTAGGTATATATTGTAGACGTGGTTTAGGTTTATATCTTTGGTGGTTTATAGTCAGTGCGTCATTTTGGTAAGGAAAGGCCTAGGGTAGAAGTATCAATCGGTCGTCTAATGCAACATTTGCAGGAAGGAAAATAGCACGGACTGCAAAATACTCTGGCCTCGGAGTTGCCAACTAGAGCAACTTGCATGGACATTATTCCATGCGTGATATGGCACTGCAATAATCCAGATATGTTGATCAGAACAGCGTCTCAATATGCTACACAACATTTCGACAACCCGGTACACTCAGTATATACACATACATCACAAAAAATTAATGACGGCACCACTATTAAGTCCAGAGAAAAGGAAGAGAACAGGGAAGCCCTTCCTAAACAGACAATAAGAGATGATCTTCTATTTCTTTTAAAGAGGAAGGGTAGATGTATGGACAGGGCGATAGAATAGCTTATCTATTCTTATTAAAACAATTACAATGTTTTAATTTAGTTACTGTCGCGATGAGTACCAGAAATTAAATTCAACAAAGAATTAAAACTTGCAGATACATACCCACGAAAAATATATATATATATATATATATATATATATATATATATATATATATATATATATATAATTATTTATTTAAAAATATGATTATTATTATGCTCTACTTTTGTATCGAGCACTATTTTTAAAAATAATAATTAAAATACTACGGAACTTTGGATTATTTACCTAACCAGTTCCTTCCTATTTTCTATATATTTTTCACACACACACACACACACACACATATATATATATATATATATATATATATATATATATATATATATATATATATATATATATATATATATATATATATATATATATATATATATATATATGTTTGTGTGTGTGTTCTTTATTATAATTACGAAAAGTAACCATGATGGCACTCGCCAGTCAAAGTGCAATTAAATGCACCTGAACGTAAATTTTTTGTCTTTATGAAAAACATAACACATAATTATGACTCTACTATCGGGATTGAGCCTCTTTTGAATTAATGCTGTGAACGTTCGAATTTATATATTATTTTCGTTCTCATTACAATCGTACACACAAACACAAAACACACACACACACACATATATATATATATATATATATATATATATATATATATATATATATATATATATATGTGTGTGTGTGTGTGTGATCCAAAAGAACTATAGCAATGACTTTGACCTTTTTAATAAATAAAACTGCATCAGGCCAGTTGGTGTAGTTTTGAGATACACGTGCTTGTTTGAATGCGGGTGTAGTAAACTTGTCGTTTTAATTTAATGAAGAATCTTTAGGGGCAGTGCTTTTGTGTGATATTCTTAAATAGAAATGAAAAAATACGTAGACTTTTCTAATGTTGTAACAAGCCATGTTGGGTGCATTGTTTGAACGGCACGCGCTGTCACGAGCCGTACAAGCGTTTCTAATCGGGAAGCACATCCACTAAAATTGATCCTAAATCTGGACGACTTTCATGTCAACGGACGGCGGGCGATCCACCTTGAAAAAGTGCGTGCCGTTATTCGTGAATATCGTCGCTTGACTTTCGGTCAAATTTCCGAAGACGTAAAAATTGCCCACATGTTTTTAATGAAAAAAAAAAAAAATGGCCACAAAAATAGAGTAAAAAAATATACTGATTTATGAACAAAAACAGAATCGTATCACTGTAAGACAGGAACTGGTTAATCCTGTTGTTGCCAAGGATAATTTTTTTGATAAAATATGATGGAATTTTGATATACAGTTTTGATGTTGAAACATAAACAAAAGTAAAGAAAAATCGTCGCAGTGGCTTGGAACAACGCCATCACAACACTATATATATATATATATATATATATATATATATATATATATATATATATATATATATATATATATATATATATATTATGAAAACTTGCTGATTTTGTGTTCGTCAAGCACTGACTGATTATAACATTGCATTCGCCTTGTAATGTCTATGCGTATGCCTGTGTTGTGCATGAGTAGATACACATTCCTGTACCATTATACCTACAAGCACACTCAAACACCTACATACACACACAATTTGACTGGTTTAAAAATAAGACATTGGACTGAGCAAATCCATTGATTCGTTTTCTGCGACTGAAGCCTGAAAATATTGGTCGATTGTAAGAATGTTCTTTTCTTTTTTTTTTGGTGGGGTGTATAATAATGGTTTCCTGATACACGTCTTACTAATTAACCCATAGATGAAGAGACAAATATTGAACTCATACCTTTCTTATCTTGAGTGAATATAACGAACTTAACGGCAAGTTGAACTCGGCTCCCTGATTAACAATTCCGAACCATTATCTATTACACTTTCCAGCACATCCAAGCTTGGATCACTTGGTATTGACTCGACGTTGCTTAACTTCGGTGATCGTACGTGAACCGGTGTTAAAAATGAAAGAAAAAATGCAAATTTCAATGTCATAAAAAATAGCAGATAATTCTAAGTTTTCATAGATGCTTTAAGAAATTATTTCCTAATAAATAAAAGTATCTAAAAATGTTTTCCCATTTTTATAAAAAAATATTTGAATGAAAATATACATGCGCTCCTGGAAATGTACATACATCCGTTATGACTGAAATTGAAATGAACATCAGTATCGTGAGGGCTAATTTCACTTTTACTTTGAAACTCTGGGTAATAGAAAAACATTAAAAGCCGAAATGTTCGACCTTTTGAAGTCATTTTTGACTCCTCCTCTATTCACAGAGATTATATTTTCTAATGAATGTAGAATTTGTAATATATATATATATATATATATATATATATATATATATATAATGAATATAGAACTAGCCAAATAAATTATATTTTAAATTATTTGCTCATCTGACGTCAGCGTATCTACGAGTTACCGATCTGGTATATGATAAAAGTAAAATAAGTTATAATAAATAACACTACCCGTCAAATATAAAAGTTAATATTGTTATTTCATTTTTACTGTAAGCTCATAGTTGTTTGTGATTTGATT
>CAHIKZ030005497.1:1685000-1730000 GCA_903632075.3 Acanthosepion pharaonis
GGAGCCAGTTTGGAAGCACACTTCTTAATGGCTATTACAACGATACCATCGAGTCCACATGCCTGATGTGGATCTATGTTAGAGATGATAGCAGAACCCTAGAAAGGGGTTATATGCATATCACTCAACAGAAACGGTTCTAAATGGGAAGTTAGGCAGGAATACACCAGACGAATCAAAAGTAGAGTTTAAGGAGAATTTACGAGCAAAGCTTTCAGCTTTATCAGCATAGGAGGATATTAACACCTCAAATTGATTGAAGAAGAGAGAAATATAGACCTCACACGTATTTAATACATTATAACTTGTGAGCGGAAGTTCTGTTTTAATAGGAGTTTAATAATGGTTTTGTAGTATATCTGTCTGATATTGTACCTTACTAATCCTTCTTGCGGACACCTTCGCAGTCATAAGCTTGGGTTTCTTCAACACTAACAAAGCCAACTAGTGATTTCTACTGCAATTATTATGAAGGGAACTTAGTTTTAGCTTCTGAGAATGACAGTGTGTTTGTTAGTTGAACGAGACAGGCACGCTCCTGCCCTCAACATTTCACAGCTTCCGAACAGTTTATTCTAGTAAATTCATTTAAAAGTCATGCATATATATATATATATATATATATATATATATATATGTGTGTGTGTGTGTGTGTGTGTGTGTGTGTGTGTGTGTGTGTGTGTGTGTGTGTGTGTTTTGGGGGAAATGCTGTCATGGGTTTATCCATGACTACTAAATGAATTTACTTTAAATGTTATTTTTATTGGATTTTCATATTTGAATGGACGTTGCGTTTATTTATGAAACTATATTCAATTTAGTCTACCGTCCTGATATATATTTCCCTGTTTTTTTTTTTGTGGCGATAAGAACATTTAAGCATGCACTCATACGTTAATACCCCACACACACATAAATATATATATATATGAATACAAATTTGCATCAATATTTACGATATATATATATATATATATATATATGTGTGTGTGTGTGTGTGTGTGTGTGTGTGTGTGTGTTATTCAGAAGGTGACGAAGATTGCAGTAGCTTGTAACCTCAGTGTTGCCCAATTGAAGTGCCTTCTAGTGAACCTACACATACGGGACATTGTACTGCACGAAGCCCCATATCTTTTGACTGTTGACCAACGCAGCCTTTCTAAACAATACAAAATATTAGCACCCCCTTCTGTCCAGACGTTGCGCGGCAAACAGAGAACAACCAACTTGTTACCTTCAATAGAAAGAAGCTACATTTGGCCATTCATATTCTCAAAAAGTTATGACAGACAATCTTATGAAGACCTCAGATAGATTCATTGATTTTCTACGGTTTATTAACCTTTTGCAGGTTATTTAAAGCCCAATTTTAAATTATAAGAGTTTTTTAAAAAAAAATAATAATGCTTTATTGATACAGGTCTTACTAATTAACCCATAGCTGGGGAGAGAAGAGGTAGGTTCATAAATTTTAAAAAAACTGTATGTGCGCGTAAGTGAATATAAGGAAAGCAACGCGAATTGGAACTCAGGTCATCGATTAATAATTCTGAACCATTATCCATTACACCACCCGCACATCCAAGCTAACAGCATCATACAGGCTTACAGCGCTATCCATGTAGGTAATAGCCAGGCACTATGTTGCTTAACTTCGGTGATCGTACGGGAACCGATTTTTCAACGTAAGTGGACCAGAAACCTCATCATAAACAGGAAACAAATATTAAACCTATACTCATGTTCAAAAGACGAGTAATGCCTCTGTATCGAGTGGGAGATGAACTTAATTACGACAATCAAAATGAGTTACAAAACAATTTTCAACGTAAAAATAAGTTGATTTGAAAGGACAAATCCCCACAACCGATATAAAATGGCGCGACCCATGCAAAAAAAGATAACATTAACCTTGTGATGGGATTGTCGGGATATTATTGATTTAGAGTTAGTAACGCACAATGAAATATTAAATGCGTATTTATACGTGTCCATATCTGTTCAATCTAAAAACATCCAGGCTCATTGATAGAAAAATGTTGTTCACCATGACAATACAAGACTGCATACATCAAGAAGAGCAGAGGAAAATGTTGGAACTCAATTGGTCTACCTCACCCACCATGTTCACCTGTCTTTGTACCCACTGATTATTACATTTTCCAATTGCTGCAAAACGCTTTGATGGAAAAAAAACGTTCTATAATGAAAAGCAAATTCATAAGTACGTCGAAAAGCTTTTCCCATCAGAAAATTACAGAATTTTTCACAAAAGGTACCGAAGATCTGGCTAGAAAAAAGGCAACAATCACCGCTAAAGATGGTGAATATATAACTGAATAAAAAGCCATTGTACTTCTTTCTTTTTTTAAGAATAATATCGATAAAAAGAAACGAACATTATTTATGACTTAATTCAGATAAAAATCTCCGTTTTTATCAGTTTCATCACTTCACACTGGAAGTATGTAATATCGTCCCAGCAGAACCCAGTCACTGATTAGCTTTAATTGGCACAAGGCCATAATATTGTAGCATTAAGTAAACCTAAGTTCAGGAGACACGCAAATATTTGGCAAGCACCGAAAGCTTCTTAGGAGTTATTTAAAAGCTTATTAGTGCTGAAGGGATTTGCATATTAGCGCCAACATATAAGATGGTCGATTGAAGCTAATTAAAAGCTAACATTTCGATTGTGGCTTTTCAAACAAAAGAAATATTTATGGCCTGGAGCATTGGTGCAGCACGGTCTTCTATAGCCATATAACTCTAGACAGAACATTAATCTGTCATATTTGTCAATGTAATTAAAGTTAATGTCTTTCATATGACAACGAATATATTCATATTATTGTTGATAAAGATTTTTTTAAAAAAATATCATGTATACCTGAATTGTATTCTTGGAAAATAAATTAAAAATTAATTTTTGGCTAAAGCAATTTCAATTTTTATTCAAATTTAAGCAGAGATTTCAAATGAAATTCATAAGATTAATATCATGGCCCATCGCTTAACCAATATAATTTTTCTCTCTACTGTTTGCGATGGGTAAATTGTCGCTATTTATAATTTTTTTAAATTTCGCACATGGGTTTTGTTTGTTCTTGATTTTTTCGACTGCAGAGTATAATAGGATCAGTTGGGAACGTTCTGTGAGAAAAAGAGAGCAATGGCGCAATTCACTCAACGACAAATTTGGAAACGACATGCTGCACTGCTTAGTATCAGCGCCAGAATCTCCAATACGAACATTTCAGAGTGTTTGGGTGTCGGTCTGTGTGAAGACAGAAAGACTATTCAGAAAGAGTTTGATGATATATCCAGTCAATATCATGGTGTTAGTAGTGATCACTAGTGTTATGGAGTGGTTTCACAGTGGAGGCTTGTATTTGTACTAGGTCGGTCCTAAAAAGGTATATTTTTTTTATCATATACTTATATATATATATATATATATATATATATATATATATATATATATATATATATATATATATATGATATATATATATATATAATATATATATATGATAGTATAAAGAACAAATAGGAAAAATGTTTATAAATCTAAAATAACTTCATCAAAGAATGTGATATGGAAAAAAAATTCTTGTATTTTTATTTTTCTGTTTGATTTTCTTTGATTAATCATTCTTCCCGTTCATTTTGATAATCATGCATGTTTCGTATGTATAATTTATGTGAGTATGTGTATCATAATTATAGTTTTTCTATGCATCATTCGGGTAACAATGGATATGTGTATGTGTCTGTGTGTAACAGGTATTATTTTTGAGTGGAGGTTGTCTGCATTTTGATTTTGGGAGGTTGGGTAACACTAGGGTCTTTACCACCACCTTCAAGACATTCGGAGATATAATTACGAAGAAAAATAGATCCAACACCATTTCAGATGCAAAGATGGATCAAATAAAGTGCTTGCAATGTAAATACAATCATATTGGCGAAATATCTTGGAATCTAAATGCGTGCTGTTGTGAACACAAGAGAGATCTACGTTACGTCAACAAGTTAAACTCACTTCTAATACACAGAAAGAAGACTGGTTATAACTTTGATTTTAAAAATGCCGCCCTAACGTAAAAAAGAACACCATTCATTCAAGTCATTTTGGGACTAAGTTCATAATGAAATAGCCAAGTTCAAAATGGAACAGTCAAATTTAATTTGGGGCATAGTAAATTCAAAATGGAATAGTCAAATTCAAAATGGGACTTAGCAGATTCGAAATGGAATTGTCAAATTCAAAATGGAATAAGCAAATTTGATTTGGGACTTAGCAAGTTCAAAATGGATTAGGAAAATTCAATTTGAAACTGAGCAATTATTTTGCTTAAAAGACTTTAAAATTAAATATTTCCATGATAAAATAATAATGCTCAACTAAACTTTACTATTGTAATGTTTCATCTTCTAGGAGCAATCAATAAATCAATAAAATTCATGAAAGATGTATGTTTATTGGATGCAACTTTCAGCGTTTATAATCTTTCACTATACCCATCTTTTTCAAACTCTGTGTTGATATATGCATTCAGTATTTCCTTGTTGTTTTTTCTTAGGACTTTCGAAATCTGTCCTGTTTTCTCCCAAATCATTTCATTTTCAATAACTGTCTCTCTTACTCTCTCTTTTTTAACACTATATAGAGTCTATCCATCTCTTTCTTTTTCACCACTTCTCCCTGATTGTCTTACCATTGAAAGTGCCAGAAACTCAAACTTTGACACAAATTTATCCGTTCAATATCCTCTTGTAAGGAATTGATAGTAAAATATAGACAACGCTGCGACCCGATTTTAAATTATCAGATTTACCGTCCAGTTGATATATTAATCCATGATATTTGATTATTGAAACGCGCAGATAAGTTTGAAACATTTTTTCATAATGAATCTGCTTAGTCCCAATCCAAACTTGCGTATTTTGTTATGAATTTGCTTCGTTCCAAATTAAACTTGCTTATTTCATTTTAAATTTGCTACGTCCCATTCTAAACTTGGCTATTTCATTTTGATTTTGCTACGTCCCATTCTAACTTGGCTATTTCATTTTGAATTTGCTACGTCCCATTCTAACTTGGCTATTTCATTTTGAATTTGCTACGTCCCATTCTAAACTTGGCTATTTCATTTTAAATTTACTACGTCCCATTCTAACTTGGCTATTTCATTTTGAATTTGCTACGTCCCATTCTGAACTTGGCTATTTCATTTTGAATTGGCTTCGTTCCATATCAAACTTGATTATTTCATTTTGAATTTGCTACGTCCCATTCGGAACATGGTTATTTAATTTTGAATATGCTACGTCCAATTCTGAACTTGGCTATTTCATTTTAAATTTGCTACGTCCCATTCTAAACTTGGCTATTTCATTTTAAATTTACTACGTCCCATTCTGAACATGGCTATTTTATTTTGAATATGCTACGTCCCATTCTGAATTTGGCTATTTCATTTTAAATTTGCTACGTCCCATTCTAAACTTGGCTATTTCATTTTGAATATGCTACATCCCATTCTAAACTTGGCTATATCATTTTGAATTTGCTTAGTCCCTAAATGACTTTGATTAGTCCCAAATTGAAATTGAAATGTTATCGAAATATATATATATATATATATATATATATATATATATATATATATATATATATATTGTATAAAGAAGTGTGGTGAGGCTGGCCTCATTGACAATCCTAAACCAAGCTAATCTGATTCGCGACCCATTCTTTCGTTAAAATTTACTCGTTCCTCAAAAGAACACACCCCTCTTCATCCACTCCTACATTTACCAAAATACCACATACTCGCAGGAGAACCTACAAATACCCCATGATATAAAAAGTTATGGATATTTACAATTTTTATATGAAAAAATAATATTATCAATGTTCTATTTTTACTATATGTATATGACCGATGTGTATATATAATTAAATGGATTAAGTTCGACAATTATATATTTTCTGTTTATACGTTATTTTCATAGATGCAATTTATTTAAGTAAATGCTGTTTTTAATTCAACAGTATTAATTACAGATATCGACCGAGAAATTTCGTAGAAAATATGCATACGTGTATTACTATTTGAAACCGTCATTTAATCCGACCTGCTATACCATTTAACTATAAAGAAGCGTCTGTTTAGCAAAGTCCGAATTACTGTATTTAAATACACACGATATTATTTTAACTATAAAAATAACGTTTAAACAGTAAATATATTAAATACATATCTGTGTCTTTATGTAAGTGTATGTATGTGTAATCTCTCTGTAAATCTCTGTAAGTGTGCGTGTAACTCTATCCTGGTATATATATATATATATATATATATATATATATATATATATATATATATATAATGAACAATAAGAAAATAAAAAATTAAAAATTAAAATCATTAGACACACTGGGTTGTAGATTAATATTCTTTCGTTTTTTATTATTATTATTCCATTTAGATTCTTCGACTAGTTTCGACCGAAATGGCCATCATCGGGAGGAGAAATATTTCTGCTTGCTGTTGGCAGTGAACTACAGAAATGAATGTCTTTTGTTGGAGAAAATGAACTTTTGTCTGTAGTTTTTTTTTTTTTTTTTTTTATCTTTTTTCACATGAATCTTTTTAACATTCCCTGTGTTGGTCAAACAGTCTCTTTTAAGTTGTTATTTGAGATAAGAACTGGATAGATACATTTTATCCTGAATTTCTCTGGTCAGTTTGACAGTTTTATTGGACCTGGTGAGGGGATGTGTCTCTGTTTAGTGTTTTGTGTGTGTGTTATTTGGTTCTTAGGGAGTGAGTGAGTATCATATGTGTAAGCGTGTGTATTGCTGTAGGTGTGTGTTATCATTTGGCTCATTAGGGGTGAGTGAGTATGGTGTGTGTACGTGTGTATAATCGTGTGGGTGAGTGTATAAGTGTGAGGCATCCATTCCTCCGTAAGCATGTCTGTCGTTGTGTGGGTGAGAAATGTGGGTAGGTTTTGATTTGTTGATTGTTACTATTATATATTGTTAAATTTATGATTTAGCCCGGCTGGGTATTGTGTTTTTAGACATTGTATCCACTTATTTTCATGGGACTCTAAAATCTTTCTAATGTTTATATATATATATATATATATATATATATATATATATATATATATATATATATATATATATATATGTGTGTGTGTGTGTGTGTGTGTGTGTGTGTGTGTGTGTGTGTGTGTGTGTGTGTAAATGCGTACTTGCGGAGAGAGAAACATCGATTTGGTGTTTACTTGGAGACACTCATGTTCGGCTACAGAAGTAACGTAATTGTTTAGCGGCCATTTCTGTTGACATGATGATCTGCTTCACGGAAATATGATTGCGCTGTATTTTTATGGCTCGATACAAAAATTTTCTATTGGTTACTTTATAAAATCATCTGTCCATTCAGTTATCCAAAATAGAAGATATAAGTTTGTTTGTTTTCTTAATAAATTATGAGCTATGAAAGGCAGACTACTTGTGTTTTAATCGTTTCACTTTCTCAGTAATCAACCGCAAAACAACCCAGGGAAAACTTTTTATATATATATATATATATATATATATATATATATATATATATAGTTTTTATTTTAAACGCTGTCGAAAAATAGCATTGTTTTGGGAGATAAACTTTTAAAGCCTGCAGAAATATCAGATACGTCTCCCAAGATATTCTATTGGAGAGAAAAAACGAAAACGTCTTTTCGAAGTTTTCATAACGTAACTTGCTCTAAGCAGTTGCACACCTGTGAAGATATTTAGCATTTACAGACGTTCTTTGGAAACTTTTAGTCATACTTTTCGAGCATTCTCTATCATAGGCAACCATTATTATTTTTATTGTTGTTATTATTATTTCCAGTATTAAATTTTTATGCTTCATTAAATTTATTAGCTTACCTGTACTGTTCAAAATATTAGTTTTTCTGTTGCATTGTACTTATCATATACCTAATATTTATTGACATTTTCTACTTGCATCGAATATTAAATTGAAGTAAACATAACTGTGATCATCTACTTTATCACACTGTGAATTGCTGATTTGTATATATATATATATATATATGTGTGTGTGTGTGTGTGTGTGTGTGTGTGTGTGTGTGCGCGTGTGTGTCTTTTTGTGTGCATTATTAATTTAATATTATATCCATATTTGAGTAGACGCTCCATTTATTAAACAGTATATTTTTTTTAATTTTCGTCTAGTGGGCTGAATGGTTAAGAAATCGTATTAAAGAAAAATTATGGACGCTCTGACAGTATTCGAAACTGCTTCCCCCTTGGAAATAGAAGCCATTATTACATACTTCGTGTTGATGACCGAGTAAGATGCTGATCAGGCAACGTTGAATAATCCCTTATAAAAGGAAATCTTTCTCCGGCTTGGAAACACCGTATCTGATCATTTTGCACCATAACGTAAACACAGCAATTCCTAATGAAGTAATGAATTTCTTATTTATTAATTCGACAGATTTTATTACTTAATCGTTATTTTAGTAAATACCCATATCTGATTAGATGCTCAGCTCGTTTATTAAACTGTATATTTATTTATTATTAACTACTTTTATTTCTTTATTTTTTCTTTAAATTTCTGTCTTAAGCTTTGCTCTGAGGCACATATGTGATTATATATATATATATATATATATATATATATATATATATATATATATATATATTGTATTAATTACATTCAGATATGTAAATGTAATTGATAACTGTTTATTTTAGACAGAACATGTACTTAAATAAATTGTATTTATAAACAGAAAATATATTAAATTATTTTCATTGCATAATTGTCATAATCCATTTCATAACACACCCACACACATGCACACACACACACACACACACACACACACACACACACACACACACACACACACACACATATATATATATATATAGATAGATAGATAGATAGATAGATAGATAGATAGATAGATAGATAGATAGATAGATAGATAGATAGATCTGGAAAACTTCAAGTGTAGCTATGCAATGCTGTCGAGACCAATTATTGTGGAGACGAATGAAGCTATATTGTGAGGGGGTGCATCGCTCGCCCGAATTCTTGGAATAGGATTCGTCATGTCACTTACATAGTAGCAATTCCACCGGAGAGAAGTAAGCTCCACTCAAACAGCATCTTCCCGCGTACCACTGCTCTGTGGCACAGACTCCGAAGAATCTGAACCTGTTCAAGTCTAGAGTTAACCGTTATCTTTCCCTCTTATCTATACAAACTACACTGTAGCGTAACCATCTATATCGAATGGGCGCCGGGCCTTGTTCAGGGTGAATCTTACTGTAAAAAAAGAAAAGAAAATGTGATTAATTTATTTTTAAATCCATATTTTTTTTTATTATTTCAAACAATATTTTCCGTGGAAACCCGTATTTCAGTAGAGGTCACCTTTTTTTTTTATTATGTATGTTATTTCTTAAATTTTCTTGAGTGCTTATGGCTGTAAACGTAATACACACAGTTTAAGAAATGAGGTCTTAACTCAAATAGGGGTAGCCACTAAAATAACATAAACACACGCACACACACACACATATATATGTGTGCGTGTGTTTATATATATATATATATATATATATATATATATGTGTGTGTGTGTGTGTGTGTGTGTATGTGTGTGTGTGTATTGATATGATAGAGAAAAAAAGCAGTGCTCGACGCAGAAAAAAGTACTCGATACAGAAGTAGAGCTTAAAATTATAATTATTTTTAAAAAATCTAATCCCATCGAGAGACTATGCTTCGAAACTGACTCAAATCAGAAATTAACGTTTATACTTTCATCAGACCTGAGATCCCTTGATAACGAAAGGAAAAAAACTCAGATTACACCTCCATTTCCAACCTATAAATGAGTAAAACATTTCTTCACTTAGTTATTCTAAACATCGCTTGAGAATGAAACTGTGCTTCAAATTTTAGGTTTAATGCGGAAATTAAACTTTCTGACTTGAGTCACGTTCAAACACAGTAATTCTTATGTTGCGATGGAATCATATTTAAAAAAAAAAAATAATTATATACCAATATATATATATATATATATATATATATATATATATATATATATATATAAATTTATATATATATATATATATATATATATATATATATATATATATATATATATATATATATATATATATATATATATATATATATATATATATATAGTTGTGTATTTGGGCAGCAATCCCACTTTTATATTTTTTCATTAAAAATAACTGACAATTTCTTTTATTTAACTTTTCTTGTGTTTTTTTTATAATTTTCTTCTTTTCTGAACATAAATTATGTAGAAAGTCTTCAAATGTTCTGCATGTCCGTGCATTTTTCGGCTATACTTTTAGTCATTATCAAAAATAATTTTATTTTTACTTTTAACGAAATGTATAAATTGTTTTATGTATATATCTAGTGTTAAATGCATGTTTTATGTTCCAAATACGGTCATCATATTGTGGCCGTCTTCATAGTTGCTGCTACAGTGTGCTGGCTTTATATACCTACATAAAACAATCCTAATGTTAATATTTTGTGTTTCATTCAATATTTTCTGTTCGTTTGCTTTTTAGTATGTTTCCGTATCGTTGAGTAATGAATTCATTTTTTTCTACGTGTGTATTTTTGTTCATGTTTACACCCCCCTCCCTTATCTGAAGGAATGATGTGGATTTCTTTATTTTTTGCTAGGTTCCTTAGTGCATTTATGTATTTCCACTTGTTGGTTTATATAATAGTAGTAGTTTTATGCTTTGAATGAATCCGTGGGTAAATTCGGAGTCAATTTGTTTATGCTTTTTTTTTATTATTACAGTATCTACTATGCATACTTTACGAATTCTGCTGGTAAATTTAAACGGAAGCTGAGGACTCCTAGTTATGTATCGGATAGCTTTATATCCGATATATATTCTATTTGATCTAGTTTTCCAGCATATTTCTACTCGTTTTTATATTTCAAATAATCCAAAATAGAAAAATGGCCCCTCGTGACAAAAAATAATAAAAAATAACATATTGTCCTACCAACAAATTCTATGACATCTACAACTGGAAAAAAATCTATCTAAACTCAATCTAAAAAAATTGTTTCTACTACAACTAAAATTATAAAAGACTTACTCAATACAAAATAAAACAATGAGCTAAAACTTGAAGGAGGAATTTACTGGATCGCCTGTAATAATTAACACAGAAATACATAGGAGAAAACTCAAGGAATCTAAATAAAAGAGTATATGAATACAAAAAGAATTATTTTACATAACAATACATCAAATCAGTTGGCTGTCTAACGTAACGAGAATTAGCGTAATGTTTAGACAAAATTGTTCCTCTGATCAAAGGAGAAATCTATTCACTATGACAAAAATATCTAGGAGTGCTTTGACAACAAGGTCATCTACATCCTGGCTCTTACAACATTTCACCATTTTTGGGAGAACTTCTATTATCACAATGTGGGCTATCTACTAACAAAAGTGATGGAAAGAAAAAGAAAATAAAATCTAAATAAAATCGGCTAGATTAAAAAAAATAAATCAAAATTTAAAATTCCCAGCATCCCTCATTCGTGCGCATGTGTAGTCACACCAACATAAGAAATTCAGTCCGTTGAAGCGCTAAAAGATGAAACGCGTCACCCGAAAACTTTTTCCACATTTTCATATATTTTTTTTCTCTCTCTCGATATATATATATATATATGGGGAGAAGAATAATTCATACTTTTCGTAAGTGAATGTAATGGATTCGACTGGAATTCGAACTTGGCTCTGCTGGTTCTTCTAGCTGCGTTGCAGTCCATTACTCCACCGTGCCTCCTCATGTATTGTATAATATATCTAGTGTAAATATTTTTCGCGTTTCACCAGATAAGTTCACATCGCATTTGCCTATCTCTACATTGTGGATATTTATGTTGATATAGAAGTGTTTTATGCACAAATACATATGAAATAGATTCAAAAGCTATCGACCCGATTTTATGAAATGTTGAGAGGTTAAACTGATAAACAAACATAGTTATTCGAAAGTTTGATATTGAATGAATCGCTTAAACAGCAATGACGAGTACACTTAATTCAAAATTAAAGCCTTTGTTTTATATGTGTTCGAGTACTTTTGACCGGCTCGTTTATTAACAAGAACTAAATGATAACGTATATTTATATTTGAAATGCAAGATTCAAAAACTTCCGGATAAAGCAAACAAAACTCTTATCTGCGATATTGACAATATTCAGGTCTTGACAATGAATAAGGCTACTCAATATGCTTGATCAAGAACATTAACCTTCTACAGCTTATATAGAATTTTTATTCGCATATGCAACGACTTATCTGAAAACTAGAAAACAATCAAATATTAAACGCAAGACCATAACGTTTGAATTTAATACAACTTGTTTAAAGGAATTCATTTAAACAAGTACTATTAAATTCAAACGAAAAATGTCTTGTCAAATATTTTATTTTATTGCGTACGGGTGTGCGAGCGGGTTAGTTATGGATAGCGGTTTAGAATGGGAAATCGGAAAGTCAAGTTGGAATTCCCAGTGGACATATTAACATTCGTTGGCGCGCAAATACTCTCGAGAAAGGTATGAATAAATCCCATCCACTCTCCGCCTATGAGCTAAGTAGTAGGACAGATTAGAGTCATTATCCTAGGCTGGGAACTAGTTTAGAAGAAGGAGAATTGATCGAGAGTATCTGACGAAATATTGCTCTTTTGTTTGCTCCATCCTGAATATTTAGAATCTTATATTTTGTGGGGGAATTGACGGTTCAGGCGGGTGAAGGAGTAATGTGCTTACCTGGGTTGTTGCTACTTGTTGGCTAAAAGCTGTTACCTTTTTACTGTATTTTTTTATATATATATATATATATATATATATATATATATATATATATATATATATATATATATAGTTACAGTGACTTGTTACCACGTGATCCCTGAAGTGGTTATCAAGGAAATGTTTTTTTCCTGCATTTTTCTATTCTTGTAACTCGGTGCAAGTTATCAAACGATTAAGATACGTCGCGGAAGGAAATATTTTCGCAACTTAAAGGTAAGTACATTTGCTCTTTTCCTCGGCCTACACTCGACAATTTCAAATGTAAATTTACGTGAATCATATATATATATATATATATATATAAATTTATATATATATATATATATATATATATATATATATATATATATATATATATAAATTCCAAGAGGATAGAATCCAGGTAGAACTTAATGTCCAGGACAGAGTAATAATATAATGAAAAAAAGCTGAAACACTAATATTCCATGGTTATAATTTATTACATTGGAATTGTAATCACGATCCAATTCATCAGACCTACAAATTCAAAAAGAAACTGGAAAATATAACTCCGGGTATAAAGAACAAAATTTTAGTGAGAGTGTATGTGTGGGAGTGGGAAACAAGCATGAAAGTGAAATGTATGAAACCTCTTGAGAGTGGTGTAATAGAAAAAAGAAGAACAAAAAGGTGGAGGGGTGGTTAAAATTTAACACGGAGAAGTTTTAAAGAGAGGAGTTAAATAACTGTTTAAATGAGTGAGATACAGATAAATATGAATTATTTTTCGATGCATAATTCACTACTGAATCTCTGACCTACATTAAAATGAAAAAAAAAAAACAGACACCGGAAAAGTGTGTATACATTTGTGGTGACACTTTGCACAATAAAAACGATATGAACTAAACTAAATATCCAGAAGATGAGAGAGAGGGGGGAATGATGGGTAGGGACTAAAAACGAAGTGCATTTATAAGAGAACCGATGTGAAATAAGGAAAATTTGACAAAGCAAGTAATATCACCTACAGGTTACGAATTTAATATAAACATATAAAATCTAACTAATATTTTATCTAGTAAGGACCTATTATTTATTTGCCCCAAAACACATACGTAGATACACACATACACAACAACATATCTATATCTACTCGCACATACATACATAAACGTGTGCACAAATATATCTCAATACACATACACTCATGCATACACATAGACATACACATATGTTCACATAAACATATCTGCATAAAACCTTACACACATCCATACATATACATACACACACTCATCTAAACAAATATACTAAGTATCTATCTATCTATCTACACACACACACACATATATATATATATATATATATATATATATATATATATACAGTGTAACCCGGATATAAGAGAAACCCGGATATAAGAGAGATTTTCTCTGGTTCCAAATTAGAGCCTGTGTTAATGTATATAAAATAGACCAAACCCGGATATAAGAGAAACCCGGATATAAGTGACTTCTTCTCCGGTCCCGACAACTCTCTTATATCCGGGTTACACTATATATATATATATATATATATATATATATACACACACATACATACATATATATATATAAATTAAAAGGTAAAAAAAAACACACACATCCATCCATACATACTTTTAACATATAATAAGATGGGTATAATTAAACTAATTTGTACTTAAAAAACTACTAAGGAAGAAAACGTTAACAATATTAAACCCACGGAATGATTAACGTGTATGTATCTTTTAAGTCCACATATATACCTAGGTATAGAAAAATATCAGAAAACTACCAGATTTTGTATATCAGTTAGTTAGGAAAACTTTTTACCTACAGACCCACCTACACATATACCAACTCATGAATAAAGTTTGCTAAAACAAATTAAATGATCAAAAATATATAGAGCACCACATAAAAACAGACAATGATATATATAGATAAGCATAAGATTAATTCCATTTAAATGTCAAGACCGATGTCAGTGCTCCAAGATATATAGGTAACAACACGTTATAAAACTGTGTTTATGTCTTAAAACATTTTATGTCTCCATTTAGAAATGATCCCATTACGAAGATTCAGTAACTCATCTTGATTTTTATCTTTAATAATACGATTTTTTTCCGCAATGCATAGATCACACCGATCGCAGAAGTTATTAGGGGTTCTCGCTCTTGATAAGAATCTGCATTCAAAATGCGGGGTTAGTCCCTTATTCAGCAGATCCCAGTAGTGTCTGAATAAGGAAGTTTGAATCTTAAGGTATTGATATTTAAAAGAGCGTCTATGGTTGTATAGACGCTGCTTCCAATTACCAGCGGATATACCTATGTATTTTTTTTCTGGTTGATATTTTTTCCGGGGAAGATTGTTGCTTCATATATTACATTCTCATACAAGCATTTTCCCCCAATTGGACAATTAGCTCTACTTCTACAATTGCAGGTGGGGCCTCTAGATCGGATTTCACTACTATATTAGTTCCTAAGTATTTTATAATTGTGGAAAGATATAATTTTCGCCATATTACTTACACATGAATAACTAATTTTCAGTTTCTTCCTATTGAAAATTTTATATAGTGGATGTTTACTATGAAAGTGTTTGTCTATTAACCTTAGGAAAAAAACTTCCTATATCAATGTTGGAAAGCCTGCATTCCTGTGGGTTAAACCCTACTACTTTCCTCTTTCTGTTTGTAGATTTATTATTACTACGATTATCTAGTTCTTCGTTATAGTTTAATTCCTGTAGATGAATATGTGTATGTGTGGATATGTGAATATATTTTTATATGTGTGTACATGGGTATATGTATGTGTGTATGTGGGTACACGCCTATGTGTATGTATATACGTGAATATGTTATTGTGTATGTGTGTATTCGCATGTGTTTTTGAACATAGAAATATAGGTCCTTGCTGGATTAGATAATCGTTATATTTATTTTTTATATGTTTATATTTGATTTGTAACCTGTAGTCGATATTAAATTTGTCAAATTTTCTCAATTACAAAGCGGCCCTTTAAGTAAACGCAATTTTACTTTCCTTCGCCCAATCTCTCTCCCCCACCTCGTCATTCCCTCCCTCTTATTCTAACATTAGATTGTCTATGGTGTGTGTATGTCAACACGCAATGTATCTTTATGCATTAGACATCCGACAACATTCATTTTTCACTTACTTAAACCCTTCCACCCACCTCTCCTAAAATTCTCTCTGTTAAGGTTTGATCTCCCTCCTCCTCATACTTACACTCTCTCTAAATCCTGTTTTTATTTCCGGAGTTGTTTTTTCTGTTTTCTTTTTGAATTTGTAGGTCTGATGAATTGGTTCGTATTTACGATTCCAATGGAATAAATTATGACCATGGAATATTAGTGTTTAAGCCTTTTTATTATATCCTTACTCTGTCCTGGACATTGAGTTCTACCTGGATTCTTCCTCTTGGAATTTTTATTCCAAAAATATACATGCATGGCTATTTATATATTTTGCATAGTATGTATATTTACCACTAATATTATCAATATATTGCTCCTTACCTTTATAAGTTGAGCTCTCCTTGGTATACTTCCAGTAGTGCGTAGTAGTAATACGCTTGTATGTTATTAATAAAGCTACAGTTTCTCACTTTACTTCTCGGTTCGTCAGTTATGTCTATATCATTTCATATTGCATATCTTCCAATTTGACAATGAAGAGGTTTCTCTTCAGAATTCTGGCTTCTACTTATCGAAAAAATTTGTTACAGTTTCTGAGTGTTACTACTTCTTCGGTTAAAACCCTCTTAGACGCAGCATTTCGAAATACAGTATATATATATATATATATATATATATATATATATATATATATATATATAGTTACCATTGCTTATTAAATATATTATGCCTTTTTTGATGAAGTCAATAAACGGCGTCTTCACACTATGAGATAGTCATTACCCTTCGAAACAATATATTTAGTTCTTACGTTCAAACTAGAATACATTTTATAATTCTTTTTCTGTTTAACCCATTAATATACAATGTTCCATTTTTTAGGCTGGTTGTCAATAATAATGGGTAGTACATAAAATTAATACAGGAATTTTTATAAACTTATAATTAAAATTAATTAATTTCCGCAGAAAGAAATGGCAACCTACTGCGGAAAGTACATGATAGCCTACGTCTGTATCACGCATGGCACATAAGTGACTGATAATTAAAATATTTTTTATAACCATGCAATTAAAATGTTATACTTATATAACCCTTTTTTCTTATTTGGTCAAACTAGCTCGGATATTCATGAGGCTATCACACCAACCATCTTGTCCTGCGTCATGGTCGGAATGTCATTAAGGTGGCATTCTGTGTTATAGGTGGTCAATGTAGGAGGTTACTGGGCGACCAACCTGTCTTGCGCTATGGCTACTTGTGCAGAACAGTAAATCACTCGAGAGTTCGTTTTTTGCTTGGCAGTAGTGTCCTGCAAAGCGCATTCTACGTTCGCGTAAGATTGTAGAAATATGAGGGATAAGAGCTGTGATTTAGTTGGGTGTTGTCTCCAAGAGATGTTATGTATAGCTCTCATCATCCGAGTGTATGTTCCATCTAGCTTAGACAAGGGTTTTAGGTAATGCCCAACCAGTAGCACCATACATTAAAACTTACTCTAAAAATATTTTTATATGTTATATAAGAATGTCACTGCTGACACTTGAGTTTGAACATAGATCGCCAGTGAGCAAACATAGGCGACCCCATTATTGAATTAAGTGGATTATGTGACCATAGAGGAAACGCATGTATGTAGGAAGTAGCTGACGACTAACGATCTCTGTTTCTAATCTATCCTCTATTACTATACAGATCACCATTTCTATTCTCTCCGCCATACTATACGGACCGATATTATTTACTCTATTCCCTATACTATTTCTCTATTAAGATCACTTTACGGTGATTACTATTCGGGCGAGTAATATAGAGCACGTACTATAAGTGCGAGTGCTATTCAAAGGCGTTTGACACCAGTATTGTTCAACGGCGTTACTATAGTTGTATCTGCGATTACAAAGTCTCTACTACAACGAGCGTTACGAAAGTGGCAACGAGTGTTCACTGACATTACAAAATTATATAACCCTATATTTAAAATGAGATTCTTTTTTTATATATAAAACTATAATTATCTATGTCTTTGTTTTATTCTTTTTTCTTTTCTATTTTAAGCTAATTTTTAAATATTTGCATAGTACATTTCTATTCAATGGTTCTGTTGCCTAACCCGTTAAGCAATTTGAAGGAAGGTGTTGAGTCACGTGCACTACTGGGATCCATTTTCTTTTCTTAAATAGCAATTTTTTTCTCTTGAATTCCTGAAATAGCAGAGTGGGAAATAAGTAATGATTCTCAAATTATCTAATGATCTGGGCCGGCTTCAGACTATCAGGTTTTTTTTAAATGTCATATTTTATTAAACGCTACCTCTATCCAAGAAATTACATTTTACTCCATTTTGACATTAGAATGAATAGATGAATAGACACAATTCAGAGACTGTAAATAGACACAATTCAATAACTGTACATTTCTTATTTATTAATACCGCATTGTTGTTGTTGATTTTTTTTTGTTTTTCTTTTTTTAAATTTATATACCGGATGTATACATGGATTATTTTCTACTGAATTTAATCTTGTAGAACAGTGATCTATTCCTTGCTTTTATATAACTTAATCCTGTTTAATCAGATGTATTAGCTATTCGAAGATATATGGAAATTTTCAGGTCAGTGATTAATCTCTTTTTGTGTAGTTCAGTTCCATTTGTTGATTATTGTTTTCATCAGCGCAATCCATCTCAAATTTCGATTCCGTTTTCTCTCTTAATATATAATTTTATAAATCATGCTTTGAACATATTTCAAATTTTTGGCAAGTAATATCCAGTCAGACATATAGATCAAATATGTGAATATTGTTTAATTAATAATGATTCCTCATTATGAAATCAAAGTGCAACAAACATAGCATAATGTATTTCTTAGGAAAACAAGTTCTTTTGATTAAAATCAGCTAAGTACGTGTATGTTCACATATTTCTTACTCTTCTTATTTTCTGTGTTATCCTATTTATATTTTTTCTGTTATCATATTTATATTATATTTCTGTGCTATATTATATTATATTATTGTTGAAACTTGAATAATGCATGGAATAATAATGCAACACAAAATGTACTTAGAACAAAATGTATTGAAACAAGAAAGTGTACACAATATTTACATATAGTCTTTTGTATATTCCTGGTAAGACCGTTCCTGGAGAATGTGTTGACTGAGTCGCAGTCGGGCAGAGTCTCTGGATTGAATCTCTTGATTCCTCCCTCTCTTCCCGGTACCAACCATATTTATATGGTCGGTACTCCACTATGCAAATTAGGTGGATCCGACCGCAACAATTATTATATTATATTATATTTCTGTGTTATATTTATATTATATTATATTTATATTTTCTGTGTTATCATATTTATATTGGATATCTGGTTGCAGTCAGTTGAATTCAAGACAATACGATTTAAATCTCCAACGCTTTCCTTAATATCTTAGAAAACCATCAACGCTGAAAATTGGGAATCGCAGAAAACCTTCGAATAGGTAATTCAACTATTAGTTTGTCCAGAAAATAATGTCCGATTTTAGGTTATTTAAGCATGTAGGATAAAACTCTAAATGATTGTATCTTCTATGCAACTAAATGTCCTTTGGCTTAAAAAATTGTCAAGATGTTTGAAAAAGTAGTAATTAGTGGGAGATAAATCTAGGGATTGTCGTGGCTACGTTGAAGAGCTACTGCAGAGGCACATTGCAACATACGAACGAGTGGTGTCATGAAAAAGAATTGGATGGCGTCAATTAACCAGTACTGGTTGGATTTTGCTTACCTGAATGTATATTTCATCGAGTTACTGGTGGTAAACATTGGCAGTGATGCTCTGGTTAGATTCTAGAAAGGTGTAATGAATACTGCCAATGACGGACCACAAGACAATCACAATAATCTTCTGTTTCGGATTTTGAAAGTTTGGTGGGAATTCATCATAATCAACGCATTGAATTGTTCATTTACTATGTTCATAATTGAGCTATGTCTCGTCGCAAGTTAATATTCGACCAAGAAATGAACCATTCAAATTTAGCTAATGCATCATCGAATACACTTCAAAACGTCGAACTCTTTGACTTTCCCTTTTATCGAGTTTCTTCACCTTGCCAATTCTCTTGAGATGGTTCGATATTGTTGAAAGCCTGAAACCTATTATCGGAGACAATTCACTCAGACTTTGACGTTGATTTGGTTCGACTATCATTTTCCTATGTGAATTATCAATTGCAGACGGACGTCCTCTATCAGATTGAAGTCTTCTCTTCAAGACTCGTATCCGCACTGCGGAAGTTCAGAAACCAGCGTTATACTGTTCGATCACAAGTGGATCTTTCCCTTCGTGCTCTCTTGATTTTTGTTTGAAAATCATTATGAATGTTTAACTTTGTACTCCTCCTCCCACACCCTGTTCTGCCATGCATTTACACAAGTCCTTCAGAGTATTTGCTGTTTCTTTCTGTCTCTTTTCACTTTAATAAATCATATGAGTGTCAAAATCTCCAAACCCTCATTCCCCATTATGCAACCCTGATATTTCAACTGGTTATAAATTTTCCTCACTTCTAGTAAGCGTCAGTGCAGGTCAAGAAACAAAGAACGCTTCCTAAAACGCTTTCACCCCGATTAATTTAATCGCTGGCTTTAATCTGTGCCATAAATATATTCGATCGATTTTTCATATATTTTAGTTAGAGACATGCTTAGTTTATTGCATTTCTGGAAATTTATTTTAAACTAGCAGTAGAGCCCGGTGTTACCCGGGGATGTAACAGTAAGAGATAGATCAAGTATCGACCATCATAAAGACTGAAAAATAAAATTGACAACGATTATTGTTTAAGGTTGACGGACACGCATGTCTTAATTATTATTTTTTTTTTTTACGAATTGGTCAAACCCAAACTCAAACAAAAACATTGTTTTCAATCGTTATGAGTCTACTGATTGAATAGAATTTTATTATAAACAATTGTCTTGTAAATGGAATTTCTAACGCATTCTGAATGTAAAAATAAAGAAAAAAGTGTGCAAGACAATAAGAAACACTACCTGGCAAAAAAAAGTGAAGTTTTGTTGAAATCGGTTGAAAAATGTAGGAAATCCGATCCCATATATAAACGAACACACACACACACAAAAAACCTGGGTTTTATAATAAGTATAACTCGATATGAGTTGTCCCCCTTTCATTCCGCGAAAGCGATGCCTCTTAATCGTGTTTTTAAATTGATTTCGTGCAAAAACAATTGTGTTTTTTCCAATTTTTGGCACTGTCAGAACCACCGCAAGGTAATTTCACGTAGTCCTGTGAAGTTTTGTTGAAATCGGTTGAAAAATGTTGGAAATCCGATCCAATATATAAACGTACGTACACACACACACACACACACACACACACACACACACACACACACACACACACACACACACACACACACAAAACCTGGGTTTTATAATAAGTATGATATTTCATCCCAAGCAAGGAAATAAGGCCACGAGGCCGGAAGCTGTTACTGAGTGTGGGAGAATATGAGAAACAGAAAACATTATTAAGATCGATAAAATAACAAGAATTAAGAAGAAGCGAACGATTGCTGTTACATTTCAATTTTTGAAGATCGGAGTGGACTGGAAAGCAAGAAGCCGGAACAGCGTTCAACGGTGTGAGAGAAAAAACAGCATAGAAAATACGGTACTAGTCATTTCAACTTTTAGATGATGAGACCTTGCCGCCAATTCTAGGACTAAGCTTAAATTCATAATATCTATGTCCCAAAGAGGAAATATCATCAGAGCAATTACCATAAAGATATTTATAGAAAAGACACTAGGAAGTTTTGTTAGGGTGGTTGGAAGCCAAGATTCCAAGCCAGGACTAACATTGCAAATTCATCCTTAGATTTTATCTAGAATTTCTAAATGCACAGTAGAAGTTCCAGAACAGATGTGGCAGAAATATTCAATCCATGGGCAAATGATAGATTTCTAAATATGTAAGAAAGATTCTACCAAGAAAAATTGTCTAGCACGACACAGGGAATCAACTTTTCTAATAGCAGGACTATCATTTGATTCAATACAATATTTTCTCTACATTTTTCGTGTGTGTGTGTGTGTGTGGGTGTGCGTGTGTGTTTCTGGAATATTTCGCTTTTGCGCTGTTGTCTTATTTTAATTCTATTGTCCATAAAAACGGTTACATATTTGAATTGGCGGGCTGTATTCTCTCTGTTCGTAACAAACAACTCCAATTCTCTTTCTTGGATCAACTGATCTCAACATCTGAGATATTTCTTTTTCCGTATTCATTTTGTTCTGATTTATTTTGATCCTCTTTATTCACAAGGTCGATCCAAAACTCTTTCATACATTTCCCAATGTATTACTGTATATAATCTATTATTCTTTGCCATTATTTTCTGCATTGTATTATTATTATTATTATTATTATTATTATTATTACTTGAATATTTAAAAAAAACATTGCGTGTTCTTCCCTTTTGGTTTATCTTGGAGTTAAAAACAGTTTTATTTAAAAGCAATGAAAAATTATACAAAAGTCATAAATGAAATTTTAAGATACATTGGAAAGACGTCAAGGGATAATATATTGGAATCTGTTTAAAAAAATGTCAGCACAACAAATTCCGTGTTAGACACTCACAGCTGTTGTTATTCCATTTCAAAGAATTAAAGAAGGGAAGACGGCCTGCGAACAATGAAATCGTGATACATGTTGCATCAATACAAATTGATTTTTTGCCTTATTTTATTAGTTGCAAGGTGACATGATATCGCTTAGAACTGAATTGCTTTTATGATCAGCGTATCGATACAAGCATCTTAACCTCGGCACACACAGCGATATTATTTTAAATAGATACTTCTTTCGTTTCAGAGGATTTCAAAAAAGATAAACAGGTGTGTGCTTCTTGAAATATATAAGAGTAAATAGAATAATCCCACACAATTTTATCTACTGCACTTATTTCTCTGTTTCACTAATGTATATATATATATATATATATATATATATATATATATATATATGTGTGTTTTGTGTGTATGTGCGTGTGTGTGTGTGTGTGTGTAAATGAATGAATGAAATAAATAGATATAGATACAAGTAACAATAGATGCGTTCAATCACACCCATATACAAAAGTGCAAATAAATTTTTTAATTTAATTTTGTTGTTCAATTCATCAGAACTACAAATTCAAGTTTTTGAGCCTTTTATATGATATTCTTGCTCTGTCCTGGACATTGAACTCTATCTGGATTTCATTTCTTGGAAATTTATATATATATATATATATATATATATATATATATATATATTAATAAATATAATAATATATATATATATATATATATATATATATATATATATATATTAGCCTGGCTAAATCATAAATTTAACAATATATAATAGTAACAACCAACAAATCAAAACCTACCCACATTTCTCACCACACAAGACAGACATGCTTACGGAGGAATGGAGGCCTCACACTTATACACTCACCCACACGATTATACACACATACACACGCCATACTCACTCACTCCCTAATGAGCCAAATGATAACACACACCTACAGCAATACACACGCTTACACATATCATACTCACTCACTCCCTAAGAACCAAATAACACACACACAAACACTAAACAGAGACACATCCCCTCACCAGGTCCAATAAAACTGTCAAACTGACCAGAGAATTCAGGATAAAATGTATCTATCCAGTTCTTATCTCAAATAACAACTTAAAAGAGACTGTTTGACCAACACAAGGAATGTTAAAAGATTCATGTGAAAAAGATAAAAAAATAAAAAAAAAACAAATGAAAACTACAGACAAAAGTTCATTTTCTCCAACAAAAGACATTCATTTCTGTAGTTCACTGCCAACAGCAAGCAGAAATATTTCTCCTCCCGATGATGGCCATTTCGGTCGAAACTAGTCGAAGAATCTAAATGGAATAATAATAATAAAAAAACGAAAGAATATTAATCTACAACCCAGTGTGTCTAATGATTTTAATTTTTAATTTTTTTTATTTTCTTATTGTTCAAAATATAATCATGAATAATGGACACGGGACTGAACCAAATGCCGAGGACATAACACCAACAGAACCAATAAACACAGAATTATAGGCTATCCGCATGAATAGAGCAACCAACAAAATAGCCAGGTATGAATCACACCGGGAATATATTGGGATATGCCTGAAGGATCGATTAGTACCAACCAATTTCAGGATTGATTTGGAACCTTCAATAGGTAACCACAATGACGCGTTTCTAGCATCATGGTACCGTAAATTAGAAGACTTCTCCAGGGAACTCATGCAGGACACCATGCAGTTCTGCCAAGAAAACATAACAACAACAACAGCAGAAATTAACCTGCTCGATGAGAAAATAAAAAAAACAAACGGACACGGAAGAATATATCAACATAAAGAATGTCATGAAAGCTCACACAGACCAAACAGTGAGGGAACTACAAAAAACAAAAACTGAAAAACAAAGGAAATTAAGATGGAATATTTCCTCCAGACAGAGGAACAAAAAAGAAATGAAGCCAAACTCTGAAAAAAGTGAAAGACCATATCCAAAAAGAAAACAACAAAACGCCGCCACCACACAACCAATGCACAAAACACAAAACAGGCCAAATAAGTACACCTACAGACAAACAGCAGCACCACAACCAACAATAACAACACCGCCACCATCAACGATAGCTAGAACCTCAATACAAACACACACACAAAACAAACCACTAACTTACGCGGACATCCTTAGGGTGCCGTACAAACATACACAAACCAAAACACAGCAGCCCTTCTACAGAACGCATAACTCCATTAGACATCCCAGACCACCTAGATTAGCCCCTAGTAGACAGTCAACAACAGACACACCCAACCTTAAAAAAACGGAATAAGCCCCCAACCAGGACACCTGGGTGGGGGTATAGCATCCCAATAGGAGATATGATGCAAGCTTTGAGCTTTTACAAAAGAACTTCGCCATGCTTGCAAATTCAAACTTGACCCATACGGGCGAGTTATAAATTTGAGTAACAATAAATTTTCACTCAATACATTCAGGGTATTAAATAAAGGACTAAGCTTTTGTCCTAGTCCCCAAGGTTTGATAAAGACACCTTGGCTAAGGACCTGAAATCCTTCTTCAGAAGAATACGGTTAAAAGCCCACTATGGGGAAAATGATCATACACCTTCTATACTTGAGACATTAAAAGAGAAGGATACTACCTACACCCCACAAAACACAGACATTACTATACAGACATTCGAACTAGCTGCAAATAAAATGACATAAAGAAAACAATAGCACGTAAGCTGCCACGTGACAATATGACTGAAGGAGAACGTATAGCCCTCCATACACTGACACATAGAGATGACGTAATCATAACACAGGCTGACAAAGGGGGTGCTACAGTGATCTGGGGAATCGAGGAATACATTAAAGAGGCCAACAAACAGCTAGCCGACAAAGAAACATATAAAAGTTTACCTACAGATCCCCTTCCAGAATACCAAAAAGAATTAACTAGCTCACTAAACATAATGCTTCGCAACAATCTAATCGACAAGGAAACATGCACAACACTAACACCCACAAACATTACACCTGCCCGCTTCTATCTCCTTCCTAAAATACACAAAAGCAACAATCCAGGAAGGCCGGTTATTTCATCGTTCAACTGCCACACGACAAAAATTTCCAAATACATAGACCATTACATACAACCGCTAGCTAAGGAAGTAAAATCCTACATCAGAGACACAACAGATCTACTGAACAAAATTAATCACATACAAACAGTACCAGAGAAAGCTATTCTCGTGACTATGGACGTTAGGTCACTATATTCAAACATTAAAAACATCGAAGGGCTGGCCGCCCTTCAGGAAGCATTTTACTAAAAGAAGAAAACAGGACCCCCCACAGAAGTCATCATAAAACTCATGGAGCATGTCCTTACATTGAATACTTTCAACTTCAATGGAGCACACTACCTTCAAATAAGAGGTTGCGCCATGGGCACCATTGCAGCTCCATCATATGCTACAATATTCATGGGAAAATTTGAGGAGACCCATATCTATCCAATCATTGGTAGCGACTGCGTATTTTATGCAAGATATATCGATGATATATTCTTTGTATACACGGGTAGTGATGACAAACTTACCCAATTCCTTATGACACTAAACACAGTGCACGACTCAATTAAGTTTGACTATGAAAAATCCACAACATCATTAACATTTTTAGACACCCGCATTTACATAGATGCAAACAGGAAACTACAAACGACACTACACACTAAAATCACCGACACCCACAACTATCTACACTTTAAGTCTTCCCACCCTAAACACCTCAAAGAGAACCTTCCCTATTCACAAGCACTTAGACTCAGAAGGATATGTTCCAACAATGAAGAATTAAATAAACACATTGAAAATCTGGAGCATCAATTCACAACACGTGGCTATAAACAACACCTAATCAGGGAACAAATAAATAAAGCAATTTCCACACCTAGAGAAGACACCCTAATGTACAAGATTAAAAATAAATCTAGCCGCATCCCTCTAGTAACCACTTTCAATCCCACTCTGCCTCCACTATCCCAAATAATCAAACGTCGCTGGGAAATACTACATCTCAAACCAGACCTAAAAATCTGCTTAAGGAACCCGGCCTTCTTGCATATCGTAGACCTAAGAACCTAAAACAAATCATAGGTAGTAACTACATTTCAGGGGACAAGGTAATCCGTAAGGAACTGAGAACAAAAACAACAGGATTTTCCCAACCATGTAACAACAAAAGAAGTTAATGTTGCAACCATATTAAAAACACTAGCGCAATCACTAAATCTACTTTCAAAATCTACCACGATTCTAACTGTAGAAGTCAAAACATAATTTACCTCCTAGAATGCACACTATGCCAGAAACAATATGTAGGAAAATCTGAATGGCCCTTTAACTACAGAATTAATAATTATCGTAAGCGAATTAAATCGACTCCCTATGAACAGTTATTACCTGTAGAACATTTCCGCCTAGAAAAACACGATTTCAAAACCCATGCCAGATTCACTATAATTGAGAGAATAGAAAAGTTCAGAGCAGATAACATTAGAAAGATTTTAGAGTCCCATGAAAATAAGTGGATACAACGTCTAAAAACACAATACCCAGCCGGGCTAAATCATAAATTTAACAATATATAATAGTAACAACCAACAAATCAAAACCTACCCACATTTCTCACCCACACAACGACAGACATGCTTACGGAGGAATGGAGGCCTCACACTTATACACTCACCCACACGATTATACACACATACACACACCATACTCACTCACTCCCTAATGAGCCAAATGATAACACACACCTACAGCAATACACACGCTTACACATATGATACTCACTCACTCCCTAAGAACCAAATAACACACACACAAACACTAAACAGAGACACATCCCCTCACCAGGTCCAATAAAACTGTCAAACTGACCAGGATAAAATGTATCTATCCAGTTCTTATCTCAAATAACAACTTAAAAGAGACTGTTTGACCAACACAAGGAATGTTAAAAGATTCATGTGAAAAAGATAAAAATAAAAAACAAATGAAAACTACAGACAAAAGTTCATTTTCTCCAACAAAAAACATTCATTTCTGTAGTTCACTGCTAACAGCAAGCAGAAATATTTAATTTCTCCTCCCGATGATGGCCATTTCGGTCGAAACTAGTCGAGGAATCTAAATGGAATAATAATAATAAAAAAACGAAAGAATATTAATCTACAACCCAGTGTGTCTAATGATTTTAATTTTTTAATTTTTTTATTTTCTTATTGTTCAATATATATATATATATATATATATATATATATTAATAAATATATATAATATTCCACGCCGACAGTACAACTTGGCATTTTATGCACTATGCAATCACACGGTAAAAATCAACTGGCCATCATCTGATTAAAGTTTCGGGGACACGTGGTTTTAGTTGAATAAATTATTACTGTTATTAAATATTTAATCATACTATAATAGAAAATCAAATTTAGGCTCAAATTTACACTTATTTATTAAAAATTCATCATTCCGATTTAAAATGTAAACAGCGGAGAACGCTGGTATCAATATACCTTAAAATGCAAACATTCCATTTTTTTTTGGTGGGGGGGGAGTCAATTTTTTTCCTGGGGTAAACCATTTAAAAGTTGATATTAATAATAAAACAACAATAGGTAAGAAGTGACAAAATAATAATAGTAGTAATATTAACAATATAATAATAATAATAGGTGGTGGTAGTAGTAGTAGTAGTAGTATATGTGGCGTAAGGTTAGAATGGCTGGTTACTTGAAATTTAACTGTTCATTGTTTGGTGAGCAAGGTTTCCGGGACTAGCTGCTACTAATGATTCAGAGGGAATTGACGGGGGCGGTAGTGGGAAATGCCTGGTGGGATAAATTAAAATCCAAAATTAGAACGTTTGCTGCCGATTTTAGTCGTCGGCTCAATCTAGATAGATTAGCGGCGCAAACGGCTTTAGAAGAAAAAGTTGATCGGGCCGTGAAATCCCGTGTTAGTAGGGAAATAGCCAGAGTTGTCCTCCTTGCTTATCAAGAAGGATCAAGCTCTGGTAGTTAGGGATAGGTTAAAAAGGTGAGACGACGAATATGGCCGCTGAACTGCGTGCAGAGGAGAATCGGAACGCGGCTAGGCGGCATATAGCGTGCGTCACATTGCCGGATAAAAGGTACGTGACTACAAACGCGGGCATATGCGAGGCCTTTCGAGATTACTTCCAGGATCATTTCACCAGAGAGCCCTGTCTGAGCTCTGCTCAGTTTGACGCCTATTTAGCTGACTTTCCCTGCCTCGAGGCAGCTGAAGCGGCTAGGTGCGAGGGTCCCATTACAGAGTCGGAAATCTGGGAAGCGCTGAAGCACGTTAGCTTGGATAAGTCTCCGAGACTAGATGGTCTTCCCTACGAAGTTTACTTGAGGTTGTCGCCCGTTTTTGTTCCTTTGCTGGAACTGATTTTCAACCACTGGATGAAGCAGGGGTCTATACCTCAACGCTTCACCAGGGGTGTGATCAAGTTGCTGCGTAAGGACAAGAATGGTGGGGATGGGTTAGGGAACCTTCGCCCTTTAACCATGTTAAACACTGAGTTAAAGATTTTGGCGAAGATCTTAGAAACCGTTTGCAGCTTGTCCTGTCTAATCTGATTGGCCCCGAACAGACTTGTGCTGTGAAGGGCAGGACTATTCAGGATAACCTTCATATGGTACGCTTGATCTTAGAAAAAGTCGACAGTGAAGCCGCGCTGATCAATTTAGATCAGTCCAAGATAGGGTTGGATATCGTTTTCCGGAGGCTGTCCTTTCGGCGGCCGGTTTCGGAGCCGACTTTCGCTCTTGGATCCGACTTTTGTATGCGATCCCCGGTGCGCTGGTGGAAGTGAATGGGGTAAGATCGAAGCCTTTCGTATTGTCTCGCTCCATTCGTCAAGGTTGTCCGCTATCGCCTCTGCTTTACGTTCTTGCGTTGGAACCTTTCCTTCGCAAGGTAAAGGCGAAACCGATCCTGCGCTGAATTGCCCTGCCTGGGGCTACCACCTCAGCCAGGTATTCTGCTGATGCTGACGACGTTTCGGTTCTTGTGTCGAGCAGAGCCGAGATTGACGAAGTCATCAAAGAGATCAGTGGGTATGAGATGGTGACAGGGGCCAAGATCAACCCCGATAAGTCGGGTGGATTGCGGTTGGGTCCGTGGAAGGGAGTTTCTCTTCCCGGACCTTTCCCCTGGACGGATGGGCCGATCAAGATACTCGGCATCTGGTTCGGTCCAGATCTCCGGTTGCAAATGAACTGGTCGGGGGTACAAGGGAAGGCCGAGATCGCGATTAATCTGTGGTCTCGGGGGAGACATTCCCTGAAGGGAAAGGCGGAAGTATGTGTTTCACACATCTATCTGATTCTCCTGTACCGACTCTCTGTACTTCCACTCCCGTATGACAGACTAATTTTATTAGTACGGGTCTTGTTCTTTTTCTTGTGGATAGACAAGGTCCCTATGGTATATCGCGAGATATGTTGCTTTCATCCCTCTGAGGGCGGTCTGGGTATGAATACCATTGAGATTCGTCAACATATGATTCGCATCACCTTTCTAGACCGAATGTGTCGCGGATCGGATGAGGTGGGCGCCTTCTGGAAAGAAGACGTCCGTAAACATTTCCCAACCCTGAGAAGTGTGCGCTCGAGCGAGGAAGAGGCCAGCCGTAAGCCCCGAGCCGAGTGCTCCTTCTACAGCGAATATCATCGTGTTTGAAGCTCCTCTTTCGCGCTCTGGATGGCCTCTCCAACGCCCAGACGTTGTCTCGCAAGGCATTGTATCAAGTATTAATTAGCGGGGCCGTTCAAGATGATCTAATTGGCGAGTTCGGTCTTACGAAGCAGGAGGCTCGCTCGATATGGCCTTGGGCACCTGGGTTGAAATGCCTCAATAACGATGAGGCATCATTCACCTGGCTGGTGATTCGTGAAGCCCTTTGGGTCAGCAAGATACTTTGTTCAGCAGGCTTGGAGAAATATCCAAACTGTCGCCGCTGTACGGGGGAAGTCGAGACCATTGGTCACGCCTTCTTTAAGTGCAAGGCGGTAGTGCCGTTGTGCAGGTTTGTTGATGGCCTCATGGTTCGCATGCTGCAGGGAAAGTTTTTTGTCCTTGAAGCCAGTTCTGTTTGTACGAATGTTGTGCCGCGGATGACGAAGGTTGAAAACTATGTGTTCTGTTGCTTGCTATGGGTTTTGAGAGTCGTGATTTGGACGACACGTCAGGAGGAATTCTATGAGGGCGAGAAGTTCAATTCTTCCCAACTGATCCTGTTCTTTAAGCATCAGCTTAAAGTCAAGATTAGGACGGAAAGGCGGCGGCTCACCTCATCAGAATTTGGCAAAAGGCGGGTGAATCTTGCGTGCATGTGCCGAGTAAAAGGGGCTGGCCTTGAGTGGCATTTTGATGCCGGTTAGGCATTAAGATATTGTTTTCCTGGGTTGAACATAGCCAACTCATCCCGAGATTAGGTTAGAGTAGGATTTTGTATTTATTCTTTTAGTTTTTCGTTCCTGTTCCGGTGAACTTAGCTAGGGTGTGTTTGCTCATTAGTCCTTTTTATTTCTGTCCCCACTTTTTTTTCCTTTAGTTTAACTCCCCATCCCCTCCCTCGTTTAGGTGGTCAGTGATGTCAGTTCTCTGGTGGATGCGGGGCGTCTTTCGTTTGGCGTGTGTGTTTTTCGTATTTGTTGTTGTGTATGAATGAGTGTGTGAATGTTTGGGAGGAATGAATGTGTCCTTTATTTTTATAGTCCCGCATCGATTTCGTCCGGTTAACTGATATTTCTGCCTCATTTAAAGTTTGTGCGGGGTTTTATTACTAACACTATTTTTTGTTTGGTTTCTTGTAAATATTTTTGTCATATTGTATATACTCGTTGGGGATCTTTTTAAAATTTGTTGTTTTTATGCCCCTCCCCCAACAGACAATATTTGTATATAAGGGGAGTACTTAGGATTTTCATTGAGTCAAAGAGGAGTTTTGGTGGATGTAGTAAGAAAGGTATAGATAAATGTGTTGTTTTGGTGAAAGGAATATTGTTTTGTATGATAGGGTCAGTGGTTGTGGCCAGCCAAGTGATGACCGTCCTTTATCCCAACCCCCTTTTTGGCCTTGTGCCACATTTGTTGTATTCTTTACAATAATAAATATTGTAGTATATGTGGCGTCCGAATGACAAAGAAAAAACTATATTAAACTTGGTAAACGTTTTTGAGTAGGAATTTATTTTTTTAGATATGAATGTGTAGATTAACTCCCTTCATTTGTTTAAGCAATAATTTATCCCCCTAACACCCAGAAATTTTGACCAGATAACGGCCTGTTCATTTATACCTGATGATTGCATTAAACTCCACATCAGGCTGTCGGTGTGACGTATTATGTATATTATTAATATATACTTTATAGCTCTGTTATTGTGTATTGAACGCTAATTTACTTACACCAAATTATATACACACACACAAACAGACACATATATATGTATATGAGCCGTTGTATTTTAAATCAGAATTTCTCCCTATTAACTCGTGTATCGTATTGTGCTATTATTACTTTTGCCATCATATTATATATGTTCCTGGTCTTTGCTATTTTCCGTTTTCTCTCATCGTCATCTCTGCTTTTGTTTCGGATACTAAAAATGGCAATTGCCTATTTCCAGTCATAAGTATTAACGTCCTCTTTATTCCCTTTTCCCTAAAACTTTCTCTTTACTCAATGTTTCTATAGTTCTCTCAGCATCCTTCTGTGGAACCACATCTGTTGTCTCAATATTCTATGAGGGGATTGCCCAGCATTCAATATTACAAAGACTAGCTAATATTACGTAACTGTTCTTCACACTTTTTTCTCTCTTATGATTTTTTTTTGTCTTAGCTTAGCATTGGTAGGCACACTTCTCTATTCCGATACACCTCGACGTGGTGTAATGGTAGGGAACCTTGTCTCGTTAGAATAATTACAAGAATGAAAATAACTCGATCTCCATACTTTCGTCCTTGTGCCACGTCTAAGCGTAGCCTAAAAAATCAACATAATTATAGAAAGGGAATTTGTTTTGTTTCGGCTGAACAGCTTTTCCTTGAAAAGCAAATCTAATTTGAGCAAAAAAATAATGATTCAATGTAATTTCATAATTGTGCTTTTATTCTTTATCCGAGCAAGAAACGTATGAACTCTTCGTAAAGGGAATTGTAGGATACAGTTTATAACTAAATTTAATGTATATATTCGCCTTGTACATGAAGTCGGTTTATACACGAGTATATACGCTATATGCAATATACTGTCTTATTGTTCAGGATTTCTTTGTCAAAAGTTTACATGGAACGGTAGAATCTGTTTTGATTTTCTTTCCTTCTGCTAATTACGATTAATCAATTGCTGTAAAAATCGCGGAAAATAAACGATAACCACCCCCGAATAACAGTAAAAAAATATTTTTAAGAGATTGCTAATGTAACTCTTTAAATTTGTTCACCTACGCACTTAGAAGCTAGAGTTACTCTGAAGACGAGACATCCAGCAGTTTCGCATTGTTTGACTGTAGAAACATGCCAGAGCGTAAATACAGCGTAACCCGGATATAAGAGAATTGTCGGGACCGGAGAAGAAGTCTCTTATATCCGGGTTTCTCTTATATTCGGGCTTGGTCTGATTTATATACATTAACACAGGCTCTAATTTGGGACCAGAGAAAATCTCTCATATATCTGGGTTTCTCTTATATCCGGGTCTCTTATATCCGGGTTACACTGTATATTATTTGATAATGACTGAAATAGACTAAATTACTCGAAGAAAAAAAGTTAGTTTATTCTTCATTTTCAAATCACGATATAAATCTCATTCGGAAGTTAGAAAATTAAAAAAAAAAAAAAAATGAAAACCTTGTTGGTTGGATTTTAAACGTGGTCGGACGATAATCTTATATCCGGGTTTGGTCTAAATATACTTTAATTTGGGACCAGAGAAAATCTCTTATAAAATGGTTTCTCTTATACCCGGATATGCAGGAAAACAACTGAGAGAGTTGTCGGGACCGGAGACGAAGTCTCTTATATCCGGGTTTCTCTTATATCCGGGTTTGGTCTAATTTATATACATTAACACAGGCTCTAATTTGGGACCAGAGAAAAAATATCCTTTCTTATATCCGGGTTTTCTATTTTATATTTATTAACACAGGCTCTAATTTGGGGACCAGAGAAAATCTCTCTTATATCCGGGTTTCTCTTATATCGGGTCTCTTATAAAGGTTACACTGAATAATAATAAAGGCACAGTGACTAATGCAGGAAAACCAACTGAGATTGTTAAGATACAGTGTAACCCGGATATAAGAGAGTTGTCGGGACCGAGAAGAAGTCTCTTATATCCGGGTTTCTCTTATATCCGGGTTTGGTCTATTTTATATACATTAACACAGGCTCTAATTTGGGACCAGAGAAAATCTCTTATATCCGGGTTTCTCTTATATCCGGGTTTGGTCTATTTTATATACATTAACACAGGCTCTAATTTGGGACCAGAGAAAATCTCTCTTATATCCGGGTTTCTCTTATATCCGGGTTTGGTCTATTTTATATACATTAACACAGGCTCTAATTTGGGACCAGAGAAAATCTCTTATATCCGGGTTTCTCTTATATCCGGGTTTGGTCTATTTTATATACATTAACACAGGCTCTAATTTGGGACCAGAGAAAATCTCTCTTATATCCGGGTTTCTCTTATATCCGGGTCTCTTATATCCGGCTTACACTGTATATTATTTGATAATGACTGAAATTGACTAAATTACTCGAAGAAAAAAGTTAGTTTATTCTTCATTTTCAAATCACGATATAAATCTTAAAAAAAAAATGAAAACCTTGTTGGTTGGATTTTAAAGTTCGGACGAAATTACCGCCTAAAAAAAAAAAAATGAAAACCTTGTTGGTTTGGATTTTATACAAACGCAGGTCTAATTTGGGACGATAAAATGGTTTCTCTTATATCCGCCTAAATAGAATAATAATAAAGGCACAGTGACTTTGAGATTACAAGATAGTGTAACCCGGATATAAGAGAGTTATACGGAGAAGAAGTCTCTTATATCCGGGTTTCTCTTATATCCGGGTTTGGTCTATTTTTATATACATTAACGCTACTTATAGGCTCTTAATTTGGGACCAGAGAAAATCTTTCTTATATCCGGGTTTCTATTTTTATATCCGGGTCTCTTATATCCAGGTTACACTGAATAATAATAAAGGCACAGTGACTAATGCAGGAAAACCAACTGAGATTACAAGATACAGTGTAACCCGGATATAAGAGAGTTGTCGGGACCGGAGAAGAAGTCTCTTATATCCGGGTTTCTCTTATATCCGGGTTTGGTCTATTTTATATACATTAACACAGGCTCTAATTTGGGACCAGAGAAAATCTCTCTTATATCCGGGTTTCTCTTATATCCGGGTTTGGTCTATTTTATATACATTAACACAGGCTCTAATTTGGGACCAGAGAAAATCTCTCTTATATCCGGGTTTCTCTTATATCCGGGTTTGGTCTATTTTTATATACATTGGGACCAGAGAAAACACAGGGTTTGGTCTATTTTAATTTGGGACCAGAGAAAATCTCTCTTATATCCGGGTTTCTCTTATATCCGGGTCTCTTATATCCGGGTTACACTGAATAATAATAAAGGCACAGTGACTAATGCAGGAAAACCAACTGAGATTACAAGATACAGTGTAACCCGGATATAAGAGAGTTGTCGGGACCGGAGAAGAAGTCTCTTATATCCGGGTTTCTCTTATATCCGGGTTTGGTCTATTTTATATACATTAACACAGGCTCTAATTTGGGACCAGAGAAAATCTTATATCCGGGTTTCTTATATCCGGGTTTCTCTTATATCCGGGTTTGGTATTATTTTATAATACATTAACATTACTCGAAGAAAAGTTGGTTTATTCTAATTTTCAAATCACGATATAAATCTCATTCGGAAGTTATATCCTTGGGTTGGATTTTATACGGTCGGGTTTGGTCTATTTTTTATACATTAACACGGATATACGAATTTGGGACCGGAGAGAAATCTCTCTTATATCCGGGTTTCTCTTATATCCGGGTTTGGTCTATTTTATATACATTAACACAGGCTCTAATTTGGGACCAGAGAAAATCTCTTATATCCGGGTTTCTCTTATATCCGGGTCTCTTATATCCGGGTTACACTGAATAATAATAAAGGCACAGTGACTAATGCAGGAAAACCAACTGAGATTACAAGATACAGTGTAACCCGGATATAAGAGAGTTGTCGGGACCGGAGAAGAAGTCTCTTATATCCGGGTTTCTCTTATATCCGGGTTTGATCTAATTCATATACATTAACACAGGCTCTGATATGGGACCAGGGAAAATCTCTCTTATCTCCGGGTTTCTCTTATATCCGGGTCTCTTATATCCGGGTTACACTGTACATGCTGATAGCTTTCTAGCAAGCAATACTAACATTTAATAGCAGTTAACTTCTGTGCATACTCATTACAAATCACAAATTTTAGAGAAGGGTTCACTAGTTACAGTACGTTAGCAGAAATGGTTTCAAGTTCGTAGTATCCTTGTAGATAAATGATTGCGCACAACATAGGAGTCTACTGATAGCATGCTTGACTATTATAGAATGAATCTCTCGACAAGTTCTCTGCAAAAGTTCAATAGTTTTTTTTTAAATAAAACAAATCGGTCAGAGAGATGGAGAATAAGCGTGTGTAGAATCAGGAAAATTCAGTCTCTTTGAGTGTGTTCCTTTTTCGACGAAAGAAAACAACTTTCATTAAATTCTTATTCTCTCTGCAACCCATGCATTATACGCAAAATTAATATTTTTGATAATGTAAGTTTAATGCGAAAGAAACAACTAAGTCAAGGCAGAAAGAAGAAAGACGCGAACAACCTGTCTAACGAGCTTACGTATATGGTTGGTAGAACACACTAGGAATGATCGCAAAAAGACAGGAAGTTGTGGAGGGTCATTGATTGCTCAAATCCTGTAGGAACATGACACATAGAACATTGAGAGAAAACGATTGAAAATTTTAAAATTTATTATAAAAAAAAGAGAGAAGATAAGCAATAAAGATGTTTGATACTAGAATTCATCCATTGCAAGTCTCGAAAAACAATTCAAGGTAGATGACTGTCGAAACAGCAGTGGATGAAGCATATTACAGTGTAGCCCGGATATAAGAGACCCGGATATAAGAGAAACCCGGATATAAGAGAAACCCGGATATAAGAGAGATTTTCACTGGTCCCAAATTAGAGCCTGTGTTAATGTATATAAATTAGACCAAACCCGGATATAAGAGACTTCTTCTCCGGTCCCGACAACTCTCTTATATCCGGGTTACACTTTATATGAATGGAATAAAAGACTGTCGATTGACTTGACATTCAAAATATAGTGTACAGGAAGCACCCACGCTTGTGTGTTCCACATTTCTTTATTAAATGATTGGAGCTTTATTGTATTTTGAATATGGAGGATCGGTTTGTTTTGTTTTGTTTTACGGCAAATCATTCTCAATGGGTTATTTAATGCAGACAAAATTTTTTGTTGCTGGTAATATCTTGTTTTGCCAAAAATCTATTTCTGGTAATTTTTTTTCCTCAAAAATGCATAGCTGGTAATATTATTTTAAAAAATGCATTGCTGGTAATTTTTTTTTTGTAAAATCGTATCGCTGGCAATATTTTTTTCAAAATATATTGTTGGTAATATTTTTTTTTCCTTCAAAGATTTATCTCTGGTAATAATTTTTACAAAATATTTCCGGTATTAAAATCTATTTTTACACTTTTATAATGCTTCTTACCTCAGTTTGGGGGGTTAACTATTTACCCATAGCTGGGACCCTAAAAGTGCTACCACCACGGATCAGGGTGAACCTGGGAACATCATGCAATTAAGAGGTGTTTCCACGCCCCTCAAATCCTCCTGATTAGAGTCCTTGCTGTTGGACGTAGTTTAACGTCTTACCGTGGAAGTGGATATAGTTTATCGTCATACCCAGGACGGTTGAATATGGAGGGAGTTTGTGTTCTATTTGTAAAGATCTGAAGCGGTGTATTTAATAAGGAGAGATCATCTGAAAATTGTCAGATAGTAAATATAGGCAATAGAAATAGAAAAAAGATCAAATCCAATTTGGTTAGAAAGTAAAAGTCACGAAAAGTAAAGTTTTTACGGAGTAAAACATTGTACGTTATTTATGTCGAAAGATTTGGGGGTTGTATGAACAATGTGTTTTTACGAGTGGCATTAATTTCTCTTTTTTGAACAACTTATTTTTTCAAATGCAAATCCTACTTAAATCAAGAGAACTGCCTCCATAGAACAAGTGCACCCCACGTACAACTGACCCCCATTAAGAAAAAATTAAACAGAAGCAAACTTCGTAGGGAGGGGAGATAAATGCTAATAAAACTAATTATGTTTTTATTTTCATATTTTAGCTATTATCCTATGAGAAAAATTATCCATTAATAAGATTTTATATTTTAATATCACTTTCATTATACCACTAAAATTGCGAATTGTTGGTTATAGAGAAATAAAATAATTTTTAATTACATAATTAATAACTGCCGAATTAAACTAATGTTTACAAAAATAATAATTTCAATAATCAATAATTACATTTCATGCTATCCATTTATATTTTTATGGGTTTGATAAATCTATCTTATTACTTCAATAACGTAAAAGGGTCCTTTCCATTGCCTGCGGGATCAGTTGTCGAGCTGGGAGCAGTTGTCTTACAACCATTTAAACCATAGCATCGGAGAGAAAATATATTCCTATACAGTGTAACCCGGATATAAGAGAGTTGTCGGGACCGGAGAAGACGTCTCTTATATCCGGGTTTCTCTTATATCCGGGTTTGGTCTATTTTATATACATTAACACAGGCTCTAATTTGGGACCAGAGACAATCTATCTTATATCCGGGTTTCTCTTATATCCGGGTCTCTTATATCCGGGTTACACTGTATTTTTAGGTGAATGCAACGAACTTAGCTAGTATTTGAACGGGGTTGTCCGATGTCATATTCTGAACCACTGAAATTGAAATACAAAAACAATGATGGCATACAATGAATGTAAAAACTCAGGTGGAATTAGAAAATACCACAAACTTCAAATATAATAGTATAATAGACTGCACGGCAGATAGTCCCCTCAACCCTTCAAATTGCTGCAAAATCATACAATTAATCTAAAAATGACGTTTTCTTATGTAGCCCTGTCAGATCAGGACTTTTATATGAACGCCATGCACTGTACCAATCTTCTTTATAAATATCTAAACAATCAGATGTTGATTTACGAGAAAGAAAAAAAAAAAAAATTTGTAAATTTCATCTGAAATTAGAACTGGCTGCTCGGTCAATGAATGTCGAATGTTTCCTTATAGGTGGTCTGATTTTCCATTACCCACACATCTTATGAAATAAAAAGAGAATTATAAAAAAAAATGAATGCAAGAGAATGAAAGGACGAATGATTTTTTTTTTTTATCTCCTTCATTCTTTTTTCATTCTCTCTTTAAATAATTTAAGGCCAGTATATTTTAGAGAGGAAAATTAATTAAAAGTTAGAAAGGTGGTGGCAAAAAGAATTCTCCGAAAATAAAAAGGGAGAAAAAAAGAAAAAGAAAAGGGAAACATGAATCGGGACATTTAGGCTATAAATTTATTCAAACACACATTATCAATTGCCAACAGCTGTGTTTGGCGAAGCCGTATCTTTTAGAGAAACAGAAATAAATGTTTTTAATTAATATTTCTGCTACCGATAATTACAATTTCTACTAATTAAATCCACCAATCAGGTTGCTTTATTAATTAGGACTGAAAAGACAGCTGCAGAGAAACTTTAGGTTTCGAAACAACTGCCGCCATGTTGTTTTTTATTTTATTTTTTTACTGAAGTGTGATCGAATCCAACCAAAAGCTTCTAGGTAACCATTATTGCTGTGTAGTAAGTTTGATCTTCACTAAGTGCTCGATATTTGGATCCTTGACCCATAGTAAATTTAAAATAAAGGCTACTCGTCATAATGTAATGGATAACCAGCTAATCTGTGTGACAGAATTGAGCAGAGAGCTCAATCTTCACTGTGTGCCTTGGGCTAAACTAAGACAGGTAAAATTATAAGTAGCTAGGTACAGTGTAAGTTTTATAGCTCGCTGGGTGACGAGTACTGATGAGTAGCTAGTTCGATCCTCACATGTGCCAAATTAAATTAAGTTTAGTGAATTAGAAGTACATCACTACGAGTCAGTTTTTAGTGAGCTAATCTGGTTGAATATTGTGAGCGATCCATATTCACAGGGTGACTCATTAGTTACCTTGTACACCAAATTGTGTCAAGTTTAAACAACAATATAAAGAAAGGAAATAAGACAATTTCCAAATGTTTCATTATTCTTGAAATAGAATCGCACGCAACTCATTTCCTATTATTAAACGAGAAATAGAGCAAAATATCACCCAAGGGGATTTAGCTCGATGTGTGGCTCTCATTACAATCAATTTAAACTGAATACATTTAAATCACTTCATTTCAAGGCCTTGACATTTTACAAATAAAAATGACAAACCAAAGGAGACCTTGAAATTGGCAACGTCAACATTAAGAATTTCATGTTACTCTTAGATTGATGCAAAACTTAACAGCATTTTAAGCTTCATTTATATATATGTACCTATCTACGCATTTTAACAGTCAGCGGTTCAACGTGGAATATAGCCGAGGCTAATTTGGTTATCCATTTGATAAGAGTTCTTTACTCAAAGGTGTACTTGACAAGCTATAAAAAGTTTCGATATTAAATCCAGCAGGTGTTACGACCAAGCAAAGAAATATTATAGAAAAAAAAAGTGTAATATTACGTCAAAAAACAGCCCATTATGATTTACTGCCTTGGTAATTTATCGTTTTGAAAAAGCATATTTTAATTTTTTAAGTATAACGGTATTTAAATATATATTTCTTAGAATTAACAACAATGTAAAATTGTTTTTGTTTAAAATTATACATTTACTGAGTGTCCAGTAAAAAAGAAAGCGGTAAATTTATTTATTCATTTTCACCGTTTTATCTTTCGGGAATAACTGACCTTGAATAAATTCTTGAATATTCCTGACCTTGAATAAAGCTACTGCCTAATGGCTACCACGTTGACAACGGTGTTGAACATTAAGGCAAACATTTCGAACATCATGAATCATGATTGCTAAATAAATTTCTGAATTTACCGCTTTTCTCCTGGGTACCCTTTATGGTTAAAACATAGCAATACGAAAATTAAATTTGGAGATTCGTTTTGGACATACTGGATTTTGTTAACATTCAGAAACTAGCTTCTAACAGTGTAACCCGGATATAAGAGAGTTGTCGGGACCGGAGAAGAAGTCTCTTATATCCAGGCTTCTCTTATATCCGGGTTTGGTCTATTATATATACATTAACACAGACTCTAATTTGGGACCAGAGAAAATCTCTCTTATATCCGAGTTTCTCTTATATCCGGGTCTCTTATATCCGGGTTACACTGTACAAGGCATTAATGAATGAGTACACGCTAAAAGGTCAATAGGAAAAAAAAAGAGAAAAAAGTCCTTTTGGCACACCATTTTAATTTATTTATATTTTATCTAGTCCCAAGTTAAACACTGGCCAACAATCCTTGTCAATGCACTTAAATTATCAAAGATATAACCGATAAAAATAAATAGTTTAGTTGTGGGAAGCCTTGTCGTCTGGTTGACCATTACTACGGTGTACAGTCCTTTCTGTGGATGCCATAAAACTATTCGACATCAAACTGATCCAACCCACCAAATGGTTTTAAAAAGTATTTTCTACGAACTTACACAATTTTAGGTGCAAGTTTCCAGATTTTTATCAACTGTTCTCAGAAGCATAGCATAATTTTTCAGTATGTAAAATATTTTATGAAGCTGAGCCAAGTTGAAATGCGTTAAACACAAAACGGATGGCGGTGTGCATTAAAAATATCAATCTGTTTAAACCAATAAAGTAGAATTCGGAAAAATCAGTTAGATAAGATTCCAGAAAAAATATTTTTCAAACAACTTCTTAACTAGACCAAGAGCTACATGCTCTGAGCTACATTTTTTGCTTTTGCCAGATTAATGGAACAGAAATATGGTTCTACAGAAGGATGATGATGATATCCATGGACATAGTCATGTGAGTAACAACGAAGTTTTAGAGAAAATGGAAACAAAAATGAAATATCCTTATTAGGAAGAGACAGGTGAAATTTCTAGAGCAAAAAGGAGGAAATAGGGCTTGGAAAATCTGCTACTCACAGGACAGAGGAAAACATAAAATGCTTAGTGAACTTAGGTAAATGGATGGTGGGGCAGGGTTTAGGATTCACTACAAATCAGGGGTTTCTATGCCTAAAACTGATATTTTAATGAGAAGTTATTTTTTTTATTTACTCTTCGTCACGATTACAGATAATATTTCTGTCCCATAATGGAACGGAGAATCCTTCCGTTGGCAGAAGAAACGAAAATATCCGCTCGGCTAGATTGTGTGAGTACACTATGTTCCTTTTATTCAGGTTAACCACCTTTCGTAGAATAATATTTTATTTTATTGTGAGGTTCATCCTATATAAGGCCCAGGAGTCACTCGAGGTAAAGGGGTACAGAGTTAAACGCCTAGTTTATGTGGACAGGCGGGGAAGATAACGGTTATGATTGTAATGATCAGGGAACATCATCTTGGGTTCCACAGATCGATAGTTCGCGGGTTGAAGCTGCTTGAGTGGAAATTACTTCTCACTAATGGAATACGAATATGTGCGTAGCATAGCGGGCCTTAGCCGAGAAGCTGAGAACTGGTGGAACTAATGAATGAACTTTCCATGAAAATAGCGATAGAGTACAGAGGGGCTAGCGACATTTCTCCCTTGAGAGCAGGGTTGCTGGGTGAAAAATAATTTATCACCCTCAAGTTTTCAGAAACGCTTTTGGACTATCAAAACTGGAAGGTGAGGAGTTGTTGGCTAATCCTCAAATATGACAGCAGCACTCCATTTTATTCCTAATCTGGCTCTTGTAGACATAGTTGATAGCACGACGAGTCAGGTACTTGCTGAAACGATATATTTAACCTCTTTGGCGGAGGATTGTATTTACGACCCAATTGATGTCTGAGGCTCAGCAGTCGCTGAACTGACGAAACATCTATTCATCGCGACTGGAACAAGGTTAGATCGGTGATGATGTAATGTAACTTATTTTAGCAAAATCAATGCATTAGCTTTTTGTGTCTGCACAGGCAGCAAAGTGTTCAGTAATGTTGAACGACACTTCTAAGATTTCCAATTCCCGTTGTTTTAGTTATATTCACTTACATACATACATACATACCTGTGGTGAACATTCCTTCTCCCCACTGCCTATCGTCAAAAATGGACTGTGCCTGCTTATAAATAGTTCTTCTTATACTTACTGTTCTATTGGGCCGAATAAAACTTAATTTGCTCCGTGTCTTTTATTACAATACCCTCCAGAAAGATATGAATCAAACTTCTTCTCTCACCCGGCAATTGGATATATAGTAATATTTGTGTCATTAAAATCATTTATCTCCAAAAATAATTAAAAAAAAAATTGCGTACAAAATATTTAGATTTCGGCATTAAATAACCCATAGAGGTGTTGACATGTCGCTAAACAAACACAACCATCCAAAATCATGACATTATAAATATTTTTTCTAAAATTTTGTATTTTTTATGCAAATCGAATTATTGATAACAAAATATAACAATGTATTTTTTTTATTATTCTGATTACGAGTATGGCACACGCAGTGTAGATCGAACTCACTTCTCAGTCGAAATTCATCTAGCGTGACAAGTATAATAACCATTAGGGCACATCGAAGTGTCCGGGAAATGAGTTCTATATATTAGGCCGGTGGAGTAATCGATAGCGGCTCGGTTTGAGGAATCGGAGAGCTGAGTTCGAATTCCAGTCGAATCCATTACATTCACTTACGTTCTAATACTCTTGGGAAAGGTATGAGTCCTCTTCTTCTCTCCGTCCCAGTTATGGGTAAATAATAGAATAGACTGGGTTCTCTAGCCTTAGACTGCAACTGGTCTATCGCAGAAAGAAATGGCAACATACTGCGAGGAAAAAAACTGCCTCGTGAGCCATGTATCGAAAAATACATGATCGTCTAAGCGTGTATCACATGGCACATAATTCCCTAGCTAATATTAGACCGAATGGAATCATAGATATCATTGTAAAAGGTAATAGCAAACTGACTTTATAATCCGAAATAGACATAAGATGCGATTCCATTTTTATAAAAGACGAGTTCTTGTTCAAATTACTTTTTTCAAAATTATAAAAATAACGTTACAAATGGATTAAATTTTCTTAACTTCGCATTCAGTTGTTGCCATTGTAACACCTCGCATGCAGTTCATGATCATATATTAAATTTAGCTTATCACATCATAAGGCCAATTGCAGAAAATATCAGTGTGAAGAATTCGTATTGATAAAACTACCAAGTGAAGATGACATTCATGTTAGAAAGAAATAGCTATCCATCACATATTCCTGGTACATTCGTGACGCACTTGATTGCAGAATTTCCAAAATGACATGTCCCATCATCCATCTGGTGTTCACTATCATGACCTGTTCGAAAAACTGATAATTCATGCGGTGTTGACATGAGAAGACGAGCTGGTGTTCACACTGGCCCACCATTTTGTCAAGACACGACTAATACGAACCTGGGCATTTCCATGACATCAATGAATCGTGGTGTCACTTATCGTTATTTGTACACAAATTTCGGCACGACAGTATATACTCTCACACACGCGCGCTCACACACACACACACACACACACACACTCACACGCATACACATTATTTCAATCGGTATTTCTAGTGGCTATCCGCATTTGATGTGGACGCCCCGTATTTTTAAAATTATGCATATTAAAGCTATCGGACTCCGTGCTCGAGAAAACTTAAAAAAAAGAAAGTGGGCGTCTATTTAAAATACGAATATCT
>CAHIKZ030005497.1:1737500-1762732 GCA_903632075.3 Acanthosepion pharaonis
TTGGCCGAGTCTGTTATTTCCGTCCCGCATGTTATGGGCATGCCAGCGACCAGGACCAGTGTGGTAAAACCCCAGACGTTGAAGACCCCAAACCTTTCCTAAAGCAAAAAGGGATTGACTGTATTAATCAATGAACAGGGATCTGAAAAGCTTTGGGATATGTTAAAAGAAGCAAATGATGCATTCTCCACGTTCCCGGCATTTTTGATGACGAAAATGTCAGATAGTTGAATCAATTTTGTTCAGGGAGTCTCCCGCTTTTGGTTCATCCCTCCCTTTATAGAGACCTAGAATTAGCATTCCTCTGGGTATTGATGGTCTGTCTCTTCATGGCACCATCAAGAATGAAATGTGACATGGGTCACTGCGACAGGCCATCAGTGGCCTCACCATGTTTTACTGCAGACTGATAATGCTAATTGGACTGATAATGCTAATTGGACTGATAATGCTTCACTGGTTGGCTAGTATACATGGCCTATGTATGTGGATGTAAGTTGTATACAGGATTCTGTCTGGGAAGTTTGTCCTCCAGTTCAACATGTTTTGATGGACGCTCGGAAGGTGTTTCCTAGCTAGTAGGCAAGTCTTTAATGTGGCGTACGCGCCTGTCTTCGCAGATCCGGCGGGAAGCCTTCGCGTCCTGGATGTTACCATAAAGGATTAAATATCTTCGTCTCAGTAGGTTTTATGCGCCCAGTGATCACGGCGAGAGGCCTGAATTGTAATTGTTTCGGTGGATCGAGCCGTTTTTGACGACGTCCCGTCGGGTAGTTATATTGAAGCTATTTCGAGTCTTCAGAGACAAGTTCGATCTTGTTGATGTATCGTAATGAGTACCCCCAGAAGGTAGTGTGTACTTGAACTAATAGGGGCAGCTCGGCTTCAGTGGAGCGTTCTAGTTCCCTCGAATGATTTCTAAAGAGAGTTGATGTAGGTCCCTTTGATTGTCTCATTTTCTATTGTAGAGCTTACTCGTATCATAGACTCTTCTTTGTTTGTGTAAATTTAGATTAGACTAAAATTAGGATAACTGGCTACTTGATATTGAACAAATTATTATTTTGTGAGCGAGATTCCCAGGATCAGTTGCTATTAATGCTACAGCGGGAATTGGCGGGGACTATGATTGGGAATAAGTAGTGGGATTTATTGAAATCAAAAGTTAGGTTCTTTCAACCTGATTATAGTCGTCGATTCAGTTTAATTACGTTGGAAGCACAAACAGAATGCGTAGAAAAAGTTGATCGTACCATTAAATCCTGGGATAGTTGGGAAGTAACATTAGCTAGGATAGAGCTGGCCTCCTTGCTTGTCAGGACAAAGGATAAAGCTTTTCTAGTTAAAGCTAGGTAAAAAAGAATGTCTCCTTAGGCAAGGAATATGGCCGCCAAACTGTGAGCAAAGGAAGTTAAAAATACATCGAAAAGGCATATCGTGCGTGTCACATTGCCGTATAAGCGGACTGTGACTACAAACACGGGCATAGGTGTGGCTATTCGTAACTACATTCAAGATCATTTCACTAGGGAGGTCGGTCTGAGTACTGCTCAGTTTGATGCCTATTTGGCCGAATTTACCCTCCTTGACGCAGCTGAAGTGGATGGGTTTACTGAGTCTGAGATCTGGGAAACGCTGAAGCTAGTTGACCGGGAAAACTTCGGGATTCGCTCGTCTTCCCTGCGAAATGTACATGAGGCAGTCAGCCGTTCTTGTACCCTTGCTCGAACTGGTTTACAACAAATAGCTGAAACACGAGCCTATACCCCAACGCTTCACCAGAAGAACGGTGGGGATGTGATAGGTAACTTTTTGTCTTTGACGATGGTAAATACAGAGTTGAAGATTTCAGTCAAGGTCTTAGCCATCATTTTGCAGTTTGTCCTGTCTAGTCTGATTGGCTATAAGCAGACATGTTCTGTTGAAGGTAAGACTATTCGGGACAAACTTAATTTGATACGCTTGATCATCGAGCAAGTCCACAGTGAAGCCACGCTGATCAAATTAGATCAGTCCAAGGCATTCGATACGGTTGACCATCATTTTCTGGAGGCTGTCCTTTCGGACGCCGCTTTCGGGCCGTTTTTTCGCACTTGGATCAGACTTCTGTACGTGTTCCCCTGTGTGCTGGTGAAAGTGAATGTGGTACGTTTAGAGCCTTTCATGTTGTCACCCGCGATTCGTCAAGGTTGTCCGATTTTGTTTTTGCTTTACTTTCTTGTGTTTGGAGCTTTTACTTCGCAAGTTAAAGGCGAATCCTGTCCTGATTGTAATCTCCTTAGCTGGTACTACCACCTCAGCCAGGTAATCCACCTACCGCCTATGCTGATAACTTTCGGTTTTTGTGTCGATCAGGGCCGAGACTGAAGAAGTCAGAGGATTCGAGACGGTGACAGGAACCCAAAATCAACAGCGATAAGTCTGTTGGCTTGTGGTTGGGTGCATAGAAGAGAAATTCTCTTTCCCGGGTTTTCTGGCTTTAAATAATCTGCAAAAGTTTGATAAGTCGTAAATATATAAAAATATATATATATATATATATATATATATATATATATATATATATATATATATATACCAACATCTTCCCATACTTAATACTTCTCGAATTCACTCTCCTGTGGTCATGTGTGACGTCATGATATGCGGTGCGATTTTCGCTTCTAGCGTCTTATATGCACTTGTTTATCGTTGCTTGGAAATCATCCATGTAAACAATCACAAACTATCATCAATGTCTTGTCTGTATATTGCTTAATATGTTGTAATTGACATCTTTGATAATGGCTTCTGTAAGCCGAAATTTTAGATTGTATTAAAAATATGGATCAATATCGTGAATTTCTTTCTTCGTTCATTCATAATGTTATTAAACTTATCAGACGTTATGAAAAGAATTTACATAAAATAAATAGACAACACTTGTCTATATTATTTAATGAAACGTGTATGAATATATATATATATATATATATATATATATATATATATATATATTCTAGGCTTATCTATCATTTCCATACACGCTTTTAAGTTCCCCAATAACTAGTTTACACTTTGTGCAGTGCATTTTGCCGGCATCAGTTACTTCTCTCTTCTTACAATATATAGATAGTCTTTTCTTCATGTCTTCCTTTAATACGTAGTGTTCCTTCTGTTTATTCTATCATCCTCTCTGCCTATGCTATTATGTTAAGATTACGATAATAATAAATCCTAGTAATACTTCTCTTTCATCTGAGAATCGCTTATATATCGCTTATATATTAAATAAATCTTTTAGGAAAATGTCTTCATCCTCGTGGATTACCGAGTAGTGTAATGGATAGCAAGTCGGAAGAAGTAAACAGAGAGCCGATTTTGAATACCAGTCAACTTCATTACGTTCAGTTATGCTTTAATACCTCTTCTCTCCCCAGTTATAGATTAAATAATAGCAGACGTGTCTGGAAAAATTGTTCTCATTTTTTTTTTTAATCGAATTCACCGCAAGTAAGGCATTAAAGTCACTAAAAACATAAGGGGTAACTCGGTGTGTGAGAATTAGAAAACAGAAAAATTATAAAGGTTGGGCGAGAACAATAGAAGATCGATCAAGAAGACAGTCCTCCAAAAAATGTTAATGCAATATTCAGTCGCGAAAATGTATTATTCTTACAATCCAATAGAAAAATCTAATAGCCAATGTAAATTTAATGTAAAAATATATATATTATTCTACAAATCCAATTATTTTTATAATCCAATGAAAAAAGATGTAATATCCCATGTAAAATCAATTTAAAAATATATATATTTTTCTTACAATCCAATGAAAAAAGATGTAATATACAATTTAAATATAATTTGAATATATATATATATATATATATATATATATATATATATATATATATATATATATACATATAATACATTTATTGTTACAATCCAATGTAAAAAAGACGTAATACCCAATTTTAAAAAATGTAATAGCCATATATATATATATATATATATATATATATATGATGCAATTATTTTACAATCCAATTATTGTTACAATCCATTGTAAAAAATGTAAAATGATGCAATATCCAATGTAGATATAATTTAAATATATATATATATATATATATATATATATATATATATATATATATATATGCATGCATATTATTTTATAATGCAATTATTCTTACAATCCAAAATATCATCGTTAAATAACTACAAATGGTTAAAAAATAAATGAATCAATGAACATGATTTATTCCACTTTTTGCGTATTTATTGAAATCATTTTTCTATTGGATAGTGACTGTTTTTCTAGTATATCTTATAGATTTATTGAATTCCTTTCCTCCGTAAATCAAGGTCTGTGCGGAAATATGAATGTTTAGTAGACATAAAATGTGCAATTATTGATATTTGTCTTCACGAAATAATCATTTTTTCAGTCTTCCATATAAAACATTTTTTTTTTACATATAAATAAAATAACTATTTCCACCGACATTAATTGAATACCTTTTACTGTAAAGCACTTCGTTTTACCTACACGGCACCAAAGATTAAAGGTTGTCTTTTCTGACATTTCCAAAAGCCCGTGATTAGTTGAGAAAAGACACATGACACAATACAGACACTAGTCATTTTTCCCCTCTGGTCTATGAGCATATTCTACCAATCTCCTCTTCGAGATTCTTTGTCTTTTCAGCGTCAGGTTTCTACTCCACTTATCTTTGAGGTATCTGAAAGCCAAGCCGAATTCCGAGGAAATGAATGATGTTTGTCACTGAGGAAAGTAAATGATTATTGACATTCGATCAAAGAGCCGACAAGCAGGAAAGCGATCAAAGGTTTGTTTGTTCAATCCGACTAATCAGAATAGTAGACTCATGGCACATTGAGAATCCATGGAAATGCACACGTGGGTGTGTAAAGGCGGGAACATATGCAAGCCTATGAGCACACATAGATATGTTCATGCATCAACCTTTAAACAAACAGAAGCTTCAAGATATATGAATTCACATATATATATTTCAATGCACAGAAGACCTGCAAATATATATGAATGAATATGCCGATAGACTAAAATAAATATAAATACTGTTTAATAACTGAATGGGGCGTCTAATCAAATGAGTATCCACTAAAAATAACGTTTATATATATATATATATATATATATTTTAAGCATTTCACCCCAAGCAAGGAGGGAAGCCACTAGGACGCAAGGGGTTACAGAAAATATAGAGCGAGATCAGATAGAAGTGATAGAAGAGGGCATAAGGAGAAGGATAGTGGATAGATCAAAGCAACTGGAGATGTCGATTGACATTACACTTGAATAGCTGGAGATTATAGCTCTCAGGGAAACTGGAATAGGGAAGGGAGTTCCACAGGCGAGAGGTGCGAGACATGAAGCTATTGGAGTAAAAGAGACGGCTACATTTAGGAGCGAGTTTCGACAGTGGAAGGGTGAGAGCGGGATGCCAGCCTCGTAGGGCACTTGAACTCATGAAGTCTGGGAACCAGCGAATGCAACTCTTCGGAGCAATTGCCATGAAAGTATTTGTAGAACAGACAGAGAGAGGCGATGACGCGTCTGTGAGAAAGTGATTAGACGATATATATATATATATATATATATATATATATATGTGTGTGTGTGTGTGTGTGTGTGCGTTTTAACAATAACAGACACACGCCAGTAACGATACATGTATATATAGGTTTTTCAATAAACTTTTGAGTAATGATGAAGAAATCCATTAAATATTTTAGAAATAATCTTTTTCCTTTCAAGCTGCGTACTTTGACCAAATTCCATCAGAATTGTCTGAACTTCGGACTGTTCCTGACAGAGTTTCATCCTTGTCTGAGAAGGATTATCCGTAATTTGAAAAAGATGAGCATTATAATTAATTAACACAATATGTGTTGCCTTTAATAATATTTTCCTTATCAAAGTCGTCTGAAGATCGTGTGATCTTGAAACTAGGTTTATGATCAGAGCCATTCTTACATAGGATTTAACGTTGTCTATGCAATATAGGCTTTGAGCACCTTACTAGATAAGTTTGCCTTTAAGTCATTTTTCTCTTGTTTTTCTTTCAGAATTGTCAGTTTTTATTCGAGGCATTATCTGCAGAAGTGTTTTAGGTTTTGGCAAGTTGTCCGTTCTTTCTATCAACAAATTTGTTTTTTTCTTTAATATCTATCTATCTATCTATCTATATATATATATATATATATATATATATATATATATATGTGTGTGTGTGTGTGTGTGTGTGTGTGTGTGTGTGTGTGTGTGTTTTGTGTGTGGACCAAGCAACGACTGTGTGTTTCGTGCTTGAACGCAATCTTCATGCACTCACACAAACTCTGATATTAAATACTTTTTACGCGTAAGCATAGTGTACTTTAAACTCTATTTTTGACATCTATTTAATATGTGACTGTATAATGAATATGCTTATAAAACGCGTAAATTTCACGAATAAGTTATTCAAAAAAATTTCGCTTGAAGATGGAACAGAGCTTTAGTACTTTAATTCAATTTAATTCAAATAATTATATTGAAGTTTTCGGCTCTTGTTTTGAAACATAAGAACTCTTATATAGCGTTGGAATCATATTTTAAATTTTTAAATATATAATTATATATATATATATATATATATATATATATATATATATATTCAATAAAAGGTGCAATTAATTTAAAATTCATGAGTTATTGTAAATTATTTGCACCTTAATTGAAATTAAAATAACTGATCCAAATGCAACTTTTGGATAATAAGTGCGACATTACTGTAATTATTGAACAATATAGTTCATACCACTTTGACAGAAAATTTACCAGTAAAAAAGTATTCACTCATCACCATATTTATACAAGAACGCACAATTGTAAAATTTAAATTCAAACTCAGCGTTGCGACTGCACGCTCCAAAAACAATAACTCATTTCTAATAGCATTTTTCGGATACAACAATATATACAACATATATTTTCGTTGTCCTCTTATTACTGAGAGTAAAAACAAGAACAAAATCTATTCCATACCTGAGGATGTCTGTAGGAACAGACGAAAGCTTGTAAAAATAATAAGAACTTATGCAACAGAAATTTATAAAAACAAGGATCTTTTCATTCATAAACAGGTTCGGGTTTTTGTACATTATTTGAATTGTTCGCGACGATGGATTTCTCGCCAATTAAATCATTAACCTTGTATTTGTTTTTGTATGAATAATTCATGAATATATATATATATATATATATATATATATATATATATATATATATATATATATATAGATAGAGAGATAGATAGATAGATAGATAGTGTGTGTGTATGTGTGTACCATAAAAAATGACACCGCATAAAAGAGAAAGCTCAAATAGATACTCTAATGCAAATTTTTCCAAATCGTGTAACAGAAAAATTGTTCAATCGTCAGATTAAGCTTTGATACGTTGTATCTTAGAAATGTCTAAAGATATCTTACTGGAATTCCCCGAGGTTTTTATAACACTAATGGATTCTACTTTGAACAATAAGAATGTATAGTTGAAAAGATGCATCTTGCTACTGTAAACTGAACCAGTTTTACCATTTAATGTTCATTATTTCGTTTAAATTTTTCACCATTATCTGATGGTTCTTGAATGGAGTTTGAAGATGGAAGCTAGAGTATGAATGTTGGTATCATTACCGAAGGCTTGAATTAAATTTTTCCTCTCACCATTGATCAGTTGGAAAGACATAGTGGGGCTGACACAAAACTATTTTGATCTACCCTCTTTCTACCTGAATAACTCAAAGGCCTTTTCACTGATTCTTACAATAAATGGTGTCATGCTGGCTAAACGTGTTATCTGAAATCCCGGTAAAAAGAAATTCATTTAGTTTACTGTCATTTTTAGATATTAAACATTTTGTGTGTTGGGCAATTATCACATTCTGCTACACAATTTTGAAATATATATATATATATATATATATATATATATATATATATATATATATTAGGAATTGGTTAAATCCGATATATTCTTATTTTTAACTAAACTAAACTGAATATTCTGAAAATTTCTGACCAGATTTCTCGAATATTCACACCTGTAGATGTAGTTGGATAATAATTAATTGAAAAACGGAGATGCTACTCAAATATGAGTATCCATAAAAAATAATATTTAAAAAATTAAATATTATATATATATATATATATATGTGTGTGTGTGTGTGTGTGTGTGTGTGTGTGTGTGTAAACAGATTTCTCGTACTGCCAAATCTAATCAGACATTTGAGGAATAAAAAATATGGGATCATATTAAACATTAACGTTGTCATTAGATGTTGTGACATCCGGGTGTTCGTAGACTCATGCCTCTGCTATCGGTGAACATCTATTAAATTCTGGTGTTTGTAGGACTGAGTATTCTCCCCATTTCTTTTCGGCATTGCACAGGGCTAGGAACAGACACCACCTCGACATTTTGGAGTCTGTTATTATCAACATAAGTAGGCCGGCCCTCTGCGTACAACGGGAGATGAAGTTTAAATTGGCCTTATTTGGGGGAACGGTTACATGATTTGAGGTAAAATATTTTTTTTTCTCCACTTACCATCTTGTTTTATTACGGTATTAATAAAAATGTTTTTTCTTGTTAGTACTCTGTTTTAGATTACCGACGATTGTGTTTGAAAATGCGTCGGTCGAAAGGAGCCTTACATTTTATGTTTTAAACGCGGATACTGTTGTATCTTATGTTTAATATGATCCCATATTTTTTATTCCTCAAATATATATATATGTGTGTGTGTGTGTGTGTGCGAAAATAAAACGATGGTGTTTACCCATGACTTTTAAGTGTAATATTATGATTGAGCAGGCGTCTTTAAAAAGGAATAGTCAGTTACAATATCAGAGAAACGAAAAGCGATATATATGATAACTATTCTGCGTCCCTTCATATATATGAATGATAACATTTCATTACTATCATTAGAACGTACATAAGAATACATTTATGTGGCTGGATGTGAGTGAAATATCTGTTTCATAAAGCAGATTTCGATAAATAAATCATTTCGTACTCAAGGATCATGAAATGGGCATATGTCATTTGCTTTTCTTTTTTCACAGTAAAGTTCACCTTGTTCAATGTTCGAGGGTCACTCCAGGTAGAGGTTTACGTTGAGGGGTCGTGTATATGGATAGAAAGACAAGATAACGGTTGGCTCTGAACTTGTACAGTTTAAAAGTTTAGTGATCAGGGAAACATTGCCTGTTCCATATGACCGTGGTTCACGAGAAGGAGCTGTATGAATGGAACTTACTTCTTTCTGATGGAATACGGGGTGGGAAATAAGGCTGGTTTATTACTATGTAAGTGGCATGGCGGGTCCCAGCCGTGAAGGTCAGACTTAGTGAAACCAGGAGAGGCAGGTCGTTCGAGCACTTTCTACGATACAGTAGTGATAGACTCGCTACATCCCGCCTGTGAGAGAGAGGTTGCAGGGTGGATAATAATTCTTCTGCAACACGCTTTTGAACTCTACCAAGACTGGAAAATGAGGTTTGGGCAGCTCCCACCCAAATCTAGCAACAATACTCCTTTTTTTTCAGCCTGATCTGGCTCTTATAAAGGTAGAGAATAGCATTAGGATTCCGGTACTTACTGGAGCGGTGCAAGGGACTGATCATGTTACTTGCATCTTTAGCGAAGGATCGTATAGAGGAATTCCACTTGAGGGGACATCCGTTAATCATGACTGGGGGTAGTTCGAGGTCTGGTCGGAGATGATGGAATGTAACCAGTTTGGTTTTAAAGTCATTGAATGTAACCAGCTAGTTTTCCCCGCTGATAATTTAGTGTTAGATCGGAAGACATGTCGGCAGCCAATCTCTGATCGTCAAGGATTTTAGAAGTGAGCCCGTATGTTGTCGAAGAGCAAATGTTTAGTATTTAGTATTCTCATTCGCTTTCATGCAGTAATTTATTCGACTTAATTAAATAGGAAATGCTTTTATTTTCCCGGATACTTTTCCATCTAATTCTTCTCCACTTCCACTCCTACCTCCTCCTCCTGCTATCCACATCCTCCACTTCATCAGGGGCACTGGTATGTAATACTATACTGGCAGCAAACCGCCTGCATGCATATAGGAAATGAGTTCGGTAAATATACAATAATAAAATGGAGTGTAAGACAAGGACGTGTCTTCTTAAGCGACTATTTCAGCCTATAAAATGAGGCCATACTGAAAGAATTAGAAAACCTACCAGTATTCATTATTGGCAGTTATTAACACCACAAGACATGTGGAAGACACAGCGTTTGAAGCAAACACAGAACGGAAGCTGCAAGAATTCATACAGAAGGCAGTGAAAGAAATCTAAAAGAAAAGACTAAAAAATCAATTGCAAGAAAACTGAATGCATGGTTGTTATCTAAAGAGACAGCGCAACATGCAAATTGCAGATTGAAAATGCCGAAATCAAATACGAGCTACAGCTTCAATATCTGGGGAGCATATTAACAGAGGACGGAATGTGTGACATGGATATCCGACGGCGCATTGGGATAGCGAAAGATAAGTATTAAAAGAAAAAGATATTGTTAGAAACAAAGAAAAGAGTACTGAACTGTTATGTAGTATCATTCCTCCTATATGCCAGTAAATGCTGAAAAATCTCACAGATGAAGAGACATAACGGAAATCTGGTTCTACAGAATAATACCATGGAATAACCAATGACGACGTTCTAGCAATAAAAAGGACAATTATAGATAACATCAGGAGGAGACAGTTGAAATTTTGAGAGGCCTGGAAAATTTGATCCTGAGACATTGGCTGAAAGAGAGACAGGGGAAGGCAACCTGGCGACTTGATTGAATGAATGGCGGACGTGTGTAAATCCCTAACAGTTTTGTTTACTTCCGGTTAGCGTAACTTTGGTGTTAACCCATGATAATTGTTTAGGGAGAATATCTATATGTTTCACGTCTTGCCATTACATTAGATGAATAATCGGCAATTCGGTTTTGATTGCAAGGAGAGACGCAATATACATATATTGATTATATCATATAAATTATACCATATCATACTATCATATAAATATTTATATCATATCATAAATCATATCACAAATAATCATATCATAAAAATCATAGCATAATTATATCCTATTTACCATATAAATATATTAGAGACGCTGTTTGATTTTAATAACAACAAGAAAGATACTAAATAAGAAAAAAGAAAAAGAAAGAAATGGCGATAACACTTGTGCATATCTTTTTCAATGAAAAGGAAAAGCTTGTTAATGTTTAATCATTAGTACCCGCTTACTTCTTTAAATGATGATCTACATTCATACTTACGCTAATGACCGGCATTCATTCTTAAGATATTTCTTTCTATGTGCCGTATCCTTTCAGGACATAGGCGATCATGGCTCTCCACCTTCCTCTATCCCTTGCAGTTTCCAACAATTTCTGTCCCTCTGCCACCCCGCCCAGACCACGTTCTATCATCCACTTGCTTAGATCCGCTAGGTATGTCATGCATCGTTTTACCGTGTCCCTTTTTCCTTCTATTCGACCCGTGAGTATCATATTCTTCAGGCCTTCCTTCCTCATTATGTGTCCCAGAAACTTCAGCTGCCTCTTCTTGATTTTAAGTATAGGCCTCCTCCTTGATTGCATCCTCTCTAAGACCTCATCCTTGCTCACACGCTCGGTCCATGATATCCTTTGCATCCTTCTGTAGAATAACATCTCCTTTTCATCTTTGAGGACATCGTCCAAGGTTCGCTGCCGTAAAGAAGGAAAGATGTCACGTAACAGCCCAGTATTCATTTCTTCGTTACCAAAGAAATCCTCCTGCGCAGCTTTTAGAATGCGTCCTTGAACATCCCAATACGTCTAGAGATCTCAGTGTCAGATTTACTGTCCTCTGACAGAACGCTTCCCAGATATTTAAACTGCCGAGTCTGTTTGATTCTAGTGTTCCCGACCTGCAAATTGCATTTCGGTCGCATCTTTTTACTGGTTACCATGTATTTTATTGAAATGTTTAACCTTAGCAATTTTACATCACAGTAGAAACATTTTCGCGGGTATTTTATAGTCATGAAACTCACAAGGAGATTATTCATTAAATTAGATTTATAGTTCCCACCGATTTAATTCAACATCTGCAGCGAGGCGATTCTGAGAGAATTAGAAATCCTCCCAGGATTCATTATTGGTGAACCCAATGTTAACAAAATAAGGTACCCAGATGAAACAGCAATGACAGCAGACACGGAAAGAAAACTATGAGAACTCCTAAAGAAAATAGGGAAGGAAAGCGAAAAGAAAGGACTAAACATCCATCGCAGGAAGACTAAATTCATAGTTGCTAGCAAAACGGACAACCCAACATGCAAATTACAGATTGGAGATACCGAAATAAATTAGGTACAAATAATTCCGACATCTGAGACGCCTATTCACAGAGGACGGAATGCGTGAGACGGATAGCGAAAGATGCCTTCAAAAAGCTGAGTAAAATATAAAGAAACAGAATATCGTTAGAAACAAAGAAAACAATATTTAACTGCTGTTGTTCTTAGACCCGTTAGTACCTTTTAGGGTCCCAGCTATGGGTAAAACAAACCAAAACTAAACAGTTTGAAAGCAAGTGAGAAGGAGGACAACGACGCATAACCTACGTGAGCTTGAGTAAATGGGTCGTGGGAGAGGTTATGGGGGAAAAACAGAAAGACAAAATTTATTAAAATCTACAACGGGCAGAAAGTTGTGGAGAGCCATGGTCGGTTACAGCTTGAAAGAACACGGCACATAAAGAAGAAGGTTCACCAGATAATTAAAATAGAAAAACCGTGAATTTTGCATAGATTCTGCAATTTTGTTAAATGCTCGGAAAACATTTCAATAATATATGAGTCACGTGACACGGGAGGCATGACTGACGAGGCAGATTTTTTCCATAGTGGGTTGCCATTTCTTTCTAACATGAACCTGTTACCATCCAAGAACACGATCTGTCATTCTAATTGCCCATGGAGAAGAAGAGAAAAAACACGATGAAAGTGTAAAAATATACCTTTCAGTAATACATTTTGGGTATTAGCACGTAAGTGAACGCAATGAATTCGACTGGAATTCGAACTCGTGTTCTCCGATTCCTCAATCGCAGCCGCTATCCACTTGTGCCTGCTCTTGAATATATATATATATATATATATATATATATATATATATATATATATATATATGACCATAGGAAAACTGACGAGGCAGTTATTCCTGACGCGTTTCGTCCAATGTGGATTTTCTCAAAGCAAAAACAAAAAAAAACGAAATGAATTTAATTAAAGAACTTAACTAATAATAAAAAAACAGAATGTTCTTAGCAACGAGAGGAATGCTATTTTCATATTGTTAACTGAAAATAGCGTCAATTATTGTCACGTTTGGAGAATATTATCATTATAACTGTGTTGGCGGATTCAACCATTTTATTTTTATTTTACGATATTGCTGTGTACGTTTGTTTGGGAGAGCAGTAATTTTGTTAAGAAGGTTGAAAAAGGGAAAAGGCCTGGGTGTAGATTAATATTTGGGTAATATTCTATGGCGGCACTCTCTAGAATTTTCCTTCTGTGTGAGTTATTTTCTTTTTTTATGAGTGTAGCATTTTTAAAATCAAAATTATAACTAGTTTTGCTATTGCTATTTATATTTATAAATATTGTATTTTCTATAGGTTAACTCTGATAAATTTTCATATATATATATATATATATATATGTAATCTGAAATTATTAACTTTTTCGTTGGTTAGTAACTGAAAGTTAATAAACATTTTTTTTCAATAATATATAACCCGATATTTCAGTTACTAATCATAACAACGAAAAAGAGAATTTACAAAAAAATTATTTTGACATGATTTACCGAGTTATTGGAGTGATCAGAAAAATAGGTTTAATAAATTTAACAAAATATACATTAGCGAGACAAAACATTTGAAACTTGATTTTTACTTTAACTACATGAAGATTAAAACTAATTTAATTAAAAAATTGAATTTATTTATTCATTTATTTATTCATCACGATTTGCTTCCGTGATGTACATTTTGTTAAAAATCTTTTTGCTTATGACGCCGGTTCACAGACGGAACATCACAAAACAAAATTCTCACAAATTAAATCACTATTCTGTCTATTTCCTTGTACATATTTTAGTATATATATATATATATATATATATATATATATATATATATATATATATATATATATATATATATATATATATATATATATATATCGTGCGCGTGTGTGTGTATTTGACAGTTTACAAAAGCAAGATATGCATACGCGTAACTGAAAATTCAATGCTGTTCAAGTATGCGATATATATATCCCTGGTTTTATATATATATATATATATATATATAAAGAAAGAACAGTAAGATATATAATCCGGTGTTCTTATAGGTATTTTTTTTTTTACAAAATAATGCTCGATGATGTAAATTAAATATATATATATATAGCATTATATATATATATATATATATATATAGTTGCATATTTATGCAGCAATCCTTCCTTTTATGCATGTTTCATTAAAAACAACAGACAAGGTACAATGGTTAAGCTTTTATTTAATTTTTCTTGTGTTCTAAGAAGAGCTTTCTTTTTTTCTGGACAAAGGGTGTGTAAGAACTGTCCAAATGTTTTATATTTCCGAGCGCTTTCGGCTATACCTTTTAGCCATTATTCAAGGATGATTCATTTTTCAGCTTAATTGGAGTGTGTGTGTTCTGTGTATGTTTTAGTGTGTGGTAGGAATGTTTTTAATTTCCGAATACGGTTAGCACATTGTGGCTTTGTTTTTAGTTAATATTGTTAAGAGTTGGTTTTTTCTTTTTTTATTATTAAAGCTTCCATTATTTTTAGTCTTTTTTTTTGCAGGTGCATGCAGTTACTATATTTGTGTTTTCTACTAGAATGTTTCTAATGGAGTTAAATTTGTGTGTGTGTTTAAATGGTTTCTACTGGAGCTGTGATCAGATAGGTATATTTATTAAAAAAAATTATTAAAAAACCAAATGCATATTAATTACAAACAAGACAAATCTTCTCTAAGGCATATTATAAAGAAATATACTACTCCAATTGACCCGAATAAAAATATCAAATTAATTATCTATTATAAAACATTTAAGACAACTAACCTTATCCTAAAAAATAACAACACACCAACTAAGTCAAAATTACAAAGAACGAACATTATCTATGAGTTCAAATTCCCCTTAAGGAACTGTGTTCCTGATCAAACCTGACTCATAAATAATTACATCAGTTACACAACCACATGCTTATCCAGACGTCTTATGTTACACAGAAAAATTAAATAAAAAGCTTAACCGTAGTACCTCGTCTGTCGTTTTTAATGAAACATGCATATATATATATATGTGTGTGTGTGTTTGTATAGACTGTGTTGATTGTAGATAAAGACTCTAATATAAAAAATAATTAGACATTGTAAAAGACGTAAGTAAGAAAAAGGACTAAGAGTTATGTGCAAGAAAACAGTAAAAGCGACAAAACGAGGAGTGTGTTACGTATAGTCGAGAATCAAAAAGGCGTGGTAATTTATCTGGCCGCTATAGCAACAAACGACGGAAAGTGTTGCACAGAAATTCAAAGGCGAAGAAAAAGAGCAAATGCGCTTTTCAGAAAAAGTGGTGGTATCAAAAATAGAAAAAAACATTAAAAAGAGTTTTCAAGAATGCTTTGCAGCGTCTACTGTTCTAAATGACTGTGAACACTTCACACAGATGAAGGAAAAACTAGAAACGACAGATATGTCTCTATCGATGAATGATGAGAATTTAATGGATATAGAATATAGACAGCTAAAATGTTTCAGACACATAATGAGGAAACAATGCTTTGAGTATTTAACACTCACAGGGGAAAACGAAAGCGAGGCAGAGAATAAGCCACTTGATGAAGTTTAATAAAAGAATAACAAAACAAGGAATACAAAATTAAAATTGTTTGGAGCAACCGAGGTTTTAGAGAACTATATATATATATATATATATATATATATATATATATATATATATATATATATATATATCAAATTATCCCATAAATTCTGTCTGAAATATTACATATGTAATTTCGATCAGATTTTACAGTATTCTAAAATGTCAAATGATGCTGATTGATAATCGTAGGAATTTAGAAACCTTTAAGTTAATATAATTTCTTTTTACAGAATAATTTGACTAAATTAATTACTCAAATTCGCCCCTCAAAAATGGAGGTGTCGAAGGATCATTTTAAGCATATAAAGCTTTGCGTTTAAAAATAGAACTCTGCATCCGAAGCGACTTGAAACATTTCATCAGCTTATGGAGAAGAATGCCTGAATGAAAGAACGTGCATCAAATGGTTCGTCAAATTCAGAAATGGAAATTTAAGCCTTGAAGATGAAGACGGAACAGGACGTCCAGTTGAATTGAATGAAGAGCTCCTTGTGGAATCACTTGAAAAAAATCCTCCAGTACCAATTGAAGAAATGGCAATGAAGCTCCCTTCAGACCATGCAAATGTTCAGCGTCGTCATCAACAACTTGGAAAGGTTCCTAAACTTGGAAAATTGGTGCTTCATGAATTGTCTGATGTCAGCCGCAAATCCCGAGCTGACATCTGCTATTTTATTTATTCTTGTGAAATCATCTCGCCCTTTTTGGATAGATTTGTGACTGGTGATGAAAAATGGATTCTTTATCAAAATGTTAAACGTCGTAGACAGTGGCTTGGTAATGTGAAAAAGTTGCAAACACAACCAAGTCGTGAACTTCATGAGCAGAAGTTTCATCTCTCAATTTGCTGGAATTGCAAAGGAATAATTCACTTTGAGTTGCTATCAACTATAATAACAATCAATGCTCAAGTCTACTGTCAGCAATTAGAGAGTTTGAATGCGGCTTTGAAGAAAAAAAACTATTTTAGTGAATCGAAAACGAGTGCTGTTTCACCAGTACAATACATGAACCAACACTGCAAAAATCACATCACAAAAGATTGAAGAACTTATTTGAAAAAATGCTAATTTCTTCTCATGACCTTACTTATACACAGTACTATTTGTTCCTAGTTTACAGAATCATTTGGATGTATTAACTCTAAAAAGCCATGTGGAAGTCGAGTTCTTCTCTTCGAACCGAAAGGGTTCTTTTTTTAGTGGGATTAAAAAGCTTGTGAGCAGAAGTGAAGCTGTCAGATAATCATGTAAATAATATATTCCATTATATCAAATCAGAACAAAACTTGGGGGATGAACTCTTGGGCGTTTGTTTATATTCGTAATAAAATGATACGCTAGAATTTCCCTGTCCCTAATCCCGACGCTAATAACTCAAGGGTAGAAAGTTTGACTGATGCCAGATCGGTTGGGTTTCGATCCCGGCATGAAGCATTGGGATGTCTAGGCCTGTATGAGGATCACATTTTTATTTTTATATATATATATATATATATATATATATATATATATATATATATATATATATATATATATATATATATATATATATATATATATATATATATATATATATTATTAATTATTTATTTAAAAATATGATTCCAAATCGCTACATAAGAGGTCTCATGTTTCAAAACTCGAGCCGAAAACTTCAATATAATCCTTTAAATTAAATTGAGTTGAAAGTAAAATGGGCTCCGTTCCATCCTCAAGCGAAATTTTTGTTGGAATAACGTATATCTGAAATTTACTTGTTTTAAAATTGAAATCAAAATCCCCATGGTAACTTTGGATTATTTACCTAACCAGTTCCTTCCTATTTTCTATATTTTCTCTATATATATATATATATATATGTTTACAAAAAATTGTGTGTGTATATATACACACAAAATATATTTAAACATTATATAAATATATATATATATATATATATATATATATATATTTACTAAAAAATATATATAACTGTTTATTATATATATAAAAATATTTACAATATATATATAATATATATATATATATATATATATATATATATATATATAAAATATATTTAAATATTCTATATATGTATAATTACAAGAATGCCCATTTAAATATATATATATATATATATATATATATATATATATATATATATATATTTAAATGGACATTTTGCAAATCTGTCATTATTACCTATTACTATGAATCACCTTAAGAAATTGCTTAAATCAGCATTGAAAATGGTAGTGGCTAGAAATGTAGGGATGTGAACGTGTGATGTATAACCATATCGATTTACGATATGATAGATTGTCTTATTTTTTATACAACAGTAGTGTATTAAGTCATGCAAAATATCTCTCTCTCTTTCTCTCTCTCTCTCTCTCTCTCTCTATATATATATATATATATATATATATATAGAGAGAGAGAGAGAGAGATAGATAGTTAGATAGATAAACAGTGAGTGAGTGAGAGAAATAAAGAAAAGGATACAATTGCCTGTCTGTGTGTCCTCGATGATCTATGTTTATATAAGATTTTTGCACTTCTTTTTCCATCTAACTGTAGTTTTTCATGTCATTCAGACGCTATATAATCATATATATATATATATATATATATATATATATATATATATATATATATACCATCTTGGTCACCGATCTTTATTATTCATCATTATATCCTTACTTTCGCTATCCTGTAACATGCAACATTTGCCCACTTTCATAGCCTTCTTTGTGGCCGGACACACGCTTTTCTTTCTTCGTCATCGTTAAGGCTTCACATCAATCGCTCACCGACTTCAAACAAGACTGCGTCTGAACTTTGCATCCTCTATATGACTTTAATAACAGGAACAACGGAGAAGCAGATAAACGGAAGGCAAAAGCAAGGAAAGTAGCATGAGACAAACCTGCAGAGATAATCTGAAAGGACAATACTACTACTACTACTACTACTACTAATACTACTACTAATAATAATAATAACACTAGAGATACGTCGTAAGAAAAATAACGCGAAAGGACACAGAAAAAAGCAAATTAATCGAGGAAAAAAGATAGGAGAATAATAAAATAGTCTAAAAATGAATACATAATATACAAAGTGTAAAATTATATATATATATATATATATATATATATATATGTTTGTATGTGTGTATAAATAATCCGTATATGTTATCTTATATTGCTATAAATGTTATTTTTTTTGTGGATACCCATATTTGATTAGATACACCATTTACTTTTTTTTAAAACAGTATTTTATTTAGTCTACTCACCTGTACATTCGGACAATCTTCCGAGTGGGTACATTTTATCTCTAATACGATTTCTGAAATGTTCAGGTCAGTAGATGAAGCAAAATATTCTTGAAAAATATATGGCGCATGTACTAAAATACATTTAGCCACTAAAAATAAGGTTTAATGTAATAGAAAATTATGTCGGATTAATAAATAAGAATCCATTAATATATATATATATATATATATACATATATAGGATATATATATCCCAGATAGGGAGCAAGAGATTGATGGGCACATACATGCACACACACACACACATAAATATATATATATATATATATATATATATATATATATATATGAATATTTGTGGCATAATATATATATATATATATGATAATATTTATTATCAATATATATGAATATTATATATAAATATATATATATATATATATATATATATATATATATATATATATATATATATATATATATAAGTATAATTGGTGTATACGGAATGAATTCCAATAACCAACAAATACTATTCTTAAAAGAGTGCTCAATACAAAAGTAGAATAGATATAATTATTATTTATAAAAAATTATAACATAAATATACTATATAGCATACTTATGTTATAATGTTTTTATAAATAATAATTATATATATATATATATATATATATATATATATATATATATAAGTAAAACCAGACAACTTTATATTTTATCTTCCTTATGTTTACCCATACGATTACCTAGTTTTTTATAAATAAACTAACTAAATATATATATATATATATATATATATATATATATATATATATATATATTCAAGAGGATAGAATCTAGGTAGAGTATAATGTCCAGGAGAGAGCAAGAATATAATAGAGAAGGCAAGGTTCAAACACTAATATTCCATGGTTATAATTTATTACATTGGAATCGTAATCACGATCCAATTCATCAGACCTAGAAATTCACAATTTTTCTTAGTCCTTTAGGATTATTTTTCTTTCGGCGTATATCCCTTTTCTTTTCTCCAGTGTTATTATAATTAGTATTAATTTTGAATTTCTAGGTGTGATAAATTGGATCGTGATTATGATTCCAGTGTAATAAATTATAACAAAGGAATATTAATGTTTGAGCCTTCTATATATATATATATATATATATATATATATATATATATATATATATATATATATAATCTTTCTCTGAAATAAACTTGAATTATATCTATTTCGCTAATTCTCACTGTTTCTTTACGGACCTAGATAGGAGCAAAGATTGATGTGCGCACACACGCGCGCACACACACACACACACATACATAAATATATATATATATATATATATATATATATATATATATATATATATATAGCCTAATCCGTTCATTATATGCTCTTTTGAAATATGGCGGACAAAGAATATTTTGTAAGGTTTTATATACATTTTTTACTGTCGGCAGAGTTTTTTTTTTCTTTTACGTTGCCGGAGAATGAGTAGAAACGGTTAGCAGACATTTTCAAACGGGAGTTAGTATCGAGTGTTAGTACATTTTGTTTTTGCTATCCATGACGTTTTAGGGGAGTGTAGTAGTAAATTTTATTCATCTTGGAGTTTTTATTTAGTATTCAAAACACATCAAATATCCCTTGAATGTTTTCGTCACAGAAAGTTAAGCCCCGTCTTAAAATATGGTCTATGGATTAGCCGAAAGCGCTTCTGACAATAATCACTGCCAACAGTTTCTGTACACGCTTAGGCGTCATAAAAGAAAAATTATAAGGCCACTAGAAAATCTGAGTAAAGAATTTCCAAAATATTCCACGCCCGTCACATTCAGCAAAACACGCATACGTACACACCAGTTTGATGTTTTTCATCCTACGAAATAATTTCTAAAGCGTAAATAATATTTTTAATGTATGAAAATAGAGGAAATACATGTGACAATGGATTTTTTTTTCCTTTTTGTCATTCAGCTATTAAATTTAGTCTGATATATAGAATTTATATATCACATTAACCGATATATATATATATATATATATATATATATATATATATATTGTGTGTATTTAGGCAGCATCTTTTCATTCATGCACGTTTCATTAAATAATATAGACAAGTGTTGTCTATTTATTTTATGTAAAATTCTTTCGTAACGTCTGATAAGTTTAATAACATTATCGTTGAACGAAGAAAGAAATTCACAATATTGATCCATATTTTTTTTTAATACAATCTAAGCTTTCGGCTTGCATAAGCCATTATCAAAGATGTCAATTACAACATATTAAACAATATCCGGACACGACAGTGATGAGAGTCTGTCTTTGTTTACATAGATGATTTCTAAGCAACGATAAATACGCGCATATAAAACGCTTGAAGCGAAAATTGCACCGCATCTCATGACGTCACATATGACCACACGAGAGTGAATTGTAGAAGTATGGGAAGCCGTTGGTATAAACCAATAGCTTATATATATATATATATATATATATACATATATATATATATATTTAAATATTTATTTTTATTATCTGCTTATATTATGAAAGTTATCTATTTATAGCCGTCCTTTTTTAACACTATTGTAATTACTTGGCAAATAAAATAGTTACCCATTTTCCATTTTTAAATTTCAGAAAATGGTTAGTTAATCGGTAACTATAAAAAATCAATTTTCCCCTTACTATGTTTAAACGGAAGAACGTTTTACCGCACAAATCGAGTATTACGTATGCACTTTGTATTATGTATTGAAATTTGGTATATTAAATTTTACCGCACGAATCGAAAACACGTTAATTCAATGCGCATTAATCGTGTGATTCTTGTAAAGACACAAACACACACACACGCACACACATTCACACAGACACATTCACACAGACACATAGGGGTTGATAGGTTACATTTACGTCAAGGTCTGTTTTAAACCGTCCCGTTTATCTGTACCGCTTCCATATAATCTATAAATACTTGTCCTAATGAAAAACATATAATTTTGTATTACTTGCACCCCTGAACATGATCTTGGAAGAAGATCGAATGTACTTGGGAAATGAAAATAAAAGAAATTTAAACATCCATAGCACATTTCTCTCATCCTTCAACATCCATACACCGAAGGTTATTCGTGAGTATGAACGGGTTTTGTTGTTAAAAATTAGCAGACATAATATATATATATATATATATATATATATATATATATATATATATATATATATATATATATATATATATATATATATATATATATATATATATATATACATATATATATATATATACATATATATACATATATATATATATATATATATATATACATATATATATATATATATATATATATATATATATATATATATATATATATATATATATATATATATATATATATATATACAAGATAAAAGTTGAAAATGCAACTAGATAAAGACTTGAAGAATATTGTAAATTTACTGGTTTCACACAACTCTGATTTTCAATGGTTAAACTGGGGTGAAGATAATTGTGGATAAGCCATGATCTGTTCCGTTTTATGTAGAAAATATATGGCTCCGATTGCTATCTGTTTAAAATACAATCTGATTGGTTGATTATGATCAGTGAACAGCCATAATCATTTTTGCGTCAAAAATTGATGATGATAAAATTTTGCTGTCAAAATATGTTTGTTTTGTTTGTGTCTGTGCGTTTGTACGTGTGTGTGTGTGTTTATGTCTTGTGTTCGAAGACAGAGAGCATGATAAGAATGAAGACAGGAAGTAGATAAGGAATGACTGAGGGGAAATGGAAAGAAGATATAGAATAAAATAGAAATAATATCAAATTTCATTGAGAGAAAGAGAATTGATAAGTCATTCAATCGTAAAAGAAGCGAAAGACTAAAAAACGAAAGAACGACGCTTATATGAATGAAAAGAAATAAGACAAAAGTCAAACAGCTAATAGAAAAATAATCGTAACTAAAAACGTATATAACAGAAAGATTAAATTAAAAAAAAAATAAAAACAGAAATGAGATGAATGAATGAAGTTAGAAAAAAAGTCAATGAATTTATAAATCAAGACTCCAAGATTACACAAATAAAATCAGAATAAATCCGGATTTATTTTTTTTATCTAAGAGTTCACTCTTTCAAAATACAGCCTGGTGATTGTTTTTTAATGCAAAATAAAATCGACATTAAAGGAATTGATTCAGAGAGAGAGAGAGAGAGAGAGAGAGAGAGAGAGGGAGAGAGTGGGGAGGGAGAGAAGATAGATAGATAGATAGATAGAGAGAGAGAGAGAGAGAGAGAGAGAGAAAGAGAAAAGTAATACTGTCAGAGAGGTTACGAAGTGGACAGTACCGAATTGATCTCAGTATTAGGGTTTGTTTGATAAAAGTCAAGACGCCTTAATATTGTATTTTCTATATAGATGATTATGACCTCAGCGCCAAGCGGATTTTACACGGCTACAGAATAGCTTCTTTGAAACATATTTACCTAATTTGAAACAGTTCTTTTTTTTTCTCTCTTTTTTGAACTGATCTCTGGAATAGAAAGACAAAATTCTGTGGCACCGGCAAGAATGATGTCACTCACCACATAAGGTTACATGAAAGAGATTGAAAACATAAAGGGCCATGAGATCTGCCTTGGACACTTTTTAAAAAAAAAGTATGGTAACTTGAATGAAAGTTCATCTTAGTTCAGTTTAGTCATTTTAGCTTACCATATACACTACTCTCCTTTTCTTTTCAAACTCGATATCTCATATTGTTATTCTTTAATTTAATTTAATCTCAGAAGATCTAATTTAATTAACTGTTTACAAAACTATCATGCAGATTCACACCAATCATGAAATTGTATCATTCAAAACAAAATCTGCTTTCAGGAAAATTATTTTACGTTATTTTTAATAATTTTTAACTGTTTTGTTTTAACTCTTATAATTATCGCTAATATTCTTAAGACCGGGTATACCCTTGATTAAAATTTGCGAGGGAATTGTTCGCTTGAGAGAATTAACTTAAGTCAAGGGGTAGATAATGTCACGATTATATATTTAAACACCTGCAGGAATTTCAACCGGATATGAGGAAGGATTAGGTTTTAGGTAGACGAAATAATCCACAACAAATATTTCTAAGAAATGAATTTAGTGAACAATTATTAGTAAAACCATTAATAATGTAATATATATTTCATACTAAAGCAATTGTAATTTCATTGACTATTTTAACCGATACGAAAACAGAAATAAATAAAAACTTGACAGCATGTGAATCACAAAATATAATTTAAATGGAATATAGTATTAATTTTATTTTAATTTTGTGTAATACTTTTTTTAAGTTTAGAAAATAAACATACACACACAATATATATATATATATATATATATATATATATATATATATATATATATATATGGATCGGAATCTGAGAGGAAACGTATAACAGTCTAACATGTTTCATTGTTATTAAAGCTACCTCAGAGATTTAAAGAAAACATAATAAGATAGATATTCTGGTATTTTAAATTTTGTTTCGGTCAGTTCTCATTGGTCAGACACCTGTCACGTGTTTTAAAACCGTAGGCATGCAAGAATATTCACTAAACTACATATATAGAGAATTATCTACGGTTTTAATTGACACACACTCAAACGCACACACACGTGCATATACAGGGTGACCAAAAAAGAACGGAAACTTTTTAACAATCGAATAAAACCAAGAGTGATGGAAGAAAAATATTTTATTCCTAGTAATTGAAATCTTAAAACATGCCATTTAAGAAACAATGATAGAATTTTCATTTTTTACAAATTACGTCCTGTAGATGGCGTTCTC
>CAHIKZ030005498.1:0-52500 GCA_903632075.3 Acanthosepion pharaonis
TTTCTCCTATCGCCATCTTGTCTTTCTACTTTTTGCATCATTTTGGGCTTTCTGATATCAAACATCGCTGGGGTCATATCTTTTCTTTCTTTCTTACTTTCTTTTTCTTTCTTTCTTACTTTTCTTTCTTTTCTTTCTCAAACATCGCCATCTTTTCTTTCTTACTTTTCCTATCATTTTGTCTTTTCTGATCATTTTTGGTTTTCATCAAACTCGGGGTCATATCTTTTCTTTCTTTCTTTTTCTTTTCTTTCTTTCTCCTATCGCCATCTTGTCTTTCTACTTTGCATCATTTGGGTTTTCTGATATCAAACATCTTTGGGGTCATATCTTTTCTTTCTTTTCTTACTTTCTTTCTTTCTTTTCCTTCGCCATCCTGTCTTTCTTCTTTGCATCATTTTCTTTCTGATATCAAACATCCCTGGGGTCCATATCTTTTCTATCTTTCTTACTTTCTTTCTTTCTTTTTCTATCGCCATCTTGTCTTTCTATCATCATTTTCTGATATCAAACATCGCTGGGGTCATATCTTTTTCTTTCTTTCTTACTTTCTTTCTTTCTTTCTCCTATCGCCATCTTTCTTTCTACTTTGCATCATTTTTTTTTTCTGATATCAAACATCCCTTTAGGGTCATATCTTTTCTTTCTTTCTTACTTTCTTTCTTTTTCTTTCTCCTATCGCCATCTTGTCTTTCTACTTTTTGCATCATTTGGGCTTTCTGATATCAAACATCTTTTGGGGTCATATCTTTTCTTTCTTTTTCTTTCTTTCTTTCTTTCTCCTATCGCCATCTTGTCTTTCTACTTTGCATCATTTTGGTTTTCTGATATCAAACATCCTTTGGGTCATATCTTTTCTTTCTTTCTTACTTTCTTTCTTTCTTTCTCCTATCGCCATCTTGTCTTTCTACTTTGCATCATTTTGGGCTTTCTGATATCAAACATCGCTGGGGTCATATCTTTTTCTTTCTTTTCTTACTTTCTTTCTTTCTTCTCCCTATCGCCATCTTTGTCTTTTCTCCTTGCATCATTTTGGCTTTTGATATCAAACATCGCTTTTTCTTTTCTTTTCTTTCAAACTTCTTTTCTATCGCCATCTTGTATCTTTTTATTTTTTCTTTCTGATATCAAACATTGGGGTCATAGCTTTTTCTTTCTTCCTTTCTCCTATCTTGTCTTTCTACTTTGCATCATTTTGGGCTTTCTGATATCAAACATCATTGGGGTCATATCTTTTCTTTTCTTTTTCTTTCTTTCTTTCTTTCTCCCTATCGCCATCTTGTGTTTCTACTTTTGCATCATTTTTTTTTTCTGATATCAAACATCCTTTGGGGTCATATCTTTTTCTTTCTTTTCTTCTTTTCTTTCTTTTTTCTCCTATCGCCATCTTGTCTTTCTACTTTGCATCATTTTTGGTTTTCTGATATCAAACATCGCTGGGGTCATATCTTTTCTTTCTTTCTTACTTTCTTTCTTTCTTTCTCCTATCGCCATCTTGTCTTTCTACTTTTGCATCATTTTGGTTTTCTGATATCAAACATTTCATATCTTTTCTTTCTTTCTTTCTTTCTTTCTTTTTCTCTATCGCCATCTTGTCTTTTACTTTGCATCATTTTGGTTTTCTGATATCAAACATCCTTTTAGGGTCATATCTTTTCTTTCTTTCTTACTTTCTTTCTTTCTTTCTCCTATCGCCATCTTGTCTTTCTACTTTGCATCATTTTGGGCTTTCTGATATCAAACATCGCTGGGGTCATATCTTTTCTTTCTTTCTTACTTTCTTTCTTTCTTTCTCCTATCGCCATCTTGTCTTTCTACTTTGCATCATTTTTGGTTTTCTGATATCAAACATCGCTGGGGTCATATCTTTTCTTTCTTTCTTACTTTCTTTCTTTCTTTCTCCTATCGCCATCTTGTCTTTCTACTTTGCATCATTTTGGGCTTTCTGATATCAAACATCGCTGGGGTCATATCTTTTCTTTCTTTCTTACTTTCTTTCTTTTTTCTTTCGCCATCTTGTCTTTTACTTTGCATCATTTTTGGTTTTTCTGATATCAAACATCCTTTGGGGTCATATCTTTTCTTTCTTTTTCTTTCTTTCTTTCTTTCTTTCTCCTATCGCCATCTTGTCTTTCTACTTTGCATCATTTTGGCTTTTCTGATATCAAACATCCATTTTTTTTTATCAAACATTTTCTTATCTTTCTTATCTTTCTTACTTTCTTTCTTTCTTTTCCTATCGCCATCTTGTCTTTTTACTTTTGCATCATTTTGGGCTTTTGATATCAAACATCGCTGGGGTCATATCTTTTCTTTCTTTCTTACTTTCTTTCTTTCTTTCTCCCATCTTGTCTTTCTTTTTTGCATCATTTTGGGCTTTCTGATATCAAACCTCTTTATCTTTTCTTTCTTTTTCTTTCTTTCTTTTTTTCTTCTTTTTTTTTCTTTTCATCATTTATTTCTTATCTTTCTTTCTTTCTTACTTCCTTTCTTTCTTTCTCCTTGCCATCTTGTCTTTCATTTGATCATTTTTTTTCTTTCAAACTTCGCTGGGGTAAACTTTTCTTTCTTTAGTTTTTTCTTTCTTTCTTTCTTTATTTCTTTCTTTCTTATTTCTTTCTTTCTTTCTTTCTTTCTTTCTCCTTCGTTTGTCTAATCATTTGTCTTTTCTTTCTATATTTTTCAGGGGTTTTCTTTTTTATTTCTTCTTCTTTTTCTTCTTCTTCTTCTTCTTCTTCTTCAGTAATAGCTGTCTTGTCTTTCTACTTTTCATCATTTTGTTATTTTCTGCTATCACACATCACTCACGTCTCCTCTTTTTCTTTCTTTTTCTTTCTTTTTCTTCCTTTCGTGTATTGTCGTCTTCTCGTTCTCCTTTTCATCATTTTTTCTGTATTTTGTGATATCACACATCGCTGGCGACTAATATTTTCTTTCTTTTCTCTTTTATTCATTCGTTTTATCTTTCTTTCTTCTTTTTCTTTCACATCTTCCTCATTTTTTTTATTTTTTACTATCGCACATCACTTTCATCTCCTCTTACGTTTTCTTCTTTCTTTCTTCATCTTCGTTCGTGCAACGCCTTTTTCTCTTCTGTCATTTATCCCCATTTGGCGCCTTTCTTCTTCTTCTTCTTCTTCTTCTGCTGCTGCTGCTGCTGCTGCTGCTGCTGCTGCTGCTGATGATGATGATGATGATGATGCTGTCAGATATTCCTGTCTTGCTCTCTTTGTCATCCTCTCTCTATTTCTCATTGCAACTCTCTTTTCCTTCACATCGTATAAACACATTTGCTGGTCGAATTGTAGGTCACCATCTAAACATTGCCGTAATTAAAATTCTAACATAAAAATAGTAATAAGTTTGCTTTTGTTTTACTATTCTCGGTTGATGGGCTTCAAAACGGAAATAGTTAGCAATTTTTAAACCCTACCTTAAAATTAAACAGAGATAAAAAGAAAAAGAAAACAGTGGTCATACATCAGTCCGTTTACACCGCCATCATGAGTTCACTGATCGCCATTGTTTCAGACGAAAAAAGAATATTAATTGGTGAAGTGAACGAACTCTACAATTGCATCTCGATTTGAATGACTGAAACTCTTTATGGGTTTAATAGGAATCGTTTTTAATCTTATTTTTCAATTTTTTATTAGAATTAAAATAAAAAGAAATATCTAAAATCGTTAAATACAAAATAATATTAAATATTGAATTTTATGTTGAATTCAGTGTAATATGATATTTTTATTAATATATTTTCGTTCGATATTTGAAAAAAAAACTATTTAGCAAAAAGATTTCCGGGTAGTGGAATAATTCACCCCTTTTATACCCACGATGTTTTTATTTATTAATTATTCTAAGATTTTCTTTTGATTTAAAGGATTTTTTGTATTTTTATTTTAAACAAATTAAGATAAAATAGTATAAAATTGCTGAAATTAAAACGACTATTAACGACCAGTCAGTAACATCAAAGATAATATTTTTCCTTTTTCTTTTTTTTTTTCTTTTTACGTTTTTTTCTTTATCTTCTTTCTCATGGTCAATTTCCCTTTATTTTCTGCTATTCTTTTTCTATCTTCTCTTTCTCTCCCCCCTCCCTACTCTCTCAGTCTCTTCTCTTCCTTTTAGCATATTTTACTTCTCGTTGTCTTTCTCTCCAATACACGATTCCCTTCTCCTACTCCCTGTCTATTCATTCATTCTTTCTTTTTTCCCCCTCTCTTATTTCACATTCGCTTTCTCTATTTTCTCCTATTCTCTTTTCTATCTCCCTCTCTCTCCCTTTCTCTCTCCCCCTCTCTCTCTCTCTTATGATTCCCTCTTTTGCATTTCTCTTAATCCCCGCCCTTTTTTACTCTCGCTCCTACTCTGTAACCCCTTGCGGACATGTTGACGAGCGGTTGAATGGTCCAAAATACTGTCAGATGTTAGAGAAAAAAAAACTACTACCACTATTTGAAACCAATCAGATTGACATGAATGTCTACCCTTCTCAAGAAGATTGAATGCCATGTCATACGAGCAAAGTAGCAAAGGCCTGGAAGGAATCGCAAGGAATCAAGTCACTGCTATGGATAGCCCAAAATCCTGGCAGGAATCCAATAGAGGACGTTTGGGAGCACCATGACCGAAAATTTCGAGAGCGTGAAACCAAAATCGCATGAGTTGCAACCCTTAAAGTATCATTGCTAAAGATGTGACAAAATATCGATCAGATGATTGTTGATAAGTTGATTAAATCCATGAAAAATCGAATACAAGCATTGAAACAAACAAATAGAAGACCTACACCATACTAGTTACAAATACTGTTTATTTATGTTGATTTAGGATTACGTAATTACATTTTGAAATTGGATATAATTTATTTCTCATGGCTAAAAATTTATTTCGCGCCTTTTTGTCATTTAATTTACACTCTCCCCTTCATTTATTCTCTCTCTCCCTCTCTCACACACTCTCTCTCTCTTTCTCTCTGTTTTGGCTTTTTAACTTTTTCATCATTTTTTTTTCACCCCCAAGCAAGGCGATAATACCACTAAGACACACGGGCTTTACTGTTATTGAATGTAAACATGAAGACTTGATTAAGGAGAAAGGATAATAAAAAAAAGGTTCTTAGAAGATAGATGATAGCGACTGGCATTGGATTTAAAACTTTGTAGATTATAGAAGGCAGGGAAGCAATAAAACCGGACGAGAGCTCCACAGACAGGAAGAATCTCTTAGAATAGAACTTACGGTTAAATCTAACTATTTCGACAGCAAAACAATGAGATCTAGATGCCAATTTAGTTGTATGCTTAAATTCAGGCGACTGAAGTACCCAAAAAAGAAATCAATATTTATTATGAATAATACATTAATGTGGCACAAGGCTAGAAGGGAGATAAAAGAAAGCTGGTCTTCAGTCCGTCTTATCTTAAACTTAGCTAACCAAGATTAATGACCAAAGCATACCACATTATTCCTTACAACAAAACAACACATTCTAACTTACCATTCTCACTAAAGCCACCATAATACCTCAGGGTCTCTATTTAGTTTCTATATGTAAAATATGCCTGGACCGGGTGGGGGATATAAATAACAACATTTATAATGAAACGCTAAAGTATATTTATGATGATCAAAATTTAAGAAACTAAACAAAATATTTTTAGTAATAACTTCCCCCTCACCCCCAAAAAAATAAGTGGTAGAAGAATCAGTTAATCGGACGAATTTAATACTGGTCTACGTACTTAAGAACAATCATTCGACAAATTTTTCACTCAAACAGACTCTCATCAAGACACAAAAACAAATACGAAATGTATAGCTCGTCACACGTCTACTAGGGCGTCTAAGTCAATCCCTATTGCAGAGGCTTTCTCAGGCGCATTTGTTTTCATTCAGCACCCATAGAGTCCACCTGTGGTTTATACTGCAACTATACTGTTATTGTTTCTAGGAAAGAGCCTTTTATCTAGCGTGATCAACAAGTGAACATAGAGGAAAGTAATATTTATTTTTTAATACAAAAATGAGACACAAGCACAAAAGGGGGAATAAAGAAAGGTTGTCTAGTCTTTTACTTAGCTAGCCGCGATTACTGAACCAAACATACCACAGTATTCTAAAAAAGCACATTCTTACTTATCATTCAAACTACAGTCACCATAATACCTCAAGTCTCTATTTAGTCCTAACTAGTTCCCATATATACCCTCTGTCTGGTGCGCGGTGGTATTAAAAAAGTGAAGCTCATTAGAAAAATTGTCATGAAAATATTTATAGAGAAACAGCAGAACCACCTGACAAAGGGGGGAAAGCGACTGAAGTCGAGATAATAGGGAAAGTCCCATAGAAATGTAGATACTTATTTGGGATTTGTCGAGAATCTAGAGATGTAAAGCAGGAGTACTGTCGAATGGTAGATTTTTAAATGTGCCCGACTTTTTTCAGGCTAAAAAAAATTCGCCTCTCTCTATTTTTATGACTTTCCCTCTCTATGGATTTTTTTCCAATAATTTTTCTCCCTCTTCTTATCCTTTTTTCTTTCCCTCCATTTTTTTCAGCTTTACCTTCCCTCTCTCACAATCGTTTCTTTTTCTTTATCACCATTTCTCTCTTCCAATCCTCCTTCGATTTGTCTGATTTTCTATATTTTTTTTTATTTACTCCAATACGCTTTTGCCTCTTCTCTCTCTTTCCGTGCTAATCCTTCTTCCTCTTTTTTCTTTTCTACCTCTTTTTTTTCTTTTCTTCTTCTTTTTGTTCTTTTCTTCTTCTTTTTGTTCTTTTCTTCCTCTTCATTTTCTTTTCTTCCTCTTCTTTTTCTTTTCTTCCTCTTCTTTTTCTTTTCTTCCTCTTTTTCTTTTCTTCCTCTTCATTTTCTTTTCTTCCTCTTCTTTTTCTTTTCTTCCTCTTCTTTTTCTTTTCTTCCTCTTTTTCTTTTCTTCCTCTTTTTTTCTTTTCTTCCTCTTCATTTTCTTTTCTTCCTCTTTTTTTCTTTTCTTCCTCTTTTTTCTTTTCTTCCTCTTTTTCTTTTCTTCCTCTTCTTTTTCTTTTCTTCCTCTTCATTTTCTTTTCTTCCTCTTTTTTCTTTTCTTCCTCTTTTTTTCTTTTCTTCCTCTTTTTCTTTTCTTCCTCTTCTTTTTCTTTTCTTCTTCTTCTTTTTCTTTTCTTCTTCTTCTTTTTCTTTTCTTCTTCTTCTTTTTCTTTTCTTCTATTTCTTTTCTTCCTCTTTTTTCTTTTCTTCTTCTTTTTTTTCTTCCACTTTTTTTTCTTCCTCTTTTTTTCTTTTCTTCTTTTTCTTTCCTTCCTCTTTTTTCTTTTCTTCTTTTTTTTCTTCCGCTTTTTTTTTCTTTTCTTCCTATCTTCATTTTTTTTTCTGACTGCCATCTTTTTCCTTCATTTTACGCACAGAAATGGATTCCTTCCATTTCCGTTTCCATTCCGCTGTGTTCATTTCAGCGTTCCATTCTTTTGATTACACTTATTATTCAGACTGACGATCGATTACAAATCGAAGTGGTGATTTAATTGGATGTTTAACTCATTCCAATAAGGTTTAGAAAATTTCAGATTTCTTATTCCATTTAATATCTATCGATTATTCTTTGTTTTATCTTCACCATGCCATAAATGTTCGAAAACTCACCAAGTCAGATTTTGTTTACATCTTAACGAAATCGAGACAAAGGATAGTTAATAATAGTTCACGGCCTCATTTTTTATCCCATGTGCGCGAAAATATATGAGAAATTTATTTTTGTAGACCAAACAAATGTGGAAATAACTTACTATATTTTTAATAGATCCAACAAAAGCATTTGAGATCTTAAAGCATGAAGAACTACTTGAAAAACTACAAAAGCTTGATTTACACGGGAAACATATTCCATGAATCAATAACCGCAGAGAAACAGATTTCGTACAGACAACAAACGAGTCTAAAGAATATATAAAAATAGAATGAGGATAAGACAAAGCAACGTTTAATAATATAGCGAGCAGATCTTAAGAAAAAGAAATGAGCTAATAAGATTTTTTTTTAATTAACGGACATAATCTTAATAAGAAAAGATAGGCACAGAGAAAGAAAAACTAAAAATATTATTAGAAAAGGAAAACAAGAAAAAATATCGCATGTCTGGTTGTCAGTAAATGAGTCATTCCATGGTATGGGCTACGTATTGATGTTGTTAAACTCAAGCAAGTATAATAATAATAATAATAAAAAGAACACCGTCGGAATCCGCTCACGTCCAAGGATCGGGATCGTCATCTTCTCTCCCCTATACATTTTCTCCCCACGGGTGACGATAAAAGGGAAGGCCCAGCCTACTGTTGAAGAGTCATGAACAAGAGACACATTGGGCTGTGGGTGGTGGACCTGGCTGGGCGAGTTTGCCCCTGCTGATAGCACGTCGCAGATCCTATTCATGTCGGAGGTTAGACTCGAAAATCTCGCTCCTCAACGCCCACCTCGTATCATCCTACGCCAGGAAGGCTGGTTTGCTCCAACGGTTTCCCAGATCTCATGGTCGATGTTGACTTCTGTCAACTGAGCCTAGAGAAATATTTTGGAAGATTTACCCTTTACAATTCCGTGGTCTTTAATTAATAATTCCTCCTTCTCTTAAACTGGCTGCACGGCCTAATTTACTCTGCATTTGATACCATAACCTACAGTACAGTAGAAGACACAGATTTCTGGTTTTATGCGAAACTGAACGCGCGCATATTAGACCAAAATCTTTTTATCAACTTCCACTTTATACTATCAGCATTTCCTAACCAATTTAATCATCATGAATTATAACGAAAGTGATTATAATTATGTTTGTGCTAATGATAATTATCTCTATATCACCAATAGTTATTATCACAGTAGTCATCTTACTATAGAAACTACTTATAATTCCAGTATAATTATATTATTCAGTTCGTTTCTTTGTCCCGTAGTTAGTTAGCATTTACGTTAGGCCCTGCCATTGCTCCAAATAAACCATGGACCATTCTTATTTGATTGCGAGGACGGACGGAAGTAAAGATATATCAAAGGCGCCGTTTAATGTTAGAAAAAGAAAAGGCAAATCTACAAAATAAGATAGAAAGAAAGAAAGAAAGAAAGAAGGAAAGAAAGAAAGAAGGAAAGAAAGAAAGCAGATAGGTAGATAGAAAGAAAAAAGAAAGACCGATAGAAAGAAAGAAAGAAAGAAAGAAAGAAAGAAAGAAAGAAAGAGATATATATTTACAAAGAAAGTAGGAGATGTAGAAAGAAAGTAAGAAAAAGAGAGACAAATAGAAAGAAAGAAAGAAAAAGAGAGACAGAAAGAAAGAAAATAGAGAGACAGAAAATGAAGAAATAGAAAGAAAAGAAAGACAGAAAAGACAGTAATAAATATATCAAGATAGATAGATAGATAGATAGAGAAAGAAAGATTTAGAAAAAATAGAGATAGTAGAAAGTGTAATAGAAAGAAAGACTGAAAGATAGATAGAAAAAAGTGAGATATAACGATAGAATAAAATAAAGTGAGTGACAAGTGAAAAAGATAGAAAGAAAAAGAGTGAGAAATAAAGAAAGAGAGACAGAAAGAACAAAATAAATAACGAACGAAAAAAAAAAAGACAGAAAGTAAGACATATATAAATAAAGAAAATAAAGAAAGAAAGTAGATGCCATAACATATTTCATGTGTTTGATGTCTGCTTCAGGGAAGTAGAAAATCTAACATTTGAATCTTTAACGGCCAACTTTTTTATTCATGATTGTTATTGCAATATTTCGTTAAAGTTTTTAAGCTCAAATATTTAATGATACGATAGGGCAATTATTATTATTATTATTATTATTATTATTATTATTATTATTATTATTATTATTTTCTTTGATTTCTGGCGTTTACACGTTTCTTTCTGGGTCCCGCCCAGGGACCTAAGATTAGAAATGGCATCATGTCACTTTCCACTGAAAAAAAAAAATACTTCGATAAAGCACTTCGTAAAGTGTGGGCTGTACTTGTGAGAACAATTTTTGTATCTCCTTGAGGCATGGACTTCCAGGAATCCCTTCAATTAGTCTACTGCAATCTTTTCCAACCAGTCCCAGGGCTCCAACTACAACAGGGATTGTTGATGTTCCCATATGCCACATTTTCGAGATTTCTTTTTCAAGGTCCTTGTATTTTGACAGCTTTTTGAATATCTTCAAAGATACATTGCAGTCAGCAGGGACTGCCATATCAATAAGGAGGCACGGTTTTTGTTTGTGGTCTTTAATAACAATATCTGGGCGGTTGACCTTGATTGTTCTGTCAGTGTGTATTGTGTAGTCCCATAGAATTGTAACAGGTCCTATCTCCGTAACCGAATCTGGGTGGTGTTCATACCAGTTTCTTTCAGTTTCCTTCCTGTAGAAGTTGCAGATTTTCCAGTGCAGATATTAGCCCACTGTCATGTCGGGTTTTATATTCAGTGGGTGCCAACATCGTGCAACCTGATACAAGATGATCAATTGTTTCTGGATATTTATCACAGAATCTACATTTTGGGTTGACACAATATTTTTAGTATATGTGCTTGATAATTCCTAGTTAGCAAGCATTGGTCCTGCGCAGTAAGGATTTTATTTCCATTGATTTCTGGTGTGTACTCATTTCTTTCCGGGTCCCGCCCAGAGACCTAATGTCAGAAATTGCTACATGACATTTTGCCACTGAGCAATTAAAAAAATATTTTACATAGCTAGTAAGATGTGAGCTATACTCGTGAGTACATTTTTTTTTGTATTTCTTTAACGCATGGTTTACCAGGAATAAATTCAGGGAGTCTACTGGAATCATTTACAATCAATCCGAGGGCTCCAACTACAACTGGAATTGTTGATTTTCTCATGTGTCACATTTTTGAGATTTCGATTTGAAGGTCCTTGTATTTTGATAGCTTTTTGAAGATCTTCAAAGATACATTACAGTCTGCAGGGACTGCCATATCAATAAGGAGGCATGTTTTTTTGTGGTCTCTAATAACGATGCCTTGTTCCATCTGTGTGTATTGTGTAGGCCAATGAAATTGTTACAGGTCCTATCTCCGTAACCGTATGGTGTTCCTACCAATTTTTTTCAGTTTCCTTTCCGAAGAAGTTGCAGATTTTTCAGTGCTGATATTGGACCGTTCTAACATACCATGTTTTATAATCAATGGGTGCCAACCTGATACATGATGATCAATTCTTTCTGGATATTTTTCACAGAATCTGTATTTTGGGATAACACAATTTTTTTAATATGTGTGCTTTATAATTTCTAGTTAACAAACATTGTTCCTCCGCAGCAAGGAAAAACCGTCGGTTTTAGCTTCTAACCCTGCACTACGTAGCCACTAAGGGGTACGGGGTTTGTCTACATCAGCTTGTTTGGTACGGGCAGAGTATTGACCGTGAAGCGGTTTATTTTGCCATCGTTTCTGTATCTGGTCGGTTGCATTTTCTTCTGCTTCCTTTTTTTTAAGTATTTTAAAGCTTCATTCTGTGTATTGTGCTTTACACCCATTTGAAACTTAATTTGTAACTTTTTGGCTTCATTTATTGTGAATAAAATCCTGTTCTTTGACACATATCCAGTCTTCTGTAGTTACTGGGTACCTTTGAAGGCCAATTGTTGTAATTTTGTAAGACAGTTCTAGTTGAACTAATTCTCTGCCTGCTCCGGATCTGGTTACATACAGACGATCAACGTTATCTTTGAGATGATGCATGAGGTAGCAAGTGAGAAGCTTTTGTTGCTTTGGCGACTATTCGCTTAATGTTAGCTATGGTCCAGTTAAAGTTGTTGTAATTGTATTGCACCACAGGAACAGCCAAGGTGATTATGGCTGATATTCTGTTTTTTTTTTTAAATTCAGCTCGGTATTCTGAACCAGATGCACTCGTCTGTAGTACTCGTACTTAACTTCGCCTTTATTTTGTTATGCTGTATACCATCTCCTTCACTAATTCCTAGGTACTTACAGGCTTCAACTGGTTCCAGTAATCTAATCTTTGACAAAATCTAAATCTATTTAGTGTGTTTCTGTATTTCTCCATTTCTTTCTCTCTCTTTCGTCTTCTTCTTCTTCTTCTTATTATTATTATTATTATTATTATTATTATTATTGTGCAACAACATGAGTCAACACATTTCTATCAAAAATTAAAATAGAATCATCACGATTTTTCCAGAAGGTGGAAAGTGTACAGATTCCTATTTAATATACGCCGCCCAATACACTAGACATGACTTGATTTAAGTGAGTTGCACAACAGAATAAATAAATAAAATATTCAATGGCCACACGTAAGATACCAGACACAACAATATGACATCAACAGAATGATAGGAGTGTTTAACTTGTGTTTCAGTGAAATCGAAAAAGTGGTTAATTTCATATCTTTTCATTTTTACCTCCTTACTTAAATAACGACCAGAATTCATATTCATGATTGTTATTGCAATATTTTGCTAAAGTGGTTGAGCGCCAATATTTAACGATGCGATAGGGGAATTTCTATAGATATTTTATTGTCGTAGAACTCGCCATGAGTTTATTCAATCATTAACGGAAGAATTAAGATTCATCAGAAAAATTCGAATAGGGAAACCATGAAATTTTCAAAGGCCTTTCAAATAATAAAAAAAGAAAGACAGAAGGGGAAAAAAATAGAAGTGTTTAACGTCTGTTTCAATGAAATAGAAAAGCGTGTCAATTTTAAACCTTTTCATTTGTACCCACTTCTTAAAATAATGACCAGCGTTCATATTTATTGTTGCGATTGCAATATTTTGCTAAAGTTGTTAAGCGCGAATATTTACCGAACCAATAAGAGAATCTCTACGAATATTTTATTGTCGTAGAACTCGCCATGAGCGAATTCAATCATTAAATTAAACCTAAGTTTCATTAGAAAATTCAAATAGGAAAACCGTGAAATTTATAATACTACATCTGCTGAAGTTATTATTATTATTATTATTATTATTATTATTATTGTTGTTGTAGTTGTTTGTTGTTGTTGTTGTTGTTGTTAATGGCTATTACTGCGATATTAATTGAATATCTTGATTAGATTTATTGCTTATAAGGAATTGATTATTGTATTGGAAGCAATTAAAAAAATGCTCACTAAATGAGCCTACCTGGCACTAAACAATGGCGTAATTAGAAAAGCGATTGTTTTCCGCGTCTTGTATTATTTTTTAAATCTTTTTAACCGCTTTTGCTAATAATTATGAAGCTCTGTCGTCAATCAGAGACAACATCTAACTATGGGGGACAATACAATACATCCATGTGATAATAGATTCTCATTATTACTGTCCATAAATACACTTCGCAGTTTGTGTTTTTGAAAGGAACGGGCACTGACGCACAAACACACACATACACACGCATGCACAAACACACACGCACACATACACACTCACACACAGAAACACACACACACACACACACATATATATATATATATATATATATATATAGAGAGAGAGAGAGAGAGAGCGATTTTAAAGATTGTATAAAGACAAAAATGCTGATGAGAAAAGACATTTAAGGCAAGCAGTCTTTTGAATCAAGTCTTCGATATCACCTGATTGATGTTATCTTCTGTATTCCGACTCCAGATTTTCGTAGACGAACTGTTCATTCCGCGACACTCACAAGTCGGGATACTAAAACTAAAATCTATCCGCTAGGTGAAATATTTTGCTTACATTAATACTATATATATATATATATATATATATATATATATATATATATATATATATATATATATTATTAGATGAAATAGATTAAAGTCGAAAATATTTTAATATATTTTCTATTTATATATGTTTTTGGCGTAAAAGTTCTGTTTTAATTAAACGGTGTTAATTACAATTACCGGCCTAAATTTGTGAGAAATTTCGTAAAAAATATGCTTTGTCCGATCTTCGAAGATGTTTGTTTGTAAGCTTTAATTTGGAGTTTGCTAACGAGACATTTCCCTCTGGCTGATTCGTTACTAGGACATAAGATGGTTTCCGTATGAGATACAGTTCGATTCCTGTAGGAGAACGCTTATTGCCTAAAAAAAACTTCTAGAACATCCAGTAAAATGTAATTAATAAAGTTGAATTAAAACAGAATTAAACTCAAATAAGTTGTATTCATAAAAATAACGTATAAAGAGAAAATATTTTAATATATATCACACGCACACACACATATATATATATATATATATATATATATATATATATATATATATATATGAAGAAATATAGTCTTAAGGCGTGCTATATTTATGGGATAAAGTGCTCGATATCAGAGATAGAGCGTGTGTAAATATAAAAGTGAACATAGAAGTCTAAACTTAGAGGCGACAGTCTGTTTCATGCTATATGCAATCGTCAGGCCACCATATATATATATATATATATATATTATAAACAGAGCATTTACTTAAATATTTGTATCTATAAAAGAACGTATATACATAAAAAATGTCTCAAAATAATTGTCGGATTTTGTCCATTTCGCAATATATGACGTCATTTGTTACATTTGCATAATCATCGAGCAGATATGGATGTATGAGAGAAAATCATAGAGAATTTAATTTAAAAGCTGTAAAATGATCCTCTGCAGCTCAATCGATAAAAGCACGTCAGACTATATGAGGGTTCCGTATAGGATACAGGTTCGATTGCGGTCGGAGGTCGCATATTTTCTATGAAAATTTCTCGGACATTCAGGCCGGTAAATGTTAATACTTTTTATTATAAACAGACCATTTACTTAAATATATGTATCTATAAAAAGAAGGTATAAAAATAAAATGTCTCTCTCTCTCTCTCTCTCTCTCTCTCACACACACACACACACACACACACATATATATATATATATATATATATATATATATATATATATATATATATATATATATATATATATATGGTCGATTATTTAGAACGTTTACTTTCTGACCATTAGACCCAGGTTCAAATCTCGCCATGGTGGATTTATCAGGAAGGAGATTTCTGATTTTCCAGTTATCGACCTGGAGGGGATTATCCCAGCGTGCGGAAACTTTGGAAAGTCCCTGAAAATCATACCACGGTTTGAACCAAAACTTGTGAATGAAATTGGGTTGGCGCAAGTGGGGGCCGCCGATAGCTGTGCTAGTAAGAAGGCACATCGTGAACGAGGTTTTGAGTATACTTGCCTTGTTCAGATTGTTGATCACGCAAGATGACACGCTCTCTCCCAGAAAATGTGATTAAGTGTATACCAAATGTTGGCTCTGTGGGTGTTGAGTAAAATACAATTGTATAGACGGGTATCCTCAAATCCTCGTAGCCAACGATACACACACACACACACACACACACACACACACAACACACACACACATATATATATATATATATATATATATATATATATATATATATATATATATATATATATATATATTTTTCTAGTTCACTGCTACAGTAAACAGAAATATTTATTCTCCTGATGATGGCCATGTTGGCCGAAACTAATCGTGGAATCTAAATGAAATAATAATAATAAAACGAAAGAATCTACAACCCAGTGTGTCTGATGATTTTTATTTTTTAATATTTTTTTATTGTTATATATATATATATATATATATATGTGTGTGTGTGTGTGTGTGTGTGTGTGTGTGTGTGTGTGTGTGTATAAATAAATATATGTGTTTGCGTATTTCAGTATATCTTCATTCGAACATGTTTTACTGAATAATATAGTCATATTGTGTCTATTTATTTCTATACTTATCCGCCCCAGTTGTTGAATCAGTTTTATTGATATTAAGATGAAACTCATCAAGGTAACCACGAGAGTTTTGTTAACGCAAGTACTTTCACGATTATTTCCCAGATCATCATCAGGTGTATATTAAAAAGACAAACTTGTTGTAACTACTATAAAAACGGCATCCCTTGTGTTCATTTAAAATTCAGGTTTTTTTTGTTGTTTGTTTTTTTTTATTGTCTTAGCTTCGCTAACATTTTTTGATTTCCTTGTCACTCTCATTAACCGCTTCCGTCAAAATGGCATTATCGCCTTGCTTGAGATGAAATCATTAAAAACCTTTTAATCACTTTTTATTTGTTATCGTTATTTCTCTCTGTTATAGCTGTTAAAAAAATATCTTCCCTTGCAGTAATGGATTTAAAAAGAAAAAAAAACAAACAAACAAAAAACATTCGTTTCAATATTACTACGGGAACTTGCTTGACGAATCTTTAATAAACGTGAAACATGTTCAGTTGATATATATTTCTTGTTCTTTATTTTGTCTGAATATAATTGCTAGATCTGCTGATACAGGTATTTCATGTTACGGTTTTGTCGAAGTTATATATTTGAATACGATCTGATTTCTTTAAGAAAATATATGATATGGATTAATATCTTGAAAGAGCTCATTCATAGTTGTTCGATTTTATGTAGAGACATATCCACTACGATGAGTTATTTAATCCCAAAACATAAACATTTTGAACATAATTTTATGGCTTCATTTCAATATATTTTGTATGACTTCAACTATAGATAAAATATATTGTTGGTCATTTGGCTTTAAAAATCTATTGTTCGTCATTTGACAACATGTATTGTTCATCATTTCTATATAAATTTGTATTGCTTGTATTTTTACTATAAGAATGTATTTTTATACTTTCATGGTATGTGTGATAGTTCTCTATTTGCCCATAGCTTTGACCCTAACAGGTGCTACCACTCTGGACCTGGCTCGACCTGGGAACAACAGAAACCATACTCGTGAACACCAACAATTTCCCGATTAGAGGTTTTGCTGCCGGATGTAGTTCATCGTCATACACATAACTTTCTGTTATTTGATATAGTTCTTTGTGAGTAATCATGTAATGCCATCCGCGAGTTTGTAGAAAGGATGATCCCTGCTGAGGACCGCAAATTTTATTCTCTAAAAGCCACTTTTTACCGTGGATCTGAGAGAGAGATGGTATTCAGAAAGTTTGGATATTCATGAAAATGCCATCAATATAAATGTCATGGTCTAACGTGTTTACTTAAGAACATGGAATATAGAACAGGCTGTGCTGGGATAGCTTCCCACAACGCCACAAGATGCTACAAAGACTAAAATATTAACCTAAGAATACGAATCGTTAGATTGTTCCTATATTAAATTTCTTTTAACTGATCCATACACCGCGGTTTCTAAAGTTTTAATCCTTAATAATACCACACCCCGAATATTAGGATTCATGGTATGCGCCATCATTTTTTCATTTAAATTTTTAATTTTCTAGGCCATTTTTTTCTGGTTTAGGAAGGTTCATTTTATGTCCAAACTAGCAGCATGACCCGGCGTTGCCCGTGCTTGATTCAAAAATCGTACGACTCATACAGCAATCGCTATCACTTGACTTAAAATATTTTTGCCCTTCCTTGCCTTGCTGATGTTGCTAAATGCCTTACTTCTTGCCTATCTCACACTGCGAATTTTTTCTAAGCTCTATACTAAACATTAAATCTGTTACGAAAAAGAACTAAACAAAATGAACACAAAACGATCAGCTTTAAAAAAAAGGACTCGTAACTGGAAAAACCGAATGAAAAAAGAATGTTAACTACAAATAGTTTTTCACACCCAACCCACTTCTCCGGAATTAGAATCAACGTTGAATTTAAGCAAGCGAATGAGCCAATTGGAGTAAAGTGCTATGCAGATTTAAATTTTTCCCACTTGTGACGAATGCAGCTATTGATTTTTTTTGCATGCTAGCATGCTAGTTAAAATTTCGTATCAGTCAGCTGTTGGCTCTCACGCTGGCCAATAGAATCTTCCTGCCTATTCGTAGCAGCCAGATATAGGCTCGCACTCTGGCCAGTCGAAAATGGCCGCAAACTACATGAAAGCTGCCGCAGAAGTCTGAAAAAATCGATTATTTCCACTATCGATGGAAGTTGGGAAAGGAATACTAGATAGAGGATGCTGATGTTTTTGTTCAGTATTATTCTTGTCCCAACTATGAATGCCTATTTGAATTGTACATTATCATTCTGGAATATCATAGCGCCTTTATGATGCAGTAATGGCAGACGATATGGTGGAACAGTGTCCTCGAACTCTAGGTGACGATTGCATAAAAAGAAACACTGCTATTGCTGGAATCGCATTTGCTTGTCTGACCTTTAGATCACCAAGAAACTAGAATGAGATGTGTACACAAATGTTGCGATATGACTCCCCACTACCATCACTACCACGACTTCCACACAAATTGAGCAGATGAATGCGTTGACCGAACAATTGATCCGACATTCCTCGTTTATTTTCTTTTTTCTCGGAAAGACGTTATTTAAAATTATGAATAGAAGAACGAAAAAAATCGTTTTCACTTAGACAAAATCGTTATATAATAAGGTGGAAAAAAAAGGAATATTTTTCGATTTGTTTAAATCGTTCAAAATTTTACATAATTTTTGTTAATGCATTTTAATAATGAGGATAGATAGATAGATAGATAGATAGATAGATAGATAGATAGATAGATAGATAGATAGATAGATAATGAACGGACTGAGAAAGATATGAATCAACTGAAATAGATAGATAGATAGATAGATAGATAGATAGATAGATAGATAGATAGATAGATAGATATGAATAAACAAAGTGACAAGGCACGGACGAAGAGAGGTAGATATGAAAAAAAAAAACTAGAAATAAAGAAACAGATATTAAAATACCGATATAGGGAAGAAAAAGAAATTATATACTGAAAAAAAAAAACTGACATACATACATAGATAAATATGAGGAAAGAAAGAGAAGTTAGCGAAAAAAAAAAGAAAAGGTAAATATTAACAAAATTATATATATATATATATATATATATATATATATATATATATATATATATATATATATATAGAGAGAGAGAGAGAGTAAAGATGATAACGAAAAGTGCACAATTCAACGTTCGTAACATTCAATTTAAAAAGGGCTCAATAAAAGTAGAGTATTATTATTATTTATTTTAAGATATTATTAGGTTGGTGCAAAAATAATGACGTAATAATGTCGTTTTTTGACGTTTTTTTTAACGTCAAAAAAAACGACATTATTACGTCATTATTGCACCATCTCAATACAAAAACATGTCAAAATGTATGAATGTAAGATTGCAACTGTTCCGAGATTTTGACAAGTTTTTGTGGTAATATCCTAATATATATATATATATATATATATATATATATATATATATATATATATATATACCCAAGTATATAATTAGTATATACGGAATGAATTCCAATAACCAACAAGAGTGCTCAATACAAAATCACTTGATAAGACACAGATTGTGTTGAAACAAAATGGCTATTTTTGTAGTGATTTTATGACATACTTATGTTATAATTTTTTTTATAAAAAATAATTATATATATATATTTATGTGTGTGTGTGTATGTGTGTGTGCGTGTGAATAGTGTAATATTCAATTTTCAAACATCTCTGTATTCTATTCCTAAAAGAATTACTCCCATCTCAAGCCAGCAGACATGACTATAAAATATTCAAAATTAAAAGAAAACGGTTAAATTCACGACTTCCTTTTATTTAAACCTAGACTTGAATAGGTTAAGACTATAGGAGCCGGGACAAACCTCGTATCAGGAATAAATTTAACAATGCAACACAGTTTTTGAAAGCGGATCTGTGATTGGAATGATCTCCATACCAATTTAATATAAAATTGGTGTTCATTCCATGATTATGTGGGCTGACATAAACTAGATACTAATTAAACTATTATGTGGACTAGAATAATCCAGGTACTAACAAAACTACGATTATGTGGACTAAGATAAACTTGAAACTAACTAAACATGATCTAAATAATAACTGAATACATATTATATATACGTTTAAACACACACGCGGTCAAACACACACACATATATGCCCCAATATTAGATTTTTTTGCATGTTGAAGGATCTTAGTGGAGAGGTGGAACCCTGTAACTTGGGCATTCCACAATGTCCATATATCATCGCCCAGCATACAACCTGGAGAGGTCACCAAATTTTGATGACTGAATTTTGACGAATCATAGCGCTACACTTATCTTCCGAGATATATGGATACCTGATATATATATATATATATATATATATATATATATATATATATATATATTCATCCACATGCAAGCCTGTTTCGGTGTATCACAGCTCATCAGTGTGTCTAGACATCCGATTGCTTGAAACCTGGATGGAAACTCATACGGCAGAGAAAGGGAATTTTTTAGCGTATTATGTACGTAATGTATACAGACGCCATTAAACACCAATAGTGGTCAATTCATAACTTAAGAGCGGGATATATATATATATATATATATATATATATATATATATATATATATATATATATGTGTGTGTGTGTGTGTGTGTGTGTGTGTGTGTAAATGTGCTACAAGGCGAGACGCCTTTCCTCACTTCACAACCTATAACTATCTTCTATCAATGTTTACAAATTCCCTTTCTCCATGACACACACTAGTAATAATTTCAATTTAAGTTTATTTTCATAAAACGTTTCGCACATCGAGGATTCACAGAGATCGGGTTTTTGCTAAGATTTCCACCAGAAAATACATCATCTACAAAAACATCTGTCGGTGTGTAATTCCCATTTCTCCGTTTAATCCTCGATTCGTTGAAGAAGGACACAGGTGTGTCCGATAACTCCGAACATAAAACCTTTGATCTCCGTACTTCATTTCTATCATATGATTCTCAATTAATATTTAATAAAAGTTTATTGTACTGATTATATACCCTTTCGTTTGTCCTTGTTTTGGTAACTGACCTGTCTTTTTCACACACACACACACACACACACACACACACACACACACACACATATATATATATATGTGTGTGTGTGTGTGTGTGTGTTCTGAACAATAAAAATATTGAAAAATTAAACTTTTCAGACACAATAGGTTGCATATTAATAATTATTTCAATTAGGCTCCTCTATAAGTTTTGGTCAGACTGGAAGTGCTATCTGATGATCCGGAGTCCTTTAAAAGTGCTCTGGTGAAATAAATTATTATAATGGTACCTTCAAGTGGTCTGTTTTTTTTTTTTAATATATATATATATATATATATATATATATATATATATATATATATATATATATATTAATAATTCCGTTGAAAATTAAATGGCTGATTGATCACACTCACACACACACACATATATATTTGTACATATATATATATATATATATATATATATATATATATATATATATATATATATATATATATTGTTTGTGTGTGTGGATATAGTAGTTCGATGGAATAAATTGAGAAATAAAGAACATCAAAATATTATTGATGTTAAGACTAATAATATTTAGTTGCTATATTCACAAAATGGCTGCTTGACGTGAACGGTGTTAAAAATCGGAACTTTCGGAAACGGCTGTCGCCTTTGTGAACGAGACTACAATTAAAAAGTGAGGTGGGAATCTTTATTTGTTTTTTAGAGTATTTGTTAAAGGCCTTATGGGGAAACTATACTTATTATTCATACCCTCTCTAAACCTAGAATATATAAATTTATTTAAAAATTCTATTGGAATTAGGACTTTTAGCATTCTTTTTCGCATATAAATGAAACCGCTAACTACGCATCGAACTTTATCAATATTATGGCCCGGTTGGTTGAAATATGCAGGTATAGTGTCACTGAGGTTGGTGCATCTATCAAAGTATGAACGGCAAATAGAGTTTCTCGAAAATGCAACCTGAATAAATAAAAAATGACGTCGGTTTTAAATAAAAATGTCCACTATAATAACGTTTAAATTATATATATATATATATATATATATATATATATATATATATATAAGTATATAATTGGTATATACGGAATGCTTTCCAATAACCAACAATTACTATTCTTAAAAGAGTGCTCAATACAAAGTAGAGCAGATATAATTATTTTTATAAAAAAAAATTATAACATAAGTATGTTATAAAATCACTAAAAAATAGCCATTTTGTTTGAACACCCTCGGTGTCTTATCAAGTGACAAGTGATATCTTATAATTATTTTTTATAATTTATATATATATATATATATATATATATATATATATATATATATATATATATATATATATATTTGTGTAGGTGTAGCGTAAGATGTCTGGATAAGCATGTGGTTGTGTAATCGACGTAATTATTTATGAGTCCGGATCACAGTCAATACCAGCCAGTATACAGGCCTCTCGGCAGACACATACAATATAATGACCATGTTAAGATGTCATGAGTTTTTCCGTCCTGTCTGAATTTTTTTTTATTGTGAAACAACGCTAAAAAGCTTGCTAACCAAAGCTCAGAGAGGCTCCTTTCACCCTCATCAAGAGCAACTAGCCCGGGCCAGCTACTTTACTGATGTAATGGAATAACATGTCACCCCTATGAATGATTACACTATAGGTAGTAACGAACTACAGAGACCAGCTGGGATCTGTTATTCAGCTTTTGGCTGCTCTCGAACTTTCTGCCTTCCGGCAGAGAGGAACCCAGATGAGGCTATGTCGAAGAGCAGAGTCTCGTCCGGCGAGGTAGATAGACCCGATCCCGTTCTCATGGGGGAGATTGGTAAATATTACTAGTTGGGATCTCGTGAGTACGACACAGACTTACACGAGAGCTACTGACCTTCAAATTGTGCATAACTGTTACTTTTATTCTTATTGTACTGATTTTTTTACAATAAACCTTTACCTATTTTATCCACCTTGTTTTTCATTCCTATTTGCACAGAATATAACATTTATTTTGTTTTCACCTTTTACTGATCTTCCTGCTTCGACCTGTTTTTATATCAAGCATCTTTTTCTTTGCCCTTTCTCTTTTTCTTTATCCTTTCCCTCTCTTTCTTATTTGTGTGTTTTTTTTTTACCTCTTCCTTCTATCTATCGTCATTTTCTTTTTCCATCTCCTCCATTCCTTCCCTTTCTTGCTGATGTTGTTCTTTTTCTTTTTCTAAACAATAGATGGGCTGAGAATTGCGTATAAGCATGAAACAGACTGTCGCCGTTAAATGTTGACTTCAATATCCAGTTCATATATATATATATATATATATATGGTATAATACTTTTCAAGTAACGAAGTATTAGTCAAGTTCACACAAGACACACATGGTCTATTTAATAGCTATTCAAGAAATCATTTTAATGTCCATTTTTTTTACTTGTAACATATAATGGCAACGAAGTTATATGCACAGGTCAACCCAACGCCTCTTGCCGAAAATAAAACTAGTTTTTGAAAAGTTCGACTTGTACACCAGTCTATACACCATTTATTCACCAAGACATACTTTTACTCGGTATTCTATCATTTACAGAAATAAATATAGTTATTGCGAGGAAAAAGTCAAAAATAAAAATCGAAGATATAAAAAAGAAAATGTTAGGGAAATATGAATAAAACAGACGACTGTTAACACATTGCTTTCCCCGACATTTGCTTGACTTACATTTCTTAATTACACAAAAAGCTTGCAATTTTTTTTTATTTCCTTCTTTTATTCACATTTTTTTATCTCGTAAATTATACTATTTATTTTTGTCGGGTTCGTTTCAACCGTTACGTTACGATTCCCTTCGTTTCGTCTCATTCCCGTTTTTCGATATATATTTTTTTCCCCTCTGATTCGTTCTTGCATTAACGTCTCTTTATTTTCAATTTTTACTGTTTCTCCTTTCTGAGTCTGATTTTCGCAATTCAGATTCGTTTTTCTTTTCATTTCATTTTTTTTTTTTTTTTTGGTCTTTGAACGTTCGTCTGCGCCTTCCCATTTTATTATTTATCTTTTTACAATTGAATACTTCATTATTTTAGCACATTTCCTTTTTCCTTCATTACTTTCTTTTTGCGCCATTTTTTTTTTTGCATCTCATCTTATTTTTTTCTTCTGTGTCGATTTTTTTTTCTTAATCTTTTCGGTTCTTCCTTGCCTTCCTTTTCTTATTCAGTTTCCGCCATTGTGCTTCGTCCTCTTTCTATACATTACTTCATACTTTTTCTTATTATTTTCCTTTGTTCTTTTCTTCAACTACATTTTCTTATTTTTCTCTCTGTCTTTGTCCTCTTGACCATCTTTATCACCACAGATTGTTTTATTTGCGTTTTCTTTGGGTTTTTTTCTTCCTCCCTCTCTCTATCGATTTTGTTATCATCTTTTTTCCGTCTTTCCCCACCACTGTCCCCATCGTCGATTTATATTTCTTCGTAACTTTTTCCCTCTTTCGTGTTCTTCTTCTTTCTTTCTTTCTTTCTTTCTTTCTTTCTTTCTTTCTTTCTTTCTTCTTCTTCTTCTTCCTTTTCTTCTTCTTCTTTCTTACTTCTTCTTCTTCTTCTTCTTCTTCTTCTTCTTCTTCTTCTTCTTCTTCTTCTTATTATTATTATTATTATTATTATCTGCCTTATCCATTTCGCTCTCGATTTTCCCCCCTCTGATTCCTTTGATCAATTTGTATTCTTCCTCTTCTCCGAATTGTCTTAGTCTTTCGCACTTTACATTTACTACACCACTCTTTATCCTTTCATATTCAATTTCTCTTTTCAAATGTCCTCTGCGCATGCATGTTCGGACTATTCTGATTGCAACCACATGATTTAACTTTAAAACTCTCTATAACATCTTTTTTTCTTTCTCAAACATTTGTTTTGTTTTTCCAACTTCCTGATGATTGCTATTTGCTTTCTTCGCTATTTTATCTAGTTAAAGAAGTTTTCTTTTTTCCTTTATTTAATCATTACACCATATGCAAGGCAATAAAACCCTTAAGAGGCAATGGGTGACTGAGTTTTTAGATTGGTTTGGTTTATTTTGTTTTACAGCATATCAACCTCAATGGGTTATTTAATGCCGACAATATTCTTATTGCTGGTTTAGTTTGGTTTGGTTTGTTTTACGCCATATCAACCTCAGTGTGTTATTTAATGCCCGACAAGATTTTTATTGCTGGTAATATTTTTTTCAAAAAAAGTATTGCTGGTAATATTTTTAAAAAATATATTGCTGGTAATATTTTTTTTTTTGCTTCAAAAATGTATTGCTGCCAATAATTTCTCCAAAAATGTATTATTTGTAATATTTATTTTCTTCAAAATTGTATTGCTGGTAATAATTTCTCCTCACAAAAAGATTATTGCTGCTAATAAAACCTATTTTTACACAGTCATAGTGTTTTGACCCCAGTTTGGGGGTTAACAAGTTGCCTATAGTTGAGACCCTAACAAGTTCTACCACCCAACTGAATGTTAGAGAGTGTGAATAAAAGAGAAGAAAATACTATTAAGAGGCAATAATAACAAAAGAGTAATATTTAAGAAGACATAAGATAGCGATTGACATTACATTTAAATCTTAGTGATCAAAGTTGATTAGGATGCAAGAAGCCGAAAGAGATTTCCTCTAGCGAGAAGAGCGAGAGAAGAAACTGTTAGCATAGAACTTACGGTTATATCTAGCCATTTGAACTGTAAAATTATGCGATATTGACACAAATCTAAAATTCGTAATGTCTAGTTGCCACGACGGAATATTCGTCAGAACAATTAACATGAAAGTGTTTATTGAAAAAGCACAGAAAAGCTACATTACACCGGTGGGAAAGTGGTTGAAACTGAGATGCCATGTCAGGACTAATAGCATTGCTGATTCTTCTTTGGAATTTATCAAGGAGCTCTGGATATTTAATAGAAGCAACGGGTCATATGTGACAGCAATATTCAAAGCATGGACGAATTATGGACTTGTAATTGTATAAGATAGTTTTTGAGAGAGAAAAATTGTCTCGCAAGACATATTGCACCAACTTTCTAAGCAGCAAAGCTAGCAATTGATTCAGTATACTCTTTCCACTTCATGCCAACGGAAAATGTTAGCCGGAGAAGGCGCAACACGTCGTTCTCCGGGAGGTTAGTATCAGCCATACTGATGTCAGGCAAAAAGGGTTATCATATATGATTGATAGAGAGCAGTTTCGTTTTGGAATCGTCAAAATTAACGAGTCACCCCACCCCCAGTTAATAGCAGATTGTGCAGTTCATCTTTGAGATCACAAAATGTCTAGCTACCAATCAGATAAAAATTTCTATGGTCGAAAATTCTTAATGGTTCCACAATCTACTACTCTCTACAAATAGTTTGTTAACACCATATCTCTGCTTAAAATTTAACACGTTAGTATTAATTATTATTTACACTGCTTATATTCGGACTATTGTCTTCATCTTTGTTGTTTTTATCACAACGTTTCGACCATTATGCTCTCCGCCCTTCGGCAGTTTTATATCAATCTGAGTAACCTATTTGGAATTCCGAACGAAACCCTTTATTTAATCTATAAGGTTAGAGTATTTTCGTTTCATTGCTCTTGTCCAGGGATATAGTAACGTCCTTATTTTATTTAGCACTATTCAATAATGTCTCGCCCGTTTCTACTGACTACATGTACGCACTGCCCCACCCAAGGACTGAAGTCGCAACTATTTGGCCGCTAAATTCACAAACCGATGCTTTTACCCATTTTTATCTACTGGGCCATATTTTACCGTACGACAATTTTTTGGAGTAAAAGTGGAGCTTTCAACTTAATCTTTAAAGCTGATTAGGCTGCCACTGCTGCTGCTGGCTACCATGTTATATGCATCGATATACACGTGAGGAAGGCTGGAGGACACAACGGCTGAAACGTTGTGATAAAAACAACAAAGATGAGAAAACCTGTCCGAATACCGAGTAAATATTGATAACTCCTCATTCCAGAAAATCGGACAAATAATTAGCCTGAACTGTCTATTTTCTACATCGTCTATGAATTATCTAAGACTGTTTTCTTTGCATTTTTTACCACATCCACTCTCTTTTTTCATCCGTACTTTGCTACCCCGTCTTTATCCTTTTGTATTTTATGTTAATTCTTTGGTTTTGGAGTCTTCTTCCTGGTTCCAATTTTACCGATATTTTTCTCCATATACTTTGTCAATACCATGCCTATCTTTTAAAGCTGTATATATGAGCATCAGTTTTATGGTTATCAGTGTCAAAGATCTCAATTAATTACCCCACGTCAAACAAGTTCCAATATATCTTATTATCGACACAATATTTCCTTGTAGGAACTGTTTTTTTTCCACTTTTTCTTTCTATTCTATTAACATGTGTTGTCTACATCGTCTCTATAATGTAAAAAAAAACAATATTATTAGTTTTCTATTTCCGAATGTAAAACTTCTTAATTATTTTTTTCACTTCAAAAAGTGTTCAGAATATCTGATGATGGATACAATGTTTGCTTATCGAAACTGTCGGTTCTTTTCACTTCGAATATTTTGTCGATATCATCTTTATATTGTAAAAGAACTTCATACGTTAACATTCATTTCCTGCTTCTCAAAGACAGCAATCCTAGTTTATTTGTCAAGTCCAAGAACGGACCAGTGTATCTTTCTATAGATACACTTTTTGCTTGTCGAAGCTGAGTAATGCTTATTCTTCCTCCTTTTCTGTCCAACTATTTTCTCGGCGATAACTCTATGTTGCGTGACATTATAGCTGAGCGTTAATGTTCTGGTTTTCAGATCCAGCAATCTTAATTAATTTGTCCTGCTCAAGAAGTATCCAAAATACATTGTTATAGACACGATTCAGGACTTTTTTGTAACTATTTTTTGATCTTGAGTCTGTTTTTTTCTCATTTATTTTTTTCTGTCATTGAGTTTAATCATTTATTTCGTTTTATTCTAACATTTAAATTTAGTGCTCATTGGCTCGCTGCTGATCTTTGAGAATGAGGAAGAACACATTTCCTTAATACTCCTCAGGCTTCATACTGTATTTCAGTGGGTTTTTTTCCAGATGGCCCTCTTTTCTAATGCAGCATCTAGTAATGATGGGCCCGCTATTCAGCCCCGCATAACACAATATAGTTCAGATGTTTCCTGATGTTGTGCTATTGTGTCGGTTTTAAACTTACTTTAAAAATGTCTGTGTATTCGACTGAATGTGACATAGTTTGCTTAGACCGAGGTGGCATACAGCTTTGGTCGATCCGTTTACATTATTATTATTATTATTATTATTATTATTATTATTATTATTTTCTTTGATTTCTGGCGTTTACACATTTCTTTCCGTGTCCCGCCCAGGGACCTAAGGTTAGAAATGGCGTCATGACTTTCCACAAAAAAAAAAAAAAAAAATTAAATTACATAGATAAAGCCCTTCGTAAGGTGTGGGCTGTAATTGTCAGAACAATTTTTTGTATCTCCTTGAGGCATGGACTTCCAGGAATCCCTTCAATTAGTCTACTGCAATCTTTTCCAACCAGTCCTAGGGCTCCAACTACAACAGGGATTGTTGATGTTCCCATATGCCACATTTTGAGAGATTTCTATTTCAAGGTCCTTGTACTTTGACAACTTTTTGAATATCTTCAAAGATACATTGCAGTCAGCAGGGACTGCCATATCAATAAGGAGGCACAGCTTTTGTTTGTGATCTTTAATAACAATATCTGGGCGGTTGGCCTTGATTGTTCTGTCAGTGTGTAGTGTGTAGTCCCATAGAATTGTAACAGGTCCTATCTCCGTAACCGGGTCTGGGTGGTGTTCATACCAGTTTCTTTCAGTTTCCTTCCCGTAGAAGTTGCAGATTTTCCAGTGCAGATATTGGCCCACTCTGGCATGTCGGGTTTTATATTCAGTGGGTGCCAACACCGTGCAACCTATTATTATTATTATTATTATTATTATTATTATTATTATTATTTCATTATGACTGCTACAGCTATTACTGCAACCAATAATACTTTTACTGTATATCTTTTTCTCATTCATATTTCATTCCAATTCAAGAATATATTTCTTTCTTTCCCGCTTATTCATTATATTCTTCTTCTTCTTCTTCTTCTTCTTCTTCTTCTTCTTCTAATTCTTATATCACTACTAGTAGTATTAATACTACTGTTGCTGCTACTACTACTACTGCCGCCACTTCTGCATACAACCTCTATTATTTTTATTGAATATCTATTTATCTCATCTCCACTTCAGTTCAATTAAACAATGTTTTACGCATTCTTTCTCTCCCTTTTCTTCATCAGATTCGTCTTCTTCTTCTTCTTCTTCTTCTTCTTCTTCTTCTTCTTTGTCTTCACATCCTTTCTGTTGACGTATTCAAAAAAATTCTCTGCATTCTACACCACATTTCATTCTTCATAGACACATATTCATTTATTCCATAACAAATTTACTTGTCATTTTTTCTTTCTTATTTTCACCGAAACTGTTCCTCATTCTGCAAAAGAAACTTTCATATCCACCATTGGTGCTTACCATCTTCCAGTTACTTGTTTTTTGACATTTTTCCTACATAATCTCTCATTCCTTTTAACATCATCATTTTCATTATCATTATTATTATTATTATTAGTAGTAGTAGTAGTAATAGTAGTAGTGGCAGTAGTAATATTTCTATCAGTAGTACTATGTGTAGCATTTTTTTTGTTTCTTTTGCTGTTTATTATTAAATGTCTTTACTTTAATATTTTTTGTTATTGATGTTTTAAGTATTTCTTTATTCAGGGTCTATTTATTTTTTGTTGGTTTAATTTTTATTCATTGAGCTGCCGTTTTCAATTTTTTTCCTCTTACCATATTTTGTCCTTCCGTTTTCTTCCTACAGGGCTAATATCCTCATCACTTTCATTTTCTTTTTTGAGTTTCTTTCTTTCTCTTTCATTCATTTTCTTTTGCTTCCATTAAAAAAAAATGTCTTCCTTTACAAGATCACTCTTTCTCCTTTCGCCTTTTCTTTATGTAAATTTATTAAGTATTTTTTTATTCTTCCATTCTTGGATTGATTGATTGATTCATTCATTGATTCATTCATTTACGCTGTCTTTCTCTCTTTCTTTTTTCTTTCTTCCTTTCTGTCTTCGGTTTTTATGCTTTCTTTTTCCGTCTTTTTTCCTTTTATTGCTTTTATTCATCTTTCCTTATGTCTGTTCTGTACATATAATTGTTCGATCCTTCCTTCCTCCTTTGTCATTTTATTGAATATTTTTTATTCTTCCTTTCTTTGATTGATTCAGTCATTCATTCACATTCTCTTTCTTTTCCTATCTCTCTTTCATTCTTTCTTTTTTCTCCTTTTTTCACTTCTATTCATCTTTAACTTTATATCTTTTCTTTACATATAATTGATCAATCCTTCCTTCCTTCCTTCCTTCCTTGTAAGACACCAGCTATCCCAGTCTTCTTCTTCTTCTCCTTCTTCTTTCTTTCTTTCTTTCATTTTTCACCTTTTTCTTTTCCTTCCTTCCTTCCTTCCTTCCTTCCTTCCTTCCTTCCTTCCTTCCTTCCTTCCTTCCTTCTTTTTCCTTCCTTCCTCCCTTGTAAGACACCAGCTATCCCAGTCTTCTTCTTCTTCTCCTTCTTCTTTCTTTCTTTCTTTCATTTTTCACCCTTTTTCTTTTCCTTCCTTCCTTCCTTCCTTCCTTCCTTCGTTTATCCTTCCTTCCTTCCTCCTTGTAAGACACCAGCTATCAGTCTTCTTCTTCTTCTACTTCTTCTTTCTTTCTTTCTTTCATTTTTCACCCTTTTTCTTTTCCTTCCTTCCTTCCTTCCTTCCTTCCTTCCTTTATCCTTCCTTCCTTCCTCCCTTGTAAGACACCAGCTATCCCAGTCTTCTTCTTCTTCTCCTTCTTCTTTCTTTCTTTCATTTTTCACCCCTTTTTTCTTTCCTTCCTTCCTTCCTTCCTCCCTTCCTTTCTTCCTTCCTTTCTTCCTTTTTCCTTCCTTCCTTCCTTCCTTGTGAGACACCAGCTACCCCAGTCTTCTTCTTCTTCTCCTTCTTCTTTCTTTGTTTCTTTGTTTCTTTCTTTCTTTCTTTCATTTTTCACCCTTTTTCTTTTCCTTCCTTCATTCCTTCCTTCCTTCCTTCATTCCTTCCTTCCTTCCTTCCTTCCTTCCTTTTCTTTGTCATATTATTTACTATTTTTATTCTTCCTTTCTTTGATTGAATCAGTTTATCATTCTTTCTTTCTTTATATACTTCTTTGTTTCTTTCTTTCTTCTTCATATTCATATATCTTAGGATTTCTTTCTTCATTTTTCTTCTTTTATCGATTCTATCCATCTTCCCTTTATCTTTTCTTTACATATAACTGATCAATACATTCCTTCCTTCCTTCCTTCCTTCCTTCCTTCCTTCCTTTCTTTCTTTCTTTCTTTCTTTCTTTGCATCCTGTTATCTTGTGACCTTTCATTTTTGCTGCTTCTTTTTTATTCTATTTTTCTTTTCTTTTTTTCTTTGCTACTTTGTTTTTCATCCTTTTTAAATTCCTTTTTTTCCTTTTCATCACACAACGTGCATTCTCCGCTCAGCCATTTCCCTTTCAATTTGCATTTTATTTTATCTTTAGCTATTCATCCAGATTTACATTTTTTTTTCATTCTTGTCCCTCCCCTTTCCGACATTTTCATAGACAACGCCCATCCTCTCTTTCCTCAACCGCGCTCCCCCCGTTGCCGTATCAATGGCTGGGGGGCTGCGACTCAGAACTCCTCTGAACCATCAAGCCACTCATTACCAAGGTCTCTTTATAGAATGAAACTCAAGGCAGCAACCTACGCAGAATTGGCGGGAAATGGGTAATCATTTTCTTTTTCTTTCTTCCGAAATATGTTTTTTTTTCTTTTCTTTTTTTCTACTTCATTTTTACTGGAATTTTTTGGCTTCAGAATGTCCTCACCCAACCATATATCTAATTCCAACCATTTTGGCCCTCACATTGGCGAAGAATGAATGTTGTGGAATCTCTGCAGGCACTCTCTTACGCAAGGTAATGTACTGTAATGTTAAGAGCCAATTAAACGCAGATAATGACGTAGTCGTCTCAGATGGAAAGGGCAGACATGATTTGTCGAAAAGACGGACATGTGGGTGTTGCAATTAAGAAGGAAAATGTCGGGTGTGATGGTCAGAGACGAGATCACGATGAGACCTTTATGAATTGGGAAATATTGTTGAGGATAGAGATAGAATAATAGAGAGAGAGAGACAAAACAAATATATATATATATATATATATATATATATATATATATATATATATATATATATATGTCTGTGTGTGCATAATTGAATTGAATACATTGAAAATTGAATACATTAAAAACATTTGTGTCAGCTTATTTTATCGTAGTTCTTTCTTACTGATGAATATTTTTTCAGTATATGACAAATAAATAAGGCCAGAAATGCATTGCAAATGTGATAATCACTTGTGTGTGTGTGTGTGTCTGGCCATACCGATTTAAGAAAGAAACTTCTGCCACTGTTGATCCCTCTGCCCAAAGGAAATACATTTACATCCCCGCGGTCACCATATATATATATATATATATATATATATATATATATATATATATATATATTGTTGTGGTAGGATCCACCTAATTTGCATAGTGGAATACCGACCATATAAATATGGGTTGGTACCGGGAAGAGAGAAAGGAATCAAGAGATTCAACCAGAGACTCTGCCCGACTGCGACTCAGTCAACACATTCTCCAGGAACAGTCTTACCAGGAATATACAAAAGACTATATGTAAATATTGTGTACACATTCTTGTTTCAATACATTTTGTTCTAAGTACATTTTGTGTTGCTTTAATATATTCTATGCATTAGTCAAGTTTCAACATATATATATATATATATATATATGTGTGTGTGTGTGTGTGTGTGTGTATGTGTGTGTTTCTGTGTGTTTCTGTGTTCCTGTGTGTCTCATTATTGCGATTTAAGAAGGAAACGTCTACCATTGTTGATTCCTATGCCCAAACGGAATATATTTACATCCGTGCAGTCACCAAAATATATATATATATATATATATATATATATATATATATATATATATATATATGTATGTATGTATGTATGTGTTTGGGTGTGTCTCTGTGTGTCTCATCATTGTGATTTAAGAAGGAAACTTCTACTATTGCTGATTCCTATGCCCAAACGGAAAGGATTTACATCCGCACTTTCTCTTATATTGGGAACGTTTCACTCATTAGTATGGCATCTATATATAAAATTCATTGACTTCCGTCTGTCAGCCCGTTACACTCTCGAAAATAGTTATAAAATGAATTTGGGGGAGAAATGCAAAAAAGGTAGGTGGGTAAAACGTACAGTTGATTTTGGTAGGGTGCTAACTTCAACAATTCTAAATATCCATAGGATTTCATCATGCATCAGCGAGTTGCAAAAATTCTAATCTCGTGGAAACGAACTAATTTTATCATATTATTTATATGCCATTAAAAAAATACAGAACTACCATGTGACTACGTAAAACGCGAACAGGTCCAACAAGGCAAGCAAAAGGTGAAGTAACAGTTGATATGCAGAACAAGAAATATGGCTAATTGTGTTAGCCGAATTTACGCATAAGATTTATATTCCAATACGAACCGGAAATAAAAAAAAAACCCAAAAACCATTAAAATTGATAAAAAGGATGAATAAAATATAATTAAACCTGAAATTTACCTGATTTTTGATAAAATTTGCACACACACACACACACACACACACACACACACACACACATATATATATATATATATATATATATATATATATATATATATATATATATATATATATATGTTGTATATTCAGGATGAAATCCGGTCTCAAATGAATGACAAACGCAGGAATGAAATATAGCAAATAAATGTATTGACGTAATAATACAATTGGTAATACGGTTAGTAGATCCAGAAATGCGGTTAGTAGCATTAATAATATATATACAGTCTGGGAAATTTAGTATCGAAGTAGGACTTTCTTCTGAGTCTACGTGCTCGCAACTGTGACTCCTACAAAGCAGTTACCTCACACTCTCACTGTATCACTGTATCAGTGTATCTCTCACTGTCTGACTCTCAGACTTCCGGGTATTCACCGGCAGCAGTACAAGTACGCACTGGGCGAGTCCACTCGTATAAAAAAGGGGTGGACACCATAACAATATGTATATATATATATATATATATATATATATAAAGGAGAAAAAATACGATATGCTCTCATTGATATATCCAAGAATACATGCTTCGCTATTTCATAGAACAGTTTTATTATCTTTCCCATTGTACAGTTTACTTAAGTCAGGGATGTTTTGTCAATACGAAAATTGGTATTAGATTTTGTCGTATTCAAAGTTCCTTCGTTTGTCCTGACAATTACAAAACATAAATGAAGTCATAGAAAAAGAAAGAACACTATTAAATATAAATCGCTGCCAAAAAAAAACTAGCAGTATATTATCGCGTACGCTTGTCCTGAAAATAAGACTACAGACCGAGTGACAGGAAAATGCCTATTTACCAAACTTCACTATCCAAAATAGTACCCCCCCCGAAAAAAAATGGTCGCACTTTGAGGGAGAAAATACATCGAACAAAAGAACTTCGACATAGTTTTATATCCAGCCTTCTGATGACGCTGTTGTTGCTGCTGTTACATTTGGAAGCATTTAACCAGGCACCACTTTTTGAATGCTGCTGTTTCTGCCTTTGTGGCTTTGCTGTCATTGTCTTTCTTTCTTTATTAAAGTTTCTCATATAGTGTTAAATTTTCTGCCTACTAAAAAGGCTCGAATTGCATCCTATTTGCACTCATTTCTTTCAGACATCTGAGCCTCCAATATACTTTTCAACCTATGATTTTTACTATATACCATAAGAGTTGGCGGCTATATTTTCCTTTCTTTACATGACGAACCATGCTTGCTTTCATTGTTTCGACCCTAATTTTGACACAGAGATGTTCCTACAGCCTTTCTTTAAGTAGGTTTCAGTGTTTTATTGTCTCAGTATTCGTACGCGTGTCCTACAGACCGAGTTACAGGAAAGTGTCTATTTACAAAAATTCGCTGGCAAAAATAGGCGCATATTATCACGCACGAAACGACCGCAAATTGAGAGCGAAAATAAATGTAACATGGTTTTTGATTGGACATCAATCATTATCATGTGAACAAAAAAATGTGCGATAGAGCTAAAAATGGAGGTCTTGTTTGTCTTGTTCAGTAATCAACAAGCAGCCAAGACGAATAGACTAGATTGAAAAAGGACACGAAAAATCGAAGCTGATTAAATTGAAGAAATCGACAAGTCATAATTTCACCCTATTATTAATGAAAAAAAAATTCGATATTGTTCAAAAGTTCGACAAATAAACAGAAAGAAAGGAATAACATCTGAAATGAACGAATATTTCTTGATTATTCCCTCTCTGTCTATTATCCAAAGCAACGTACGATACACAGCTAGTGTAATGATAACTAGCGTATTACGAAGTGACTTGGGACAAAGAAAGAAAAAGAGAGTGAGAGAATCTGTATAAATGCATCGAGTCTCTTAAGCTGTTCGTACAATTTTTTTTATCGTCCCTCACAAAGAAAGACGATAATGCAACTGAGACGCATGAGTTTACTGAAACTCATATTGGAGAAAAAATTTTAAAAACTTGGGTGACAGGGAATCAAGAAGCCGAAAGAAAGTTCCACAAGCGAAAAGTGCGAGAAAAGATTTTTTTAATGAATTTTTACTAATAATTTCATTTACACCAGAATTCTCACAAACTTCAAGAACAGCTGTCAGTGAGTCTCCTACGTCTTTCTTTTTGTTTCTTGAATCCGAAAATTCCGAACTTGGAACGTTAATCTACGTGCTATATAAAAGTAAACATTGAAGCCAACACTCAGAGGCGAGATGCTGTTTTATGCTAGACGCAATCGTCAGGGCGCGAGTGTTGTTTTTTTTTTCTGTCGAGTATATATCTATATAAGTGTCAGTGCTGCATTGTACGTAGTCCGTTCTGGGAGTTATATTGACGGGAGTGTTTTTTGTTAATTTTTTTCTTCCCTTTGGGTTAATTTATTTTACTTGATTTTTATTTTTTTATTTTATATATTTTTTTATTCTGTTCGGTTTTCGATGTTTTTTTAATGAATTAAATATTTTTTTTATATTTGTTAGGTCATTTACTTAATAGCTTGTTTTGGGAAGATAATATTTGCATTTCTTACTGTATCCTATTCTAACTGTTATTTTGACGGGGGCTGCAGATTTTATTTTGTTGATTTTTTTTTTTTTGGATTGATTATTTTTATTTGTTCTAACGGTTATTTTAGCGGGAGCGGTTTGTTAATTTGTTTTTATTTATTTATTTGGATTATTTTATAGTTTTTTTTTTCTTATTTATTTATTTTTTATTTTGTATAATTTATTTACACTTTTCTGTATTCGATTTTTAAGTAACGTAGTAACTTTATACATATGCATATTGGATACATTCACTTAAGTTCCAATACACTTGGAAAATGTATAAATTAATCTATTCCTACCCACTTATAGGTAAAGAGCAGGTTGGCCACTAGTCTAAAATAAGAAAAATTCAGTGAACAAACCATCGTGGGAAGTGTTGGCTCAGCTTTCCTAAGAATAATCACTGCTACAAGGGAGTCAGTATGTGCGATGTCTAATTGTTTATGGGTATGGTGATCGCGACATATACATATGAAGATATTGTAATAAGTTAACATCGATAACCAAAAGCTTAAGTTAAAAATTAGTATGAATCACGTTTTATCTCGCTAATGTAGATGTAGTTCGTGTGAAAAAAATATTTATCTAATGACGCTGAATCACTAGTGAAACATGGCAAGATTATTGTGTACATATATATATATATATATATATATATATAAAGAGAGAGAGAGAGAGAGAGAGAGAGAGAGAGAGGGAGGAGAACTCTCCCGTCGTATTCGAAGTATGGAGGTCAGCAACTCAGTTCGTAGGTGAAGTATAGTGGTGAAGATTTTGTGTAGAAGCAAGAACAATTTTTGAAGGGGCGATTGTAGTGACCTGGTGCCCTACGTACCCCATGACCCTAAACGCACCTCCGCAAGATTTAACTTCAGAGTTGCCCTTCTCCTAGACCAGTTACCATCCAAGGCTATAGAACCCAAACTGTCCTGCTATTTAACCATAATTAGGAGGTAAGAAGCGAATTAGAATTCGTCCTCAGCTCACCAACCCTCAATACGGGCCGCTACTACACCGTGCTTCCGTAATATATATATATATATATATATATATATATATATATATATATATATTTACATATATATATATATGGGTATATATATATATTGATTGATTGTAAGTTTGTGAACCTGAGTCTTCACGGTATTTGCGAGCGTCAATTTTGTCTGACGACGCAAAAAGCGTAAACGCAGTGTCACAAACCCACATCAATCCAATATATAAATAACATATATAAAAAATTCATGCATATATATATATATATATATATATATATATATATATATATATATATATACGGGTTGAGCTTTTTATTTAATTTTTCTTGTGTTCTGACAAGAGCTTTTCTTTTCTGGACAAATGGTGTGTAAGAACTGTCCGAATGTTTTGTATTCCTGAGCGCTTTCGGCTATACCTTTAGCCATTATCAAGGATGATTCGATTTTTCAGCTTAATTGAGTGTGTGCATTCTGTGTATGTCTTAGTGTGTGGTAGTGATAGTTAATATTGTTAAGAGTTGGCTTTTTCTTTTTTATTATTAGAGCTTCCATTATTTTTAGTCTTTTTTTGCAAGTGGATGCAGTTAATATATTTGTGTTTTCTACTAGTATGTTCCTTATAGTGTCGGGTAAATCTGAGTGTGTGTTTAAATGTGTTCTGATGGAGCCGTGATCAGATAAGTGTTACGTAAGACGTCTGGATAAACATGTGGTTGTGTAGCCAATAAATATTAACTATGAACAAAGCCATAATGTGCTAACTGTATTCGGAAATTAAAAACATCACTACCACACACTAAGTCATACACCGAACGCACACACTCAATTAAACTGAAAAAGCGAATCATCCTTGATAATGGCTGAAGGTATAGTCGAAAGCGCTCGGAAATAAAAAACATTCGGACAGTTCTTACACACCCTTTGTCCAGAAAAGAAAGCTCTTGTCAGAACACAAGAAAAATTAAATAAAAAGCTCAACCGTAGTACCTTATCTGTCGTTTTTAATGAAACATGCATAAAGGAAGGATTGCTGCCTAAATATACAACTATATATATATATATATGTATATATATATATTATGAATGAAATTTCTGACCTACAGGACTGGACCATATCTGCCAGTTTTATAATTTCACGCAATTGTCAGGCGCTCTGCAATACTCGTGTGAAAATATACCCACTGGCAAGTCTGAGATGGAAAAAATATGGCCGCTGCGTGCAACACACACCTCCCTCCAAACTCCCAAACTCAGCTAGTGGTATACGGAATTTTTTAAAACTTCGGACGAATGGGTGCTTTTCTCACCTCCAGTTCAATTAAGTTGGTTAGTGTATGCAATTTATGCAGTAAATAATGATAATTCATCATCCTCAACAGTCAGTATTACGCTATTATTCTGCGTGTAAGCTAGCGAACAATTACACTGCGCGTCGAAGTGGCTAATAAAGGATATAATATAATAACCTTTATAAGTAATAAAGAATAAATCATGGATTTATTTTTAATCCGAACCATATATATATATATATATATATATATATATATATATATATATATTTTTTTAAAAAAAAATTATTTATAAAATTACGCAAAAATAGTTATTTTGTTTTTTTCATACTGTGTTTATCAGTGATGATGTTGAAAATAAAATAAATGTTTTTAAAGTTTCAGATTGTTAACGATCCTACACTAGGATAAAACCAGCTATTATAACATGATTTCGTTGTCAAGCTTTTGAAATTTTTTATACTTGGTTTTTGATTGATTATTCTAGCTTTTTGTAACAATATTTCCCAGTGTAGGATCGTTAATTAATCTGAAACTTTAAACCATTTATTTTATTTTCAACATCAACACTTGATAAGACACAGAGTGTGTTGAAACAAAATGGCTATTTTTGAAGTGATTTTATAACATATTTATGTTATAATTTTTTTTATAAAAATAATTATATCTGCTCTACTTTGTATTGAGCACTCTTTTAAGAATAGTAATTGTTGGTTATTGGAATTCATTCCGTATATACCAATTATATACTTGGGTATATATATATATATATATATATATCGATGCATATACAGTGTGTCCAAAAAGTTCGTATGCACTTTAAAAAATGTGTAACTTTATTTGTATTTGCGATAGAAATAATCTGTAAAAAATGTTATAAAGTTTAATGTATGTAGTTTTAAATATAGTTATTTAATAATTCTTTACAAGAAAATCTGCAACAATTTTTATATAATTAAAAAAAAATATTTTATTTTTTCCACAATCAATTTGATCCATGGCTTCAACTGAGGAAAATGTACACTGTGTCCTTTGGTTGACTGAACTGAAATCTACTATTGCTGTACAAAGAAAGTTTAGAATTGAATACAATAAAGAACCACCTCATAGGAACACTATTGCTAAATGGATGAAAAAATTTAAAGAGACTGTCTACGTCCATGATAAGCCACGGTCTGGAAGGCCATGTATCAGCGACGAAAGCGTTGCATCCATAAGCTTAAATAAAATTTCAATAAAACTTTCAAAATTATAGATTTACTTCTTTCTAATCCTTTTTACAATTTTTTCTATCGCAAATACAAATAAAGTTACAATTTTTTTAACGCGCACACGAACGAATATATATATATATATATATATATATGTATATATATGGAGAGAGAGACAGACAGACAAAGAAAGTATAACCCATACATTTAGGTCTTTTAATATAAATCTTAACCGCTGAAATAAATTTATTACCAGATTTTTTGAGAGGTGTTAAGTTTTGTCCTTTGATATTTTTTTTTTTTTACATACAACGTATGTTAGCACGTGCGATACCCTGTCTTCATCAGCCGCCGACCAGGGGTGATATCACGGTTTCGGTGGCAATGGCGGGACCGACACCCCTGGCGCCACCAACATCGTTTGCCACCAGACTGGGTATGAAGATAAGCAAAATCGATTGTTCCTATTTGTAAATTCTCTTAATGAAAATTTGGGATGAACAAAACAATTGTTCTTCTTTGCAGCTTCTATCCGTAATGAAAGTTTGATATTGATATTTATTGTATTAAAAATACAATCATGGCACAAGGCCGAATATTTTGTTATTTCCTGAACGCGTTTGCTGTTATTGGCGCGCTCGTAGAGATCGTTATAATCGACCACGCAAATATTTTGTAGCGTGCATTTTATCATATATATATATATACATGTGTGTGTGTGTGTGTATGTGTGTGTGTATAGGCAGTAATTCTTCCTTCCTTCATGCACATTTCAGTGAAAACGACAGACAAGGTGCTTTAAATTAGTTCTTTATACAATTTCTCATGCGATCTAATATTTTTTTTTTACTTTTCGGATGATAAAATTATATAATAGCTATCATTGAATATTCTTTTTATTCGAGCGCTTTTGGCTATACATTTAAATATTAAAAAAGGATTATATTTTAACTGTTAAAATAAAAAAATAGTTTGTTGTATGTATGTTTTATAAAAATGTTTTCATTTTTTTTAAAAGACGGCCAAGATATTATGTCCATGTTAAAGTTAATATTAATGTTGGTCTGTTTGTTTTTATTAATAAGGCTTCTATTATTTTTAGCCTTTTTGTTTTGCATGTAGATGATACTATTATATTAGTGTTGTCGACAAGTATGTTGCGAATAGTTCCCGGTAGGTTTCCATGAATATTTAAATGAGATCTAATTGTGATATTGTCAGACAGGTGTAGATTTATATATGCATAAACCTAAATATGGTTATTTAAAACATGATTTTTACAGTGTCAGTTTGTATCACTTCACCTATTCGGAAACCATCTTTGAAAAGCCCATACCTATCATAATTATGACACTGCCACCTGGAATCGACAGGTTAAGAGACATTAATTGTAGTACGTGAAGGATTTACTGATACTATTCCAATATATTGTAATGTTCATTTATGAAGAAAATTATTTTCTTGACAGATAAATTTAAATTTCCCCGAATAACTAAAAATATGATCTATTACTTTCTTTTGCTTTTTTGTTTTTGATTCGAAATTTCATGTTTTCATTTTATGTTTCTTATAACATTTCTTTTATTCACTGTCTTGATAATTCACATCTTTCTTCATTTTTATACAATTTTAAGACAATTATATTTTTCTCACTTTCTTCCCCCAGCATATTATGCCTTTTCTCCATTCTTCATCCGCCTGTCATATTTCTCAACCATTTTTCCCCAATTGCAATTTTTTTTTGTCTTTTCTCAATAAATCCTCACCTTTAATTTTTTCAACATTTCCCGCCTTTTCAACCGCGACCTTCTCCTAACAGTTTATTTCCTATACAAGCAACCCTTTCCGATCGCTCCTTAAATTGTCCACGTGCCTGCAATTACCTCAGGCAAAATATTGATGAAGTATCGTTTGTCGAATTGCGGGCGACGCCATCTTGTTTCTAAAGTCAGCGACTTGAATTCGCTTTTTTGTTGTTCCGAAAAGAATTGGATCATTTTATTTTTCGAAATATGTGAGGCGTACGATTGTGCGCATGCGCGAATTCGCTTCCGGCGAGCCTCCTTTATATCTTCGTCAATGTTGAACTCTTTGAAAATAGACTTTCACTAAAACACTCGCTCTGGAACTGCATCGACTTGATATTTAAGCACGAACCTTTTGTCCGTCAGAGGTAATATTTCCGATTTTATAAGCACATGTTGTTCGACAGACACGCTCTCCTTTCTATCTCTTTTATTACTTTTCATTTCATACCCACATACTGCGACACATAAACACACACACAAACACACATGTACACACACACACACACACACACACACACACACACACACATGTATATGTATATATATATATATATATATATATATATATATATGTAACGGTATAGATAGATAGAAAGAGGAGAGATAGGCAGATTGAAAGACAGATACATTCATATAAAGATTAACCGTAAGATAGATAGGTTATTCGCTCCCTTCTCATGACAGAAGAAAACACAAAGGATTTTATGGAATATTAATGACTTTTCTAATGTTATAATGAAGAAAATTTATTATATTAATATATACATATATATATATATATACATATATATATATATATATATATATATATATATACATATGTTTTTCTTATATATTTTCAGGTGAGTGCATTTCTTTGTACATCCTACATAAATTATATCGGTAAGTTTTATTCTGATCTTTTAGATAGATAATAATATAGACATATGTTGTCTATTTATTTTTATATCTATCCTTTTAATTTGTCTAATTTTTTTAGCGATATTAAAAAATAACAGTTTCAATATAGGTAATTGGTATTAAATGTAAAATGGCATTAGTAATTGAATGTTTTATGCACTTTAATATGTTGTTGCTATATTCTTAATAAATTTTGTTGAGTTTTGTTGCTTTTTTTTAATATATATATTATTTCCTCTCTATATAATATATTATGTTGTTCGACAAGTACTTTTCTGTATTGTGAAGGTTCACAGGTTTATGGTTTGTGCTATAGAATATGGATCCGACAAAAGAAGTGTAACACGTCTTGTTAAACTGTGGTACTAAAGACAAAATATTTATTAATATTTTTGTCGGAGATACAATCTTCCAATGGACATTTCAACTGATATACAATCTCCCAAAGCAGATTTAAACTGATATGCAATCATTCAGTGGGCATTTAAAATGGTATACAATCTCTCAATGCAGATTTAAAGTGATATGCAACCACTCAGTGGATATTAAAACTGATATAAAATCTCCCAGTGCAGATTTAAACTGATATACATTTAAACTGATATGTAATCTCCCAGTGCAGATTTAAACTGATATACATTTAAACAGATATGTAATCTCCCAATGAACATTTAAACTGATATGCATTTAAACGGATATGTAATCTCCCAATGCAGATTTAAACTGAGACACATTTAAACTGATATGTAATGTGACACTATTTAGCGGTCGCGTGAAAATTAAAAGCGAGAAATAATTAGGGCGATAAGAAGCTATCACGAAAAGACATACTGAGCGATGTTACTTTTTTTAACAAAGAAAAACGGTAAAGATATTATTTTCATTTGCGAAGAAAAGTATTTTTTTTCGCAGAAGATAGGAAATTAGTAAGCTCATGGATCTGTCGAATTAATTTATGCTACGAGGCGGCGAATAAAAGATAGCCATCTGCCCATGGTAATAATGAAAATTTCAAATTGGTCAAGGCCTACGTTCGAAACAGAATGCTGGGAGATAATGTTAATAAGGTCGCGTACTGACCGAGAAAGGCATCAGCTGAGGCCACAAAGAAGAAAGGGAAAAGAATAAACCATTAAACTATCCTTCGAGATATCATTTGGTTTTGGGGAAACAACCTGTTTTAACGTTAGACCTGGCCATGATAAGAGTTTGTTGCGGGGAGAGATAATTAGCGACAGAGTGCGGAAACGTCAAGTTAACCACCCACTTGACGCTGGCGAAAATCTCGTTGATAAAGTCCAGGTGACATTCGGTTATGATAGAGATTAGGGACCACACTACGAGTCGTAGGGGTCTGGTGGGGGGAAAGAAGAAAAGAAGAAAAAGGAAGATCATTTTTTTTTCTTTGAGCGATACTTTTAAACTGAGGCCAGTCTAGCCACACCCATGCTGCTGAGCGTTCATTGGCTGAATGGTGGCGTGAGCGGTAGGCGAAGGTAAACATATGAGAAGGAGGGGAGATTGGTGTGAGATACCACTGTGAGAGAGAAGGGAAACCTGTTGACGCCCTCTGAGGGGATCGGTGTGAGATACCAATATGAGAAAGGAAGAATTTGGGAGGACGATACCCTTAAGAACCCCTCTAAAGCAAAAAGTAATGGACTTCCAAAAATGGAAAGTGATAAATTTTCCTGTCCGAAAACAAAGAGAACCCTTGTGGATTTGGAATTATCGAGGAACCCCAAACCACGACAAGCCCACACCCGGTTTTGGTCGGCGTCCATATAAGCAGAGTCGCAGCGAGTTAGTAAAGTATTTGCAGTTGGAGTTGGAGTTGGAGAGACGCAGACGGAGTTGATCTGTGAGCTCTGAGACCAGCCTCGCAGGAAGCTGACTGAAGATCCACGCATCCCGACTTCGACTTCTAATCAAGAACAATTTATTTTTGAAGAACGACTTAGACTCACACCACCGAAACAAATTTTACGAATATCGCCTGAAGATAAAAAAAAAAACAGTTTCTTGAAAAAACAACTTAAGATGTTAAGACTCGCCTAACAAACACAAAGTGTCACGAATCTATAGAAACGGTTTGGGAGAAAGACGCAGTCCTGTATTCAGAAACCAGATATAAAAATATTTGTTATTCTTTTTTTTAGCACATTTGAACTTTCGAGTTGTTACTTTATTTTCTTTTACATATACTTGTGCGGTGTTACCTTTGCTCGGACTCGGCTTGATTTGCGACCCGGCGACTAGTTGATTTCGTCTACCTAAGATCAGATCACAACGTGGGTAGGTTAGACTAGAAATCAAAGCAGTTACTTCGGTAACCAGACGTTGGAGGCGAGCTGGGAACGACAAAGCTGATGCCGAATGAAACCAGATTCCCATCCGAATCAGCCAAGGGTTAGAACGTCACATTTGGTGCCGCGACCAATACCAAGTCACATCGGTTGTCACAGGATAGCACGTGCGCGAGAGAAGCCGGGGGTGACGTCACAGTAATCTCCCAATGAACATTTAAACTGATATACATTTAAACTGATATGTAATCTCCCAATGAACATTTAAACTGATATACATTTAAACTGATATACAATCACTCAATGGAGATTTAAACTGATATACAATGTTGGTTTGAAAATTATCTTAGGACAGATCGAAAGTACTTGGGTTGAAAATAAAATTACAGCGCTCATATAATCAATATCTCTAAACAAATTAGACAAATAAAAAGGATGCGTATAAAAAGTTTTTGTAAAAATTCCATGAATAGAGTGAATAAAAGTTTTAACAAATTCTGAAATTACTATAACAGAGCGTTATTACGCGTGTTTATCACTGGGATAAAGGTACGCAGATTTTTCAAATATTAAGTATTCGTAGCTTATATATATATATATATATATATATATATATATATATATATATATATATATATATATATGGGGTGTATGCGTGTAAAGGAAAGGAGAGAGAAGACGATGTTGCGTTAGAAACGCTTGTGCAGATTTAAAAATGAACTTTCAATTTGTTCGAAGTTAAACAGGAAATCGTTAACATTAACAACGTGCTAATGACCTCAATAGATTTATCGAATATTAACTAGAGTTCTCTCCGCGAATATCAAAGACCGTTCTCTTCTGAACGTTTTGTTTTTTTTACCCTTAATTCAACCACTTATGTCTTATAAGCTTTTCTTGGTTTGGAAAACGTACGATAATTCAAATATAATTTAACACTCTCAAGCAAGTTTCATCTAGATATTTCTGATTGGTTTGTCGTTAAATTACTTGGCTTTGACAGAGGGAAAAATGCTGTGAAAATAATATAAGACGTAAAATTTGTTCGTTCATTTCTAACATGTGCAAAATTAATGAGTTAGAGACAATGCTACTGAATTAATAAGTTGAAAGCACTTTATGTATTAAGCAGGTCGATATTGGTATGGTATTGCACTCAGTTTGAAAGTTGAGGTTTCATATAAAAAATAATAACGCAAAATATCTTTTCAAAATCGTTACCGTTTTTTGAGGAATCGAGTTTACTTTTTAAAAAAATGATCTCTATGTATATACATTCTTTCAAATATGTATCTCTCTCTCTCTCTCTCTCTCTATATATATATATATATATATATATATATATATATATATATATATATAAAAAATATATTTAAAAAATATATATATATAATGGACACTGCCGTCTGTTGCGACGTATGTGGGTCTGACAATTTAATTGAGTCAGTTATATAAATTTTGAAATTTACACACACACACACACACACACACACATATATATATATATATATATATATATAATATAGCTTTCCCAGAAACTCCTGACTCACACTGGAAGCTGAGAGAAAACAATAAATTTTGATCGGTATTTGGTAGAATTTCGAAGGAGTGCTGCATTCGAGCTTGTTCCACATGCTCACGTTATCAACGCTAAACTGTATTACAAGCAGCTCGACTGCGTGGAAGACAAACTAAAGGTGCATCGTACTTTGGTCAATTGAGGTCGGGCTTTGTCTCATCAGGATAATGCAAGGCCAAACGCTGCCAGATTGACTGAGAACTTCAAACACATGGACGGTGTTGAGATTCTTCCACATCTACCATTCAGTGTCGTTGCTGCTCAGAGTCACTATGGCCTATTCAGCTCAATGGCACACATCTTCCGCGATTCATTACTTTTGATGAAGTGAAGGATGCTTCATCACAGTGTTTTGATTCAAAGCCAGCGGGCTGGTATCTAGGAAATATTCGGAATGCTGGCTGATCGCTGGCAAAAGACTGTCGAGGAATGTGAACTTTATTTTTAAGATTAAATATTGGTATTGCTCCATAAAATAGTATTTTTTCCATTCCTTATGTGATTCACTACTTTCTGCCCAGCGTATTATATATATATATATATATATATATATATATATATATATATATATGTGTGTGTGTGTGTATGTATGTATGTATGTATATATATATATATATATATATGAAGTATATTTAGACAATGCGTATTCATCCAAACAAGTCTAATTATAAAGAATCGATAAGATCTCTCTTGTTCAATTTTTATTATATTTTTTGTGACGTCCCGCGGTGTTGCTGCGCCAATCGTGACGTCTGCCTGGCCGCGCCCGCCGTGCTGTCCTAGTCGCGGCGCCAATTGTGACGTCACCCCGTCTGTCTTCGCGCCGTTGCCGTCCTATCCTGTCCCGTGACGACCAATGTGACTTGGTATTGGTCGCGGCACTAAATGTGACGTTCTAACCTTTTGCTGATTCGGACGGGTATCTGGTTAGATTCGGTATCAGCCTTGTCGTTCCCAGCTCGCCTCCAACTTCTGGTTACTGAAGTAACTGTTTTGATCTCTAGTCTAACTTTCGCAATCAGTCGCCGGGCCGTAATGCAAGCTGAGTCCGGACAAGGGTAATATTGCACAAGTATATGTAAAAGAAAATAAAGTAATAACTCTAAAAGTTCAAATGTGTTAAAAAAGGATAACAATATTTTATATCTGGTTTCTGAATAAAGGACTGCGTCTTCTTCCCAACCCGCTATATGGATTCGTGACACTTTGTGTTTGTTAGGCGAGTCTTAACATCTTAAATTGTTTGTTCTTTAAGAAACTGGTTATTGGTGTATCTTCAGGCGATATTCGTAAAACTTGTTTTGGTAGTGTGAGTCTAAGTCGTTCTTCAAAAATAAATTGTTCTTGGTTAGAAGTTGAGGTCGTGATTTGCGTGGAATCTTTCAGTCGGGTTCTGCGAGGCGGGTCTTCAGAGCTCTCAGCTCACTGCAACTGCTTAAGTCAACTCAACTCCACTCAACTGCGAACTTCGAACTGCCGCAACTCGTTGCGACTCTGTTTATATGGACGCCGACCGAAACCGGGGTGGACTTGTCGGGGTTTGAGGTTCCTTGATAATTCTAAATCCACAATCCACTTCTTTGTTTTCGGTAAGGAAAAAAAATTTTATTTTCCATTTTTGGAAGTCCTTCCAGATTCTTCCTTTGTCATATGGGTATCTCACCCAATTACTTCAGGGGGCGTCAACAGGTTTCCCCTCTCTCTCACAGTAGCATCTCACGCCGATCCATTCAGGGGTGGGGGCGTCAACAGGCCTCCCCTCCTTCTTCACATGATTACCTCCGACTAACGCTCATGCCACCATTCAGCCAATGGACGCTCAGCGGCGTGGGTGTGACCGGACTAGCCTCGGTTTAAAAATTCTTGCTCAACGAAAAAAAAAATTATCTTCCTTTTTCTTTTTCTTTTCTTTCTTTTTCTTCTTCTAGACAACAACCCATACGACCCATAGTCTGGTCTCTTAATCTCAATCTTATCCTGAATGTCAACTGGGATTCATCACTCGAGACCTTCGCCAAACAAGTGGGTGGTCAATTGGAGGTACCGCACCTTGGTGCCAATTATTCGTTCTGATAAAATAATTTTGCTTATCATAGCCAGCTCCTGACACGAAACAGGTGATATCTCCGTAGATGGCTAATGGGTCAATCTTTTCTTCCTGGTGGTCCAGCGGACATTTTTCTCGCGACCCAGTGCATCACCTAATTAATATTATCTCTCAGTTTCTGTTTCGTAGGTCACTCGACCAACCTGAAATTTCCATTATCGCCATGGGTGGACGGCTGTATTTTATTCGCCGCCCCGTAACATAAATCAGATTAAATCCAGTATCTTACTTTATCGATAATGAAAATAAAAATTTACCACTTTTCTTTGTTAGAAAAATAACATCGCTTAATGTCCTGTTCGTGATGGCTTCTTATCACCTAAATTTAATTCTCGCCTTTTCTTTTTTTCTTCTTTCTTTCTAGCAACCCTAAATAGTGTCACATTTTTCCAAACATCGAATAAAGTCTTGCGAATTTTCCTCGAAGTTGTGGATAAACTGTCAGTAATTCGTCTACGTAATTACTCTATTCTCAATATCCTAATTTCGGAACTTATAATTTACTCCCAATATGCCTTCGGCTTTTCAAAACATTCTGCAAAATTCCTATACAAAATCGGCATCAAATTCATCGAAGCCTTCACCACTATCATATATAAGTCGCTTCAATGGTTATTACAAGTTTTGATTGACCAATTCTTAGTTTAGACATTTTTTAGATTTTTACTAATTAACCCATAGCAGTGGGTAGAAGTGGTATATTCATAACTAATCAGAATTTGAGAAACAAATAAGAAATTAAAATGTTAATATAAAGTGGGTGTCATTTCTGTATTACAATTACTACATAAATCTACCCCTGACTTTGTAATCACGGTAGTTTTTATACATTTATATTACAGTGAATGTAAATAAATCTAGAAACATGTCAGTATATCTAATAAGTATTTGATTGATTGATTGAGATTCGTTTTCCCCTACCCACAATTCAGTTCCGATGTCGCTCATTTCCGGTCAATAGCAAACATCCTCCGCGGCCAGCGATTCAACACTTTTGATGAAATGAAAGATGGTTATCAACCTGTTCGCAAGATATGTGAAGCCAAAATTTATTTTTGGGTTGTAAGAATTTTTGTGATAATACTAATAATAGTGATACAAGTCTTACTAATAAACAACTAGCTCGAGAGATTCGAGGTGGAATCATACATCTGCCAAGGATATTTGGGCGTACAGGAATATAAGGAACGCAACGGAATTTGGAACTCGACTCCCCGATTGACACTCTAGAGCCATTATTTAATACACCACCCGAAGATACACGATTACAGCACCTATTATAGCCTGGCGATCACCTTTCTACATCCTTGTGCAAATTAATTGAAACAACCACTTTGATTTACTTTCTTTCACCATACGGTCAGTTTAGACCGACTGGAGTGACACGGTGGTAATCGATTTCTTTTTTTGCTCAAATTAGGTCATTTGCAGTGGTGTGCAGTAATATGAATCTATTTTCGTGTTGTATGATGAACTTTGTTTGGCCTTGAAAAATATTGCGTCATCCGTGATTGCATCAGATTTTTATCATTATTGTCTCCAGTGTCGATTAGTTGTCCTACGGTCATTGTCTGCGATGGACGTTACTTCAAGGAAGCGTACAAAAATTGTAACTCGGCACGAGCACACTGGCAATCCTTACCAGTGAGCAAATCAAAGTAATACAGACTGGTCCGGAAGCTCTCCTGATTTAAATCCAACCGAGCATCTGTGGTCAATCTGCAAAGAACCACTTCGTAGAAAGGGTCGTTTCATCGGAAAAATATTAGAAAAATTGTAAATAATAATGGAATTCTTCGTTTTTTTCAATTAATTTGCACAGGGGTATTGACCTGGCTAGACGTTGTTTCAACAGCATGTGTTAGCAAGCATATTACGAGCTTTAAGAAAATCGTGTTTCTTAGTAGGAGGCAACTAAACTACTTTTTGCAAAGTTTCTTTTCCCTGAAGTCTTGACAAGAGGAGACGAAACTGTACAAATATATAAAGAAATTAGTAACTCTAGCGAAATATCCCTATTTGAACTCTTATTTTCCTTTTTCTTTGCTTCATTTCAAATTCTATTCCACTACTTAAAAGATCTGAAACATCGCTTAAGCGAAGTAAAAAATACATTGAAATATTAATATGACTGTATATCGTATTCCTTTTGGTAAAATCCACATCGATACTTGGCGACGTGTCCCCAGTTGGTCAAGTGATACTATGACGTGCTCTTTTCTCCTTGAATCTGGCGATGATACTGAACGTCAAACATGTCTTTTCATTACTCTATCTGTATTAGTTCTATTAAAGCATATATAAAAAGAGAGAGTCGTTCTTCTTGACTTGCGTACATATGGATTGTAGGATTTCTTTTATAGATTCCCAGCTGTAGAGTGTCTTTCGCCCATAAATAAAGATGGGGGTTCGTGGTCGATATATTTATGTATGAGTGTCTGCCAAACTACGAGATTTGAACAGAGTCCAGCAACAAAGTATTTTTAAAAAGAAAGAAAGAAATGAAAGGTAATATTTAATGGAGGCCTTCGCCTATTCTCGTTACTTGGACTTCTGCTCAGACTAAAATAATCTAATCGTAAAATAAATAAAAACTTTATAGGCAACATATTTAGGTAATTGTAAAAAACAGATATGCACCGAATATTTAACAAGGAAATAACAAAATCTTAACATTATCATAATTTTGTACAGATGTGTTAGTCGTTGGCCGAAATTACTGAACACAGGAATATTTTCAGATGATAATGAAAATTGTAACTAACTACATATGTCTAATATATATATATATATATATATATATATATATATATATATATGTGTGTGTATATATATATATATATATATATATATATATATATATATATATATATATATCAGTCTATTCTATCTATCAATCTACACCAGTCTGTATGTATCGATCATTCTCATTCTTTCTATACACACACACACACGCATTTCACACACACACGCGCGCAGTGCACACATATATATATATATATATATATATATATATATATATATATATATATATTTATAAAAGAAAAAATATATAGGGATATATTCATGAATTATCCTTATTATCAATACAACATATGACAAAGGTAATGTTATAATTCATGAATATGTCCTGAAGATGGTTTATTAGACCGAAACGTCCGACGTTGATATACCAACATTAAAAACAGCTTAATTGTATATAAGAATTTCTGTTTGTTTTTTTTTTTTTCCGTATATATTTTTCTTCATACTGTCGGATCTATATCCATATCCATATATTTGCTTATATATATATATATATATATATATATATATATATATATATATATATATATGTGTGTGTGTGTGTGTGTGTGTGTGTGTGTGTATTTAGGCAGCAAAATTCTCTTTTAGGCATTTTAATTAAATAATTAAACTAATTAAATGTATTCCTAAAATTTTAGTATTTTGAATGAAAAACGAAAGAATTTTATTTTTTGATCTAAAACTTATATGTACGTTTGTCGAGCATTAGGAATACGTTTTCACAACATCGCCCACGTGACGACGACGTGATCATATTTAAACGGAACGCTGATCTAACAAAAGATTTCAGTTATCTGTTTGGATTGGTATTGCTTTTATGTCCATCGTCACTTTCATGTTGAATTGTATATGGTCTATGTTAATTATGTTTTATGAATATGTCCTGAAGATGGTCTAAAATAGACCGAAACGTCCGACGTTGACATTAAACGTTAAAACAGCATAATCGCATATTAGGATTTTTGTTTGTTTTTTCAGTATATTTTTCTTCATAGCGTCGGATCTATAACCCTATATTTGCTTACATATATATATATATATATATATATATATATATATATAGTAAAAATACCAGCAATACATTTTTATATATAAAAATGTCTACAATGCATATTTATAATTACGTAACCAACAATACACGCCTATTAACAAATTTTGACGTCTTCATTCAAACCTGTTTAAGATACTA